>VDFB02086081.1:185740343-185798331 GCA_007258455.2 Sequoia sempervirens
GGGACAAAGGGAGATATAGCTAAATAGATAGAGGAAGAGAGGGAGAGAGACATGTTATCCTAGTTCAATTATGTGAAAAGTGCAAATAGAATCAAATATATAACAAGGAGGCCTTCTATGATGATTTATGCAATTTTTCAACTCTCCTTAGTACAAAAATATACATGTTTCATTATTTATTACTTATTTAATGGTTAACGTCTTTTGGGATGATTGTTGCCAAAAAAACTTGAAAAAAAGACTTTGTATGTAAGAATTATGAGTATTTAATTTTTTAAAAAATTATGAAGGAATTTAAAATGATCATAATTAATTTTTGGTGCATAATCTATCAAAGTTATCTTATCCATTATGTATATCTCTAAATCACCTTTCCAATGCTTGTAAAAAATTAAAATTTTGACAAGTAACACAAAAGTTATTCACATTTTACTGAAGTGAGATTTTTTGGGCTTTACAAAATGAATATCCATTTTGGTTTTTAAATTTATTAAATACTTATAGGAAATGGATATTCGTTTTAATTTTAAAATTTATTAAAATACTTATAGGAAATGGATATTTGTTTTGCTTTTCAAAATAGATAGCTATTTTTCTTGTCAAAATGGATGTTCGTTTTTCTTTTTAAAATGGATGTTAGTTTTTCTTTTCAAAATGAATGTCCATTTTTTTCTTCAGAATGGATGTCTATTTTTTCTTTTCAAAATGTATGTCCATTTTTCTTTTCAAAATGGATGTTCGTTTTTCTTGCAAACTAAATATCTGTTTTAATTACATAAAATTAATGAAATCTATTTTTGGGAAATGGATATTCATTTTGGTTTGGTATTACCAAAAAAAAATCAAATTTTACCCAATCCATACAAAAAGTCAACTTTGTGTTTCGCAATTTTGGAAAAGTAAAAACACATTTTTTTTTATTACCACTTTTTGGCCCATCATAATCCTACACATGCCCTATCATGTGCTCTAATGTTTTCATGTAGATTCAGGTGCTAGGTAGCAAAGTTGCAGTTGAATTTAACCATCTTCAAGAGTTGTTGGACCATCAAAGCAATGACCCATGCATTACAAGTTTCCTAGGTTCCTCCCAATTCCACCTCCCCTCAAGGAGGACGATGTGGACACAACCATTTGGCTAGGTGTGATCGTGGTTTTCATTTTTGTGGCTCATTGATTTAGACTCTTATGAATTTGACTAAATGTGGAGGATTGTCCCAACTATCCTATCCACCATATCTTGGGTGAGCTACTAGTTGGCCAAACACTAGCAAATTTCCTTGTTTGCAACTTACAAATTTCTCTAATTTGTGCTCATCAAATTTTTGAAGAGAAGGAAGATGACACTACCCCTCTCACTAGTTGGGAGTTGATTGATGATGGGGAAAGCTTGATGAAAAAATCCCCCTTCCCTATCTTGTGTACCTTTGGTTGCTTATGTTTTTTTGTGGACTTGACCCCTAGTTTATTATAGGGGAGAGGACAAAATAGTTGAGCACCCTAACTTCACACTTCTTATCCTACGTGGAAATTTCAAATCACTCCCAATTTCTTACGACAACTTACTTGACAAGTCCCTTGCTTATAACTTTCATTTTGGGGACACATCCTCAAATATGATGCCACATCAACGCATTTTTTGTCAAGTTGTAGTTGACCAATACTTGTGCATTCACATCATGCGTAGTTGAGTGTTGATGTGGCATCACATGATTGATTGCTTTTTAGATCAAAGTAATACATTTTGTTTAATTATGGGTAATCATGTCACAAATATTGATCCAATATTGATTAAAATATTGGACATTATATAAACTAATATTACAACTATTTAAACATGCTCAACTACTACGTCCTCTCCCCTACTATTGTTAAATTTTGTGGGTGTACCATCCACCACCCTTCCCCTTTTGTGAATATTGTACCAATTTTTCTCTTATTAATATAAAATTTAATAAGAAGCATTCATAAAAAAATATCAGACGATTTCTCTTATAAACTCTAACAAATTGTTCTTCCAAATTCATTCCGCTTCCCTATGCATATTTTATAAAATAAATTTTTATATATCAACTAAAAAATAGATTAAAAAATATGAATGTTTTTTTTAAGACCACGCAAATCAATAAAATGAACTCATATAAGAAAGCTTTCTCGAATTAAACAAAATATTACACGAATGATGCCCCAAACCAACATCAGCTCACCTTCTCGACTTAAAATAAATACATTTTCATTCATCTCTTGATACACGAATTAAAATAAATCTGTTTCACTTCAATCCCCCTGCACACACACCAAGAGAAGGGTCCATGAAACAGAAGTGAAGCACTAACATTATAAGGATTTCGCAAATTATATAGGAAAGGGTTTTCTGGTTTTTCTTTCGTTGTATCTGTTTATGCAATGGAAGAGGCTCAACTTCGATTCGAAGCCCGAAGCTCTGCAGATGTCGAATTGACCTTGACAAGCCCAAATAAGGAAAAAGACGAAAGAAATCCAGTCTATCTCCATTTTGTGATTCTGAAAAGATCAGAGATTTTCAAAGTCAAGATGTCTGAGCGCTGGTCATAGGATAAAAAAGGAAAAATAAGAATAACTACTTCTCATAACTTTGATGACTATTTAAAATGCATTGAATTCATGTATGGTGAGCGGGTTTATTTCTCTGGCGTTGAGGAATGCCTTGCCATTCTTTCAGTTGCTTCTGAGTTGTTGGTTGATGACTGCATAAACAAATGTATGCAATATTTGGAAGCAGTTCTTTGGAGCTCTGAGCAAGAGTCCCAAATTCGAGATGTGCTCTCTTCTATGGGATTGAAACTTTTACTAGATTTAACTGCTAGGCTTGATAAAGAGAACGACAATTATCAATGACATGGTCTCTCTTATTAAAGACCAGCAGGGTACAGGAAGAAACCGAGGAACTGCAGAGATATATATAGTGGGCATCTTGGAGGGAAATGAACGCAAAATAGATAACCAAAGTGATTTGTTGATCACAAAACAAACAAATATGCAAAAGTCTCAAATTGTCTTATTAAACTAGAGGCAGGGCATCTATTATATAGATATTCAAAATAGAGGTTACATAATGGCACACAACCATATTCACAAATATCCCAACTACACTAATAAGAGGAAGCAAAGTCACAAAAAGCTGCGAGTAAAGTTAAGAAAGGCTACAATGGGCATTATTGCTATCATTCTCCCCCATAATGACCATTGGGAAGAACATGAAGTGGATCTCTAAGTTGCTCGAACCTTTCACGAACTGGAGGCTTGGTGAAGATATTTGCTATCTGATCCTTTGTACTATAGTACATAATCTTGATCAATCCCTATTGAACCAACTCTTTGATGAAGTGATGTTGAATCTCAATATGTTTCATCTTGCTATGAAACACTGGATTCTTAGTCATTTGTATAGCACTTTTGTTGTCACAATACAAAAAAGTTGGTCTATTATGTATCTGGTGAAAATCCTCCAATAGTCATCTAAACCACATTATTTGGCATGCTACAAATGGGTATGTGTAGAATCATCATGGAAAAAATAGGCCCTTGAGTGGCAAAAAATTCAAAAAAATAGAGTTAGACAACTTGACGTAAAAAATTGAATAAGTTATCTATATTATTTCGAAAAGATGTAATAATAGAATTTGTAGCAAATTAAATGCAGTTTCTAAACTACTAGGTTTATTTAAAAAAACAAAAAAAATCTATTTGGTTAAAATTTAAAATTTTAATGCAATAGTACTTCAATTTTAGGGAAAAAATAAGAAGTAGGTGTTTGTTTGACCACCCTAACCACAATAAAATGATAATATTTTTTTTATAAGATTTTAAATGATACACATTTTTTTTGTAATTTTTTTCCAATTAAATAATTAATTATTAATTTTTTATTACAAATTTTTAAAAATATAAAAAACTCCTATGTCTGACCACCTTAACTTGGTCAAAACTTCATGAAACACAATTTTTTTTTTTAATCCTATAGTATGCAAAGCATAGAATGTGACACATGTTTTGGATTCAAAAATTTTAATATTATTTGAAAGATATAGATGTTTTTCAATTAGCCTATCAATTAGGAGTTTAGTCGTAATTCAAATAGAAAACGAATAATAGTAATTTCTTAAATTCAAAGTAAAAAATTAATTTATATTGGTGGAATGTTGAGAATCTCTTTTAAAAACTCTTTTCGTTTCATCAATTTTGGGTTAAAAAAAAGTTGTCAGCCACATACCCTACACATACCCATCATATCACCACTTTTTCCCCCATCATGATTCTGCACATACTCAAATGTTACAGCTTTATACTCTGCCTCTGAGATAGAAAGTGATACAATAGATTGTTTCTTGGACTTTCAAGAGAATATTATAGAACCAAGAGTAAAAGCATACCTAGAAGTAGACTTTTGGTTATCTGTGGAGCCTGCCCAATCTGAATCTATATAGCCAATCAACTTGTTATCCTCTGAATGCTGAAATTTGAGACCATAACTCAATGTCCCTTTGACATATCTAAGAAGGCATACGGAAAATTCATCGCCAACAATTCATAACAAATTCATCGTGGGAAAATTCACTGCCGTGACAAATTCACTGTCAAGTAAAATTAACCACATTAATATTTTTTAAGATATATTTTGAAGAGTTTGAATTTTTTTAAAAATAATTTTCACTTGTTACAATACAATTTTATTTTTTAAATATTTTTTATGTTTATTTTGATATGAAAATTATGCACTAATTTTCATAAAAAGTTAAAAGAAAAATAAATTATTTACTTTAATTTCTACTTCAAATATTATTTTATTTTTCCATGTGTTTATTTATATATACAATTTTTTGTTTTTCGTTGTGTTCCTTTATTTTATACAATAAACATAAAAAAAATATTTTTAAAAATATATATTATACAATATATATTTACTAACTTCTGCTTCTTTTAGAAGACCTTGATTTACTAAGGTATGAACAACATTTGCTGCTGCAATCTGAGCAGCAAATGGTGAACATCTTTTTGTACCTTTAAATCCACAAGCACAGGCAGAAGACCAAGAAACTGCTTGCCCCTGGTATCTGTAACAATAACAATGGTATTGCAAAAACTTGCTCGAACATAAATAACTCCTTTCAGTATTCGATGTTTAGTTTTACGTGGCAAAAATCTTCTTGTAGCTTTACGTGGCACATATTTTCTTCTAGTTTTTGACACAAATTTTTTTGTATAACGAAATAATGGAATTTATTTCTTATTTTATATAAAATATTATATATACAATTTTTAATTTTTCTATGTGTTTCTTTGCACGAATATTAAAAATATATATTTTTCCATGTGTTTATTTATATTAAATTAATTTTTTTATTTTTTATTATCATAAATTTTTCCATGTGTTTATTTATGATATTGAAATTAAGTTAATCAATTTATTTTTTATTTTTATTTTTATTATCATAAATCAAATTCTCCAAAGTTAATATGATTAATTTTTTATTATCATAACTCAAATTATTCTTTTTAAAAAAAATCATTTTTTTTGAAATGTATATTAAAAAACATTAATGGTGGTTCTCGGTGAATTGGTGGCGGTGAATTTTACTTGGCGGTGAATTTGTCATCGTAGTGAATTTTCTCACGATAAATTTGTCATGGCGGTGAATTTTCCCACAGTGAATTGTTGGCGATGAATTTTCCATTGATGAATTGCTAGCGAGGAATTTTCCTAGAGCCATCTAAGAATCCTCTTAGCTGCACTCCAATGTGTTTGCTTAGGCTCTGACATGAACCTAGATACCAAGCTCACTGCATATGTGATGTTTGGTTAAGTAGTAGTTAAGTAGATCAAACTTCAAATAAATTATTTGTATAGAGTAGGGTCCACTAGATTTGACACATCTAAGCTAGAAATCTTAAGTCCAACTTCAATAGGTGTTGCAACTAGTTTACAACTCTTCATCTGAAAATTTTGTAGGATGTCTGAAGCATATTTTTTCTTAGACATGAAAATTTCATCTTTATTTTTCCATACTTCTATACCAAGAAAATAGTGCATATGTCCCAAATCTGTCATTTCATACTCAACAACCATAGCTACTCTAAAATCTACAAATAAAGTTGAATTGTTTCTAGTATAGATAAGATCATCAACATAGAGAAATAAGATAAAAATATCCTTAGATGAGCTCCTAATATAAAGATTTGGATTTGACTAACTTCTTAGAAAACCTTTCTGTTGTAGGTATGAGTCTATCCTTGAATACCATGCTCTTGGTGCTTGCTTCAGACCATACAAGGCCTTCTTTAATCTATAAACATAATTCTCTTTAGAGGGTATTTCAAAACCTCTAGGTTTAGAAACATACACTTCCTCATCAGTATATCCATTAAAAAAGAACTCTTTACATCCATTTGATAAACTATCAAACTTTACTGAGCTACCAAAGCCAAAACCAATTTGATAGTATCCATGCATGATATAGGTGGTAATGTTTCAGTCTAATCAATACCTTCCTATTTAGCGTATCCTTTGGATACCAATCTAGCCTTATGCTTATCAATGCTTCCATCAAATTTATACTTAGTTTTATACTCCCATCTTATACCAACAATTTCCTTACCAGGAGGTAGTGGAATCAAATCCCATGTGTCATTACTTTCAATTGTTTCTATCTCACTATGCATTGCTTCAACCCATTCTTCTTTTTCTTGAGCTTGTTCAAATGTTTTTGGTTCATTACTTTCCATGATTTGAGTCATAGAAGCATAATTCACTTTTTCTTGTGATCTTGTTATCATTTTCTCAAAATTTGAATCCAACATAAGAGTTGATGGATGATTCTTTTCTATCCTTCTTTGATATTTTCGATACTTTCTTTCTCCTACACTAGAAGGCTCGGGTTCATTTTCTTCTTCTTCTCCTTCTTCAACTTTATCAATCATTATCTCTTTTCCCTTTGTTTCATTATTCTTGCTATATTTTGTTGCTTCATTGAATACCACATCTCTACTTATAATAAGTTTCTTTCTTATTGGGTCAAACAATCTAGATGCTTTATTTTTTTATCCATACCCAATAAAATGACAAGAAAATCCGCATTAAGTAGGGAACTAGGAGCATGTTGTCATTAATGATTGAGGAGAGCTTCATGCGAGCAAGAAAAAAACTTATCCTATCAACTTTGAATCTAAATTGTCAATCATTTAGGATGTAAAAGACCATCAATGGCAATCCTTAGGTGTTGTTTCTGGCTTTTACAACTTGTTCCTCAAAAGCGGCAATACCACCTTGGAAATTTTCTACGCTTACCCCTTAACTTCATTAGTCATCCTTGATCTGAAAACCAACATGCATCGCCATCCTAGTCCGTGCCTCTTCATTTATATTAGTGAAGTGCAAACATTTGAAATTGAGGAAAATGTTCCCTAAAACATCCCATCGATTGTCACAAATTTGCCCCACCCTTCTAGGGCTAAATCAGTGATGAGAGAACTAGTATGATGAAACTTCAACAGTTGGATCATTATCCTTCTTGGAAATCTTCACCTCACATCGTGCATCACTAATTTATGTTTCAAATTTGAGACCTTATCAGTGACGGATGAAAAATAGCAATGGAATCAAATCATGCCACATGCATCTTCCTTTGAAATCAATGGTCACAAACATGTGATTCATACACCCCATTCAAAATAGCGATCGATCACATTAACCATGACCTCATTTCTCATTGCTAATTTGAAGAAGACAAGTGCACAACCATCCACGATGAACAATGAAATAAAATTCAGAGAGCCTTGAGGTCATTGCTCATCACTAATTCAAAACTCAAAACTCAAGAGCAATTAGTGATAGCCAAAACCTTTGAAGTGATACAAAGAAAAACTCATGCATTATGCATTGTTGATATCAACCAAATGCTCTCAAAGCCATTCATGATGAGCTATGGACAAAGGCAATGAATGAGACTTAAGTGAGATAATTTGGCATGTGCTCGTAAGTTGTATTTGAGGAAGGGAACTGCCTAGGATAATGTATAAAAAATTCCTCAAAGAACTTTAAACAATATTATTTCAAAGGATTATAACGGCCCAATAAGATCAATTGATCAACCTTATAATTTCAAACCTAGGCATGAGGGTTGGTAACTTCACGGGCTTCAATGACTCAAGATTTTTTAGGATGATTGTGGACGGGTGATAAGAGGTCAATGATAGATCATAACACTAACAAGGGCTTTGATTTAAGGGTTTCTTAGGAGAGATTTTGATAGCAATATCCCAGGCAATATTAGTGGGAAAAACCTTAGTCTAGACATTTGAAACTAACTGAAATTTGCAGAGTTTAGGAATGCAACCAAAAAAAAATTCCAGGTGTTCCATGAAATCCCAAACCCAAGAGTACCATGAAGGTAATGAAGGATCCTCTTAGTTTCTTTCCAATGTATCTCATGAGGTTCTTGTATAAATCTCAAAAACATGCCTACTATATAGGAAATCTCTAGCCTGATATGAGTAAAGTATATAATATTACCAACAAGTTTTTGATACAATGTAGGATCAACCAATGATGTCATACAATAATTCTTAAGCTTGACTCTAGATAGAAAGGGATTCAGAGACGGTTTGCAAGTATTCATGTGAAACTATGCAAGTAGATCACCAGTATACTTAGGTTGTGAAAGAGTCATCCTTGAATCATTTTGTGAAATCTAAATGTCAAGGAAGTAGTGCAATAAAACCAAGTCTATCATGTCAAATCTATCCTAAAGTGATGTCTTCACTGCTGCAATGGAAGATGAAGTACTCCTAATAATCGAAAGATCGTCAACATATAGAACTAGTATCAAAAGTGAATCATCTTACTGGAATAGATACACTTAGGATTTGAATAAAATCTAGTAAAGCTTGGAGATAGGAGGTAGGAATCCATCTTGGCATACCCAACTCTATGGGCTTGTTTGAGGCCATGAAGAGATTTCCTAAGTCTACAAGCTAAGGATGAATCTTGAACAAACCCTGGTGGTTGTTCTATGTAGATTTCCTCCTCAAGGTCTCTATGAAGAAATGCACTCTTCATATCCATCTAATGTACATCCCATCCATGTGTTGTTTCTATAGCTAGTGTAATTCAAATAGAAGTCATCTAAGCAATTGTAGTACCCCTCCATTTATGCTTATGTTTTTTGTTTACATGTTTTCATACTGTTAGACTTTGGTACATTGGTTTGGATATTTTGATCACTTATTTTGAGCGATAGTGGATTCACTTTGTAACATGATGATACATTGTATGGCGATATTTGATTTCTGATATGCTTTCTAATAGCGTAGATATTTCCTTCAGATGTTATTGCTATATATATGTTTATGATGGACTAACTATTATTAATTTTTCAGTCTAATGTGACTTGTATTGGTGTGGAGAATAGAATTGCATCACTCGCTCGCGAGTGCCCTGTGATGTCCATGATTTTCTCCGCACGGTGTGCTTGTATTATGGATTATATGTATATGCATGTTCTTTGTTTGGTTGCAGGATTGCAGGTATATGACACCGACTCCACCTGGTTACTCAAGTCTAAGTGTGTCAAGACTCAACGGATATGTTGATTGGGAGGTAGTAACATGGTTCATCCTAGTCTAGTCTTAAACCCAGTCTCAGTACATCGTCAGTTTAGTTTGGAGTTTTTGGTTGTCTTGTCTTTTCCTGACTGGATTAAATTGCTTTGATAGGAAAATCTTGTCAATTTTAATGATAGTTTATTATTCTCTAATTTACTGTTATTTAAATTAATTTTTAAATGTTAGAGAAATAAGTTTTATATGATAATTAATTAATTAATTAGTTTGTTTGGTTAAATAATTTGATCATAGAGATTAAATTCATTTAATTAAATAAATTAAAATTGTTCTAAATGTGTGTGAATAGATTTAATTTTAAATTATTTGTTATTTAGGAAATGGCATTTTTAATTATTAAATAAAATTTGCAATTTGGAAATTGAAATTTTAAATAAATTAAAAAAACATGCAAATCTTGAAAGGAAAGATTGTCGGGAAGTTGTTAAAGATATTTTCTTCTTCTCAACATGTGTGCCAGTTAAAATTTATTATTTTTTCTTTGAGGAATTTCTCGGAGGTTATCTAGGATTTGGGGAAACACAGAAGTTTATCTTTTTCTTCACAGAAAATAAAAATATGGTCTGCTGTTAAAATTTATTTGAAATTTTTCTAGTGATATCCCTTTTGGTACTATTGTATATTTGTGGAAGTTCTTTGTTTTGGATATTGGGATTTGGTGTTCGGGAAAATTTTTGGAAGCTACAGGCAAAGCTCTTCTCCAGACAGATTTTTGAAGCTTTAGGAAAACAGGTATTTCCCTTGTATTTTATAATTTGTTTGATGTTGAAAAGAAGACTGTGAAAAGAAATTTTATTTTATTCAATTCTTGTTCTTCTCGGTAAAATATCTGTAGAGAAAATAGTTATTTCTCTATTAAAATTTTTCTATAGACTCTATTGTTTTTCTTGAAAGTTTCCTGTAGGAAACAATTTGTATTAAAATTTGAGAAGGAAATTAAATCTGTTTAAAAAATGAAATTTATTCCTCAGGAAATTTAATAGAATTTATTAGAGGAAAATATTGTGCATACTATTGAAATATTCATTTTCCCCATTACAATTCTGAAGAAAATTTTCAATTTCCCTGTAGGAAAACCTTGTTGAAATTTGTATATATATATATAATATATATTTTCATATTTAAATTGGATTCCAAAACTGTATTAATACTTTATTTATTTAGGCATTTTTTTGGAATTGTTGTACAGGGGAAAATGGGTAAATCGAATTATAATTTTTTTTAAAGTTAAAATCTGAAATTAAATTCGGATTAGATTTATAGTTTTTAGTTTTTAATATTGACAGGGAGGGGCTAGGGTTATCCCCAACCTCGCTGCTCCCACTGTGGGGCACAGCTGCTATGAGGCAGCATCCTCCACAGATCTGTGGAGGAGACGTTGTCCCACAGGCAGCATGCCCTCCACAGTGGAGGCTGCCTGGTGCGACCGAGTCTTGTTTTAAAATTTCGATTTAGTAAAAAACGAATATAAGATTCATATGGTTTAAACTTAATTTCAATTTAGTAAAAAAAATATAAGATTCATATGGTTTAGATTTAATTTCGAATTAGTTAAAATATATATATATATAAATTATTTATATTGGTTGATTTTGGTAATTTTGTATTTGTTAAAGTTAATTTATAATTAACTAGAAGTTGAGGAAACAAAACAGTTAAGTGAATAAGAAGAGGATATTATATTGTTTTGTTCTAATAGGGAGTTGTATTTTTTTATTAAACATGATTGTGGAAATTGGAATTAAATAATTAGTTCTACTTTATTATTTCAAATTGAATCTTATTTATTTCAAGTAGTTGCATAAGATGAGTGATTGTAATAAATGGAATTAGGAAATCCAAATGATAGATTGTTTATTTGTATGTAATGATTTTGAAGTTATGTTTACCCCTATTACGTCAGTTGTAAACGATTGGGATAACTGTGATAGTAATTCTTCCAGACATAGTTTTCTTGAAGAAGTTATTTTCTTAATGATTTCATATTTTTCAGTTT
The DNA here is from genome assembly GCA_007258455.2 of Sequoia sempervirens. Classification (NCBI taxonomy): domain Eukaryota; kingdom Viridiplantae; phylum Streptophyta; class Pinopsida; order Cupressales; family Cupressaceae; genus Sequoia; species Sequoia sempervirens. Next base: position 185,751,997 of record VDFB02086081.1, read on the forward strand.
ACTAGGGTAGTGCACATGTTATAGTTTGGTGTTTTGACACCTAGATTTATGAACAAGTTTTAATGACCGTTGTGTGTCATTTGGTTTTATATGATGATTTTTGTGCATTTTTCTACCTTAGTAAGGGAAACTTAGAATTCGTTTGATATGTTTAGGGGAGTGGCTCTGTGTAAGGGACAACACACAAAGTGGTGGCAAGGTAACTTACAAAGAGTTAGTAAGTCAGTGATAACTAAACAACACAGTAGTTAGAATTAAAATCTTTAACAAGATGATTATGCCTCACTTATAGACTCTTGAGCTAGTCCAGTCTTGAGTATAAGATGAGAAGGCCTAGAATGGAAAATCGATATCTTGTTACCTTAAAAGATATTTGATTCCACAATAGTTTGCAAATGGGGCTGGGTTTCATAAGAGGTTACCAGGGTAACCCAAGTTGGGGGCCAGAACCTAGGAAGAAACACCAGGGTAACCTTTGCAACATTGTGATGACACTCCACCTAAAATAATAGTTTACCTTGTGAACTTAGCACATTTGATTTGTCTTAATTATGGAAGCAATGCAACCATCAGTTAGTTATGTACTTGTTTCTAGGGTGAATAGATTATGTCTAGGTAACCATATTACTATCTCTTAGCATGGGGGGTGGACCTATGGGTACCACATGGTTGGGTGGAATGTGCACCTTACTCCGATTGGTCCCCAATTTATGATCATGGCATCTAGAGCTTCATGGATGGAGAGCTCGTTCTTGGATACATATGTGTACTTTCTTATTGCATTATTTGGAATCTTGTATTGTAACATCCCTCAATTGTATATGAGGTGAACATTTGTAAAATGTAATTGTAACTATTATTCATCTACCTCATCAGATGAATGAGTATTGTAATATCTTATCAAATGCAATGTAAAAAATCATATTTGTACTTTAAACTATCTTGAATGGAATTTCAAATGATATGCAATGTTTACTTTTTAATGTTTATGTTAAGTAAATATGTGCAATGCTAAATACTAAAGTCGTCTATGGAAACTCAAGTAGTGTAACGTCGCGTAACTTAGTGAATGTATGCAACTAATTAAGTTAATATTAATACTTAAAAAAAAAATATTACACATATATACACAATTGCAACATTCCTCAGGTTATAAGACAAGGTATTATAGATTGGTATTAGAGCCAAGGTTATAGACACTAGACGCTCTAGGTAATCGTGAGCCCATTAGGTTGACCTAGTATGTAGTGTCGCTATCTATTAATCTTGGTTGATTAGTATCTAAGACTTGTTATTGTTCATGTGTAGGATCATGCCTAGATGAGATGGTAGAGGTCGTGGTAGAGGTCGAGGTGGAGGCCGAGGGCCAATCCCTCATGTTACCCCCTCTCTGAGCCCTCATCAGAGTGATCAAACAGAGTAGTTGGATCAGAGGAATGAGGGACAGAATCCTGAACAATCAGGAATAGAGGGTTCACAGATATGTCCTTTATTAGAGGAGGTCCTAGCTCGACTTGGACCTAGATAGGAAGTTGAGCAAGAGGTTGTTAGAGAGCATGATAGATCTCCTAGGAGAGTAGATTGTATAGTGCATCAGGATGCTATTATTGCAAGACACATGCGGGATTTATTATGGGCATGCCCTCCTACTTTTGATGGTACAGGAGGTGGCTTAGAGGTAGAGACCTGGCTACTGGATTTGGGTAGATGCTTCACCATGCACCCTTACGGTAGCAATACCCGAGTGAGATGTGCTATTATGCATCTGAGAGGATTCGCCTCTACTTGGTGGCTCCTGGAGGAGTAGAAACTCCACTTAGATATTGGGTTAGTGTCTTGGGAGATGTCTCTGGAGAGTTTTAGAGCACAGTTCCTATCAGAACACTAGAGGCAATGTCGGGCTGACGAGTTCCATGATCTACATCAGTTGGCTCTATCTGTTGAGCAATATGAACGTAGATTCTATGAACTCAAGCAATATGCAAGTATTGGCATTGATGAGCCTATGCTAGTACAACACTTCATCAGGGGTTTAAACGCCCACATTAGTGGTGGAGTTAGAGTCTTTGAGCCAAATACTATGGAAGTTGAAGTGGAGAAGGCTCGAATAGTGGAAGAGAATCTTGTTATGGCATTAGGTGGTCACACAGGAGTACAGATTGGTAGTGCTCTTGCAGCAAGTTTTAGTCCATAGGGTAGACAGGAACAGACAGGGGGTTCCTCTAGGAACCAACAAACACCCTCTAAGGGTGGGCAACAACAACAACAATGTACACCTCAAAAGAATAATAATCCACAACTGCAACAAGGTAATAGTCCACAAACAAGAAAGGGTCGCAACTGGTGGCATAACAAGTGCAATAGGTAGGATCAGACTGCACGGAGTGCTCAGTCTACTGTCAGCAGAGGTAGTTTCCAGCAATCCAATGCACCTTCGAGTGGCAGAGGATTCAGTAGAGGCACAGGTTGTTACTCATGTGGACAGAAGGGACACATTGCTAGGCAGTGTTCGATGAGAGGTACTACTAGTTTTGGGCCTTGACCTACAATTTCAGAGCCTACAGTGGGTGATGTAGGACGATCACATACAATATATGCTGCGGTTAATGATCGCCAAGCCGATCACCAGAACATAGTGGTCGAGACTTCAGGTAAGTTACATGGTGTTAGTGTTTCCATTCTTTTTTATTCCAAAGCTACCGACTCCTTTATTTCACCAACCATTGTTGACCGTTGTGTTCTTGTGGCGGTAAAGCAAGGTAGTAAGTGGTAGGTTGAATTTTCCTCTGGGGTGAAAGTAGCGGTAGAGAACTTAGTACATAATTGTGAACTTAAAATTGGTATGTTAACTACCTTAGCAGATCTATATGTTACACCTTTAGGATCGTACGACATAGTTTTAGGTATGGATTGGTTAGCATCTTATCATACTGTGATTGACTGTCGACTTAAGACAGTTAGTTGTATTAATGATCTAGGTGCGAAAGTGGAAATCATAGGTATACAAAGACCTATCTCTTTGCAGATGATATCTGCTATGCAATTAAAGAGATGTCTTCGTCAGGGTTGTCAACTGTTTGCAACAACAGTTACTGATTTGGAAGAAGGTGAGAGTTGAGAGATATCTCTTGATGATCATCCTATTCTTAGGGAATTCACTAACGTGTTTCCTGATGATATACTTGGAATGCCACTGAAGAGAGATATTGACTTTAGAGTGGACCTAGTTCCTAGAGCTGAGCCTATTTCTAGAGCTCCATATAGAATAACGACTCAGGAGTTAGAGGAACTTTGAATTTAGTTAGAGGAATTATTAGAGAAGGGTTTCATTCAACCAAGTGTTTCCCCTTGAGGAGCACCTATCATCTTCGTAAAGAAGAAGGATGGGTCACTTAGATTGTGCATTGACTATCGCCAATTGAACAAGGTTACGATTAAGAATCATTATCCTTTTCCTAGAATCAATGATCTTTTCAATCAAATCAAGGGATCTAATGTGTTCTCTAAAATTGATTTGAAATATGGTTACCATCAATTGCAAATAGTTGAAGCAGATATTCATAAAACTGCATTTCGTACTTGTTATGGGCACTACGAATTCACAGTAGTACCGTTTGGGTTAACGAATGCACCATCTGTATTCATGAGTTTAATGAATGGTGTATTTCGTACATACCTTGATCGCTTTGTCCTTGTATTTCTCGATGATATTTTGATCTATTCGAGAAACATGAAGGAGCATGAAGAACACTTAAGACATGTATTGCAATGTTTAAGGAAAAATCAATTGTATGCAAACCTGAAGAAGTGTGATTTCTTTCAAATTGAAGTAAAATATCTTGGACATGTGATATCTAGAAAAGGTATTACTGTGGATCCTTCAAAGATTCAAGCTATTGTAGATTGGCCCGTGCCTACAAATGTAGGTGAAGTTTGTAGTTTTATGGGTCTAGCTAGTTATTATAGGCGGTTTGTCGAGGGATTTTCTAGAATTGGTTATCCTATTACTTCTCTTAAGAGAAAAGGGAAGAAGTTTGTTTAGATAGAGCAGTGTCAGTTGGCTTTTCAGACACTTAAAGAAAAGTTGACTAATGCGCCTATACTGATTGTTCCAGATCCTACTAAGGATTTTGTAGTTTGCACTGATGCATCCTTAGAGGGCTTGGGAGAAATTTTGATGCAAGATGGGCATGTGATTGCTTATGAGTCTCGCAAACTCAAAGATCACAAATTAAACTATCCCACTTATGATATAGAACTTGTTGCGGTAGTGCATGCATTAGTTCGATGGAGACATTTCTTATTGGGTCATCGTTTCAAACTTCATACTGATCACCGTAGTCTATAGTACATTTTTACACAACCTAACTTGAATGCTAGACAAAGACGGTGGATGGAATTCTTATGTGAGTACAATTTTGAAGTGAAATATGTTCAAGGGAAAGAGAACGTAGTGGCTGACACTCTTAGTCGTCGTCGACATGAGATCTCTGCTACTACTCTTGAAGTAGATTTGAGAGGTAAAATACTAGCAAAACTTCCTATTTAAAGATTGTATCAGGAAGTCAGGTCGGAGATTGAATCTAGTAGACCTTTAGAAGGTCAATTTGTAGGATATGTCCTAGAACCGGATGGTATATTACGGCATTTAGGTCATATCTATGTACCACATCTTGAGGGTCTTCATACATTAATTATGACTGAAGCACATCAAGCTCCATACTCAACTCATCCAGGTGTTAAGAAAATGCATGCTGATCTTCAGCAATTGTATTTCTGGCCTGGTGTGAAACGTGATATTGCTGATTATGTATTGAGATGTCTTGAATGCCAGTGAGTCAAAGCTGAGCATCAACATCCTGCTGGATTATTGCAGCCACATCTCATTCCTGAATGGAAATGGGATATTATATCTGTTGACTTTATTGTAGGGTTACCTACATCATCATGTTGACATGATGCCATTATGGTAACTGTTCACCGATTGACTAAGTTAGCTCATTTCTCACCAATACGATCATCATATAATGCTTCATCCGTAGCTAGGATATTCATGGAGGACATAGTTAGATTGCATGGGATTCCTCGTAGGATTATTTTTGATAGAGATCATGTATTTACATCAGCCCTATGGACTTCATTACAACATGCTCTAGGTACACAGTTGAACTTTAGTTTAGCGTATCATCCTCAAACCGATGGACAAATAGAGAGAGTTAATAAAATATTAGAGGATATGCTTAGAATGTACGTAATGGATCAATAGTCATGTTGGGAGGATTATCTTTATTTAGTAGAGTTTTCTTACAATAACGGATATCAGAGTTCCATAGGTATGCCACCATTTCAGGCATTATACGGTCATCCTTGTCAAACTCCATTGAGTTGGGATTGACTTGAGGATAGAGTATTACTTGGTCCTGGGATGCTTCGAGACATGGAGCAATAGGTTGACCATACTAGGTAACATTTGATAGTAGCACAGGATAGGGAAAAGAAGTATGCCAATGCGCATAGAATAGACTGACAGTTTGCAGTTGGTGATAGAGTGTTTCTTTGAGTGCGACCGTGAAAGAGTCCAATCCGTTATGGAAAAGGCTCTAAGCTTGTGCCTCGTGTCATTGGGCCATTTGAGATCTTAGAGAGAATTGGTCCTGTGGCGTATTGACTCACGTTACCACCTAGTTTGTCACGTATTCATGATGTTTTTCATGTATCAGTTCTTAGACCATATCATCCTAACATTTCTCATGTACTTGATTGGAATGCGTTATAGGTAGAGGACGGGTAGCTGGCTTTGGAGCCCGTGGCCATTCTACAGCGCCAGATGCTCGGTCTCAGGGGTCGAGATGTTGATCAGGTGAGGGTCCAATGGGATCCTAGCCATGAGGCTTCTGCTACTTGGGAGGATGCAACACGCATGAGGGAACTTTATCCCTATCTATTTGTAGGCTTTTAGGAGCAAGCCTGATCCTAGTGGGGGAGGATGTAGTACACCTCCATTTATGCTTATGTTTTATGTTTACATGTTTTCATATTGTTAGACTTTGGTACATTGGTTTGGATATTTTGATCACTGATTTTGAGCAACAGTGGATTCACTTTGTGACATGATGATACACTGTATGGCGATATTTGATTTCTGATATGCTTTGTGATAGCGTAGATATTTCCTTCAGATGTTATTGCTATATATATGTTTATAATGGACTAATTGTTATTAATTTGTCAGTCTGATGTGATGTGTATTGGTGTGGAGAATGAAATTGCATCACAAGCTTGTGAGTGCCTTGTGATGTCCGTGATTTTCTCCGCATGGTGTGCCTGTATTATGGATTATATGTATATGCATGTTATTTGTTTGGTTGCAGGATTATAGGTACATGACACCAACTCCACCTGGTTACTCAGGTCTGAGCATGTCAAGACTCAACGGATATGTTGATTGGGAGGTAGTAACATGGTTCATCCTAGTCTAGTCTTAAACCAAGTCTCAGTACATCGTCAGTTTAGTTTGGAGTTTTTGGTTGTCTTGTCTTTTCCTGATTGGATTAAATTGCTTTGATAGGAAAATCTTGTCAATTTTAATGATAGTTTATTATTCTCTAATTTACTGTTATTTAAATTAATTTTTAAATGTTAGAGAAATAAGTTTTACATGACATTTAATTAATTAATTAGTTTGTTTGATTAAATAATTTGATCATAGAGATTAAATTCATTTAATTAAATTAAAATTGTTGTAAATGTGTGTGGATAGATTTAATTTTAAATTATTTGTTATTTGGGAAATGGCATTTTTAATTATTAAATAAAATTTGCAATTTGGAAATTGAAATTTTAAATAAATTAAAAAACATGCAAATCTTGAAAGGAAAGATTGTTAGGAAGTTGTTAAAGATGTTTTTCTTCTCCTCGACATGTGTGCAGTTAAAATTTATTGTTTTTGGTTGAGGAATTTCTCGGAGGTTATCTAGGATTTGGGGAAACACAAAAGTTTTCTTTTTCTTCTCGGAAAATAAAAATATGGTCTGCTGTTAAAATTTCTTTGAAAGTTTTTTGGTCATATCCCTTTTGGTACTATTGCATATTTGTGGAAGTTCTCTATTTTTGGATATTGGGATTTGGTGTTCGGGAAAGGTTTTGGAAGCTACAGACAAAGCTTTTTTCCAGACATATTTTTGAAGCTTCAGGAAAACAGGTATCTCCCTTGTATTTTATAATTTGTTTGATGTTGAAAAGAAGACTGTGAAAAGAAATTTTATTTTATTAAATTCCTGTTCTTCTCAGTAAAAGATCTATAGAGAAAATAGTTATTTCTCTTTTAAAAGTTTTCTACAGACTCTATTGTTTCTTTGTTGAAAGTTTCATGTAGGAAACAGTTTGTATTAAAATTGGACAAGGAAATTATCTGTTTGAAAAATGAAATTTAATCCTCAGGAAATTTAGTAGAATTTATTAGAGGAAAATATTGTGCATACTATTGAAATATTCATTTTCCCCATTACAATTCTGAAGAAATTTTTCAATTTCCCTGTAGGAAAACCTTGTTGAAATTTGTATATATATATATATAAATATATATATATTCATATTTAAATTGGATTGCAAAACTGTATTAATACTTTATTTATTTAGGCATTTTTTTTGGAATCGTTGTACAGGTGAAAATGGGTAAAATCGAATTATAATTTTTTTAAAAGTTAAAATCCAAAATTAAATTCGGATTAGATTTATTCTTTTTAGTTTTTAATACTGACAGGGAGGGGCTAGGGTTATCCCCAACCCCACCGCTCCCACTGTGGGGCACGACTACTATAAGGCAGCGTCCTCCACAGATCTATGGAGGAGATGTTGTCCCACAGGCAGCGTGCCCTCCACAGTGGAGGCTGCCTGGTGTAGCCGAGTCTTGTTTTAAGATTTTGTTTTAGTAAAAAACAAATATAAGATTCGTATGGTTTAAACTTAATTTCGATTTAGTAAAAACAATATAAGATTCGTATGATTTAGATTTAATTTCGAATTAGTTAAAATATATATATATATAAATTATTTATATTGGTTGATTTTGGAAATTTTGTATTTGTTACAGTTAATTTATAATTAATTAAAAGTTGAGGAAACAAAACAGTTAAGTGAATAAGAAGAGGATATTATATTGTTTTGTTCTAATAGGGAGTTGTATTTTATTATTAAGCATGATTGTGGAAATTGGAATTAAATAATTAGTTCTACTTTATTATTCCAAATTGAATCTTATTTATTTTGAGTACTTGCATAAGATGAGTAATTGTAATAAATGGATTTAGGAAATCCAAATGATATATTGTTTATTTGTATATAATGATTTTGAAGTTATGTTTACCCCTATTACGTCAGTTGTAAAAGATTGGGATAACTGTGATAGTAAGTCTTCCAGACATAGTTTTCTTGAAGAAGTTATTTTCTTAATGATTTCATATTTTTTAGTTTACTAGGGTAGTGCACATGTTATAGTTTGGTGTTTTGACACCTAGATTTATGAACAAGTTTTAATGACCGTTGCGTGTCGTTTGGTTTTATATGATGATTTTTGTGCATTTGTCTACCTTAGTCAGGGAAACTTAGAATTCCTTTGTTATGTTTAGGGGAGTGGCTTTGTGTAAGGGCTGACACACAAAGTGGTGTCAGGGTAACTTACAAAGAGTTAGTAAGTCAGTGATAACTAAACAACACAGTAGTTAGAATTAAAATCTTTAACAAGATGATTATGCCTCACTTATAGACTCTTGAGCTAGTGCAGTCTTGAGTATAAGATGAGAAGGCCTAGAATGGAAAATCAATATCTTGTTACCTTAAAAGATATTCGATTCCACAATAGTTTGCAAATGGGGCCGAGTTTCGTAAGAGGTTACCAGGGTAACCCAAGTTGGGGGTCGGAACCTAGGAAGAAACACCTGGTTAACCTTTGCAACATTGTGATGACACTCCACCTAAAATAATAGTTTACCTTATGAACTTAGCACATTTGATTTGTCTTAATTCTGGAAGCAATGTAACCATCAGTTTGTTATGTACTTGTGTCTAGGGTGAATAGGTTATGTCTAGGTAACCATATTACTATCTCCTAGCATGGGGGTGGACCTACGGGTACCACATGGTTGGGTGGAACGTGCACCTTACTCCATTGGGTCCCTAGTTTATGATCATGGCATCGAGAGCTTCATGGATGGAGAGCTCGTATTTGGATACATATGTGTACTTTCTTATTGCATTATTTGAAATATTGTATTGTAACATCCCTCAATTGTATATGAGGTGAACATTTATAAAATGTAATTGTAACTATTATTGATCTACCTCATCAGATGAATGAGTATTGTAATATCTTATCAAATGCAATGTAAGAAATCATATTTGTACTTTAAACTATCTTGAATGGAATTTCAAATGATATGCAATGTTTAATGTTTATGTTAAGTAAATATGTGCAATGCTAAATACTAAAGTCGTCTATGGAAACTCAAGTAGTGTAACGTCGCGTAACTTAGTGAATGTATGCAACTAATTAAGTTAATATTAATACTTTAAAAAAAAAATTATTACATATATATACACAATTGCAACATTCCTTAGGCTATAAGACGGGGCATTACAGCAACTTGTGCAAAGTTCTTTGTATAGCCAATACTTGTAATTTGTAAAAAACATTTGTAAACTAACTATTCTTTCTACTTATCAAATAAACCATCTACTACAAATTTAGTTTAATATATACATCTACATCGAACTATTATTCTTCCCTTATGAAGTTAAGTAAAAAACAAGGTGTGATTTATACTCAAGGAATCATATTCCCCATCCATAGAAATATCCCACTCTAGTACGCCTAATTCCTCTCTAGATGTATATGGATCAAAAATTGAAGCAAATAACACATGTGACCCCTTAAAAATGTACCTAAATCTATATGCCATTTGTTGGATCTTCTATCTCTATATCTTCCCTCTGTATAGTGTGAGATGTGGGTGATTATGGTGTAGATATATGAACTTCCAATGCAATCCTTGAACTAGATGAAGACGAGCCTTCATCATTGTCATCACTATGAGGATTGGAGGAAGAAGCTACTGCACTAGGAATCTATTGAGAGTGATTTGAATCATTAGTAATAAAATCAGGATTTGGTGAGTCCATAATATGTTAATAAGTGTCAATTATAGTTTCAATAGACATTTCTTAAATATTAACACTTATCTCAATAAACAACTCATGTGTGGTAGGGTGGAGTAGGTGATGTCCTTTTACACCATTTGCATATCCAACAAAGATGAAAGGATTGGATTGTGAATCCATAGCCGTATGATGTTGTTTCATAATGTGTTGTCATGGCATGAGAGCCAAAAACTCTGAAATGATCAACGGTTGGTTTCCATCATTTCCAAGCTTCATAAAATTAGATTGAAACACAAAACTAGCTTTATCTTTTAAAGATATATATTTTTGTTTGATTTTATTGAGGATTATATGGAGCTATGTGTTGCAGATATATCCCCTCTAATATGCAAAACTTCTCAAAATGGTTGTTGACATACTCACCCCCATCATTTGTCAAAAGAACATTGATGACTTTTCCTGATTGTTTTTTAGCAAGAGCTTTAAAATCTTGAAATTTTTTCAAATTCTTCTAATTTTTTTCCTAAGTAGACCCATGTAAAACATGAGAAATCATAAATAAAGGTGAGAACATATTTGTGCTTTCTAAAATATGGATGGGGAAAAGGCCCTAAAACATCACTATGAACAATTTCTAAAACTTGTGTTTCCCTCCATGATTTTCCTTTATCAAATTTTTCTTCAGGATGATTTTTGAGTGCACAACCTTCACAAATCCATTTAGAAAATTTAAAATTAGGTAATCCCTTGACCATATTATGTTGATATAGTTTCTCAATATAGTGGTACTTAAGATGTCCAAACTACTCATGCCATAATTTTCTAACTTAATCTAAATGAGTTAGTAGTGCTTTTGGAGAAATATCTATGGAAAAATTGGAGAAGGTATATAATTTGGATTAGTAATTTGTCTCCTCTATTGCTACCATTTTTTTCCTTTTAATTATGTTATCTCAATTGAATTTAGAGAGAATTTTACTCTCACTCCCTTCCCTAAATGAGTTGGGTATGTGGAGGATCATGATGGGCAAAAAAATGGTGATATGATGGACCTATGTGTAGGGTATATGGCTGACAACTTTCTTTTAACCAAAATTGATGAAACAAAAAACATTTTTAAAGGCGATTCTTAGCTTTCCACAAATATAAATTATGCTTTACTTTTAATTTAATAAATAATTATTATTCATTTTCTATTTGAATTATGACTAAAGTCTTGATTGATAGGTTGATTGAAAAACATTTATAGCTTTCAAATGTTATCACATTTTTTTAATCCAAAACATGCATCACATTCTATGTTTCACATACTATATGATTAAAAAAAATGAATTTCATGAATTTTTGACCAAGTTAAGATGGTTAGACATATGGGTTTTTATATTTTTTAAAAGTTGTAATAAAAAAATCATAATTAATTATTTACTTGGAAAAAGATTACAAAAAAATATTAATCACATCGGGACATGAGTCCTCTACTTATATCTAAAATGATATAAAAAAAATTATGATTTTATTGTGGTTAGGGTGGTCAGACAAACACCTACTTCTTATTTTTTCCCTAAAATTTAAGTACTACTACATTGAAATTTCAAATTTTCACCAAATAATTTTCTTTCTTTTTTAAAACCTAGTATTTTAGAAACTACACTCAATTTTCTATAGATTCTATTCTTAAATATTTTTGAAATAATATAGATAGCTTATTCAATTTTTTACGTCAAGTTGCCTAACTTTGATTTTTCTGAGGTTTTTGCCACTTAAGGGCCTATTGTTTCCATGATGATCCTGCACATACCTAGTTATTTGATACACTTAAAGGAGATTAGTTTATATTGAAGGCACACTTAGAATATTTGAAAATTTTCTTCCTTTGACATCAATAGACCTCTCCTTTTTACCAATGTTGGAATATTAGACACGTAAGGTTATTGTGGACATACTAGATGGATTTAAGGATGAAAAAAAACTTGTGAAGAACCCATATGGTGTGAAGCACTTGATTATATAGTCCATGATGGAGATAAATATTCTATATCAACCAAGGCTTTACCCTGTGATTTTTCTTTGTCCTTAGTATTTTCTCGAGTTGATGAAGATTCCTTGACAAAATTAGGTATCCCTATATTATTCTCTTTGAGAATTTGTTGTGGAGAACTTTTTTTTTTCCTCATGTATTAATGTCCATAATGTCCAATGTTTTTGTAACAAAATGCACCTCTAACTCTCTTCTTACTTTGAGAAGAGTTTTTGGAGTTGCCAAATTTTCCTTCTTTCTTAACTTCCTTATCATTTTTAGTGTTCTTCTTCTCCCCTTTTGAAGTCTATTGTGTTTCACTCCTTTTAAGTAGGACTTAAGGATTAGTAGAATTCAAAGTTCACATTTGAATTAAATTTTTTTGATCCCTTGTGAGATCAACAATAAATTTATCAAGTGTGGGCATTGACCATGAGGCTCCAAGAGCCTTTTTATTAGAGTAGAAAGTTGATATAAACATAAAAAAACATTGGACCTAGCTTGGAAAGTACAAAAAGGATTAATTGATCATCTTTCTTGTCAATTTCACAATCTTTTAACAGAAACTTTAAAGATTTAAATTTAGTGAAGAAGTCTTTCAAAATTTTAAAACACCTACCTAGGACTAAGACCTTAGAGTTTATTTTCCAACTCGTGGTTTCTAATTCCAACTATTTTAGCAAATAGTTTGTCTAAAGATTCCCAAACTTGGTTGGGTGTTTTCAAGTTCTCAACATGGAATAATAATTCATGATGCAAATTTAAACATAGAAAGCCAAATGCTTGATCACAAATATTAACACTTTTCTTTGTCTTTAGGTACTATAGTTTCTTTCTCTATTCCCATGGTTACCCTATATGAACCTTTTTTCTTAAACAAAATAATTACTTTCATCTTCCAATCACAATAATTGAAAGGTGTTAGGGGTAGTATCGTAACATTAGAATCCATGATGCAAGAATTTAGATAGTTTCTTTTTAGAAATGTGGAAATGAAGAACTTAGAAATACATACAAAAGTGAAGGGAATATACAACACATAAAATCACTTCTTCAAGAAGTTTGAAAATGGACCACACACAACACCCCCTTCATTATTTTTTCCCTCCCCTAATTTGGTACTTCATCGGAGTGTGTGTAACTAATGCAATAGAGGAATAAATGGGAACTTTATAGAATGAGTGTGATATTACGCTCTTTGGAATCGTGGTGAAAAGATATGCACTTTAAAAAAATGACACTCAAATCTGAGTTACTGAGCAAAATTTATGGCACTCTGAAGTTTTCCACCTATTACAAGGGTATGTGCAGGATCATGATGGGCCAAAAAGTGGCAATATGATGGGTATGTGGCTGACAACTATTTTTTTACAAAAAATTGATGAAATGAAAAAGGGTTTTTAAAGGATATTCTCAATTTTCCACCGATATAAATTATGCTTTACTTTGAATTAAATAAGTAATTATTATTCATTTTCTATTCAAATTACGAATAAAGTCTTGATTGATAGGTTGATTGAAAAAATCTATAGCTTTCAAATGGTATCACAGTTTTTCAATCTAAAACATGTGTCGCATTCTATGCTTCACACAATATAGGATTAAAAAAAGAAAAATTGAATTTCATGAAGTATTGACCAAGTTAAGGTGGTGAGACATACAAGTTTTTATATTTTTTAAAAAGTTGTAATAAAAAATTCATAATTAATTATTTACTTGAAAAAAATTATAAAATAATATGCATCACATCAGGGCATGATTCCTCTACTTATATCTAAAATATTATAAAAAAATATTATCATTTTATTGTGGTTAGGGTGATCAGACAAACACCTACTTGTTTTTTGCTTGAAATTTAAGTACCACTGCATTGAAATTTCAAATTTTCACCAAATAATTTTTATTTTTTTTAAACAAACTTAGTAGTTTAAAAACTACATTCAATTTTCTACGGATTGTATTCTTACATATTTTTGAAATAAAATAGATAACTTATTCAAATTTTTACGTCAAGTTGCTTAACTCTGATTTTTCTGAATTTTTTGCCACTTAAGGGCCTATTTTTTCCATGATGATCCTGCACATACCCACACATTATTTCGCTTCTTGCAAAATATTTTTTTTGGTTTTTTAGAAAATAAAGTTTTTGCACCAAAAAATCATAATGGAAGGGAAAAAATAAGAGAAAACTTAAACACCCTTGTGTTGGAAAGAACTAAGGCCTTAAATTGTATATGACCAGGAGCTTAAAATTGAAAAATATTGCCTAAAATGTGAACCTCTGCCTTCAAACGACCCTCCAAAAATTCAAATGCAGCCTAAAAATGCTTGAAATTAGGCCTTCAAAATGATTAAATAGCCTACAAAATGAAACACTACCCCTTAATCGACGCTTCAAAAGAAAGGCATAATCCGCAGGGGTTACAGAGACAAATTGTGTACAAGATTTATTCAATTTGACCTCCATTCCAACCACTTTTCCTATCAATTATTATGCACAAAGAAGGATAGAAAAAAAATCAAAACAAATGAATTCACCTAATGGCCTTCAAAAATCCACGTCTAATTCTAATACCATGAGAGAACTTGCAAATACGAAGATTAAAATCAAGCATGTAATGATCACAAGATTGCATAATAGTTGACCAAGTAAATTAGGAAAACCAAGTGTACATAAATAGGAGTGAAGGAGGCACCTAACCTACATGAAATGAGGATATGACTCCTCATTCATGGAGTGGTGGTGAGTTTCCTACCAAAAATGAAGAGGTATCGAAAGTAAGTTGACACCTCATAGGACACCTATCTACATTAACACCTCACAGAGAAATGGTCAATGGGATTCCTAAGTAGGCTTGAAGTCTAAGTGTATGCATAAAGTGCAATAAATACACTAACACATTTATGCTTCCATCCCTAGGTGTTTGAAATGTATGCTACGTCAAGATAAATTCTTCATCATAGTTCTCAAAGATAATTCTACCATTCCTTTACATTTTATTTAGTATTTTATCATTTAATTATTCTAATTTATTTTTCATTAATTAATTAGACTACAATAAAAAATAAATTATATATATAATTTAACCTACACTAATCAAGTATATGCAATCAAATAGGAAAAAATGGCTAAAATTAGCTAATTACAATTGAGAATAGGAAATTTAACAATGTGTTTTAGAAGTTGATTGAGATATAGGATCATACTTATCTTAAAAAATGATGATTAAAGATCAAATTGTTAAAATTATTGAACTTGTTTGATGAATATAATGCCTCTGTATTATTATCTTATCTGAAATTTTATACTTGATCTTTTTCAATAACAAAGGATAAGTTTGTGTCAATAGGAAGCATTTGCAGTTACAAATTTATATTTTAGATCTATATTAATCCTAAATACCAATTACTTTTTTATTTGTAAATTCACTTGATGTGTGATCCTAAGATCTCCTCCAAAATTCTTAGGGACCTAGGTTGGTATTTAAAAATAGCTTGAAGGGTTGTTGTTATATTATGACTATCTTTCACCTAGATCAATCCCCAAAAATTGAATAATGTATAAAATATTAGGCAAGTGCTAAAAATTGTTTCTCTTTTTTTATTGCATCAAATCAAAATGCTTTGCTATTAATTGCATGAGTGTTCAATAATGATGTACTCTTGAATTTTTTAGGGGATTAGGAGATATAAATTATTAATTATTAGAATAGATGTATTAAAATATTTATATAATAGCACATAACATCATATTGTGCTAAATGTGTGTTTAGTTGACTCAAGGTGGAAGGGTTAAGGGGCTAGTTGATCAAATTTAAATTTTATAAAGGGACAAGTTTGTGATTGCAAGGTCACCCTTGTGACTATAGTCTTGCCCTAGAATGAGATAATTATTAATTGTATTTTGAAACAACTAAATGAAGGTAGTTCATAAATAAGTGTGATAAGTTGATCGATATGGTGTATGTATGTGTTTGTAAATAGATTCAAAAAATAAGGGAATGAGTCCAACTTGGCACAAGATCATAACATTTTCCATGATATATGATTAAAACATTGCCTCAAGGTAGATATAAAAGTAAATAAAAATGACATGGGTATATGAAATTGATTATTATGATTATATACATTTATTTAATTTCCCTTGTAACCTATATTTCCTCTTAGTATTTCTAGAGAAACAATAAATGCATATAACGAATCATGATAATTTTACTATGAAATATATTACCCTTCTCTATGTTTTATTTATTTTAAGATCTAAAATAGATTTTATATAAATATAATAATGAAAATTCTACTCAAAGATATAATTTTTGCATGATTATTAGGATTAATTGAAGAGATTCTATCAAAAAAAATGTTTTATGAGCATTTTAATCAAAACAAATTTCACTTTTTTGTCTATCATTAGTATAAAGTAAGAGAGAATATGATAGATCATAAAGTGTGATCTTAGTGATGGATCAAAGAGTATGATCCAAATGATAATTAAAAATCTATCATTTTTACGAGGAAAACAATATCAAACAAAATCTCCACTACCTAAACATTTTTTGTGAGGCTTTTGACTCCAACATTCAACGATATGAGACCTTTTGTTATAAATAATCATTCCTTCCCATGTGAGGGTGGCTTGACTAGTTTGATTGGAAATGGATTGATCATGGGGATATTTTCCATTTTCTTGGAACTACCTTTTCTTTCCATTCCACTCTTATGGAGCTTTGATAAGATGATTATGAGAATTGAGAAGAAATTGAACTACTAGATTACCAAGCCTCTCACTATGGTAAGGAAATTTCAAACATTATCAAAGGTTTTGGAGGTCACTCATGTTGGTTATTCTTCATGTTGGGTCCCTTCTAAGGCTTCTTATTTGAAGGTTGAGAATATCCTTAGAGATTTTATATGGGCTTCCAATGATGGGAATCAAGGATTCTATTGTGTTATTTGAGAATTATGTTATCTACCTTGTGAGGTTGGAGGGCTTGGTTTGATTTCTATTTGTCATCAAGGTATTGCCTTATGTGCCAAGTGGATCATAAAATCTCTCCAAGGTAATGAATATTGGAAAATTCTTGTTCACCACTATAATTATATTGACACACCTCAAGGTCATCCAACCTAGAAATGTTTGGATTTAGGAACCCTTCTTGCCATGAGGGAAATTATTTCCTTTCAAGGAAATTTTGTCACCAAAAGTATTTGGAAGGATCAGGAAGTTGTCTAGCCCTAGCTTCACTGGGTTGGAGATGATTTTTGTAATGATTTATTAATTAACCAATACTTTATTTGGTGGTCCCATGTTTTCATATCTCAAGGGAGATTTCTTGCTCAATTACCATGGATTCATGCATTGAAGCTATTAAAATAGGGAGTGCAAGTCTCACTAGATTTCATTCATTAAGTGACCATGAATTTTCTTCCTTGGTCAAAACTCAAACTTAAATTTAGATGTTCTAATTAGGACCAAGATAATTATTATATATGTATTGATGGTATCCCTCCATCTAGATGGTTCACAAAGATGGGGTGAGTTGTCTCAAACCATGGTGGAAGGACTGGAAGTAGTATCTAGACACCCCTTTTCTGAATTACAAACCTTGCATGGGTTATTCTTGGCTATCACCATGCTTATATGTAGTTGATCAACTCAATATATGTTAGCAACTTTAGTCCTCTCATGTGACTTGACAAAGAATATTTTAATATGTTTCATCTGCGATGTTAGAGTATAAATTGGCTTAGTTTTCTTGGTGATTGTCGTAGCAAGACCTACCTATGGGGACTTGTCTTACCCACATGGTATTTTCCTATCTCCATTGTCATTTTTGTGGATAGTTTTTGTTAGTGTGCAATTACTATTCACAGTACACTTAAGCTCATTTAGGTCAATATAGGTTAGACAACTTCTTGTCTAACTGAATGTGCAACCATTGAGACCTCTAGAGGTTACCAAGTTATTTGGTAAACCTT
This sequence comes from Sequoia sempervirens, assembly GCA_007258455.2. Taxonomy (NCBI): domain Eukaryota; kingdom Viridiplantae; phylum Streptophyta; class Pinopsida; order Cupressales; family Cupressaceae; genus Sequoia; species Sequoia sempervirens. Next base: position 185,770,148 of record VDFB02086081.1, read on the forward strand.
ATGAGCTACCTCTTTGAGGTTGGAAGCATTTCCATCTCACCTCAAAGGTCACTCAACACTTGGCACACAAGGTTGATGACTTGGTCATGGAGGTAGGTCACTCAACACTTGGCACACAAAGTTGATGAATTAGTCATGAAAGTTGTTGGTTTGCACACTCTAAGTTTTCCTTAGCTTGACACCTATAGGACACTTGTCTACTCATTTGTGCCACCTTATGAGACACCTACCAATTCACTTCATAGGTGGATTGCCTCATCCTTTCCTATATAAACAAGACATTGTTCTCATTATCTTTGGGTCAGCTAATGCAATTTGCTACATTGTTCATGTGCTTGTTTCTTATTTCCTAGGTCTTACTAGTTTCGAATATGGTATCAGAGGTTAGGGGAGATAGTTGAACCCTTTAGGTGAGCAAATTATATTGTATTTTGTGAGTTCAATCGTAAGAAGATGGTTAGACGTTTGTAACAGCATTATAGGGCGTCGTTTGAATTCCCCTACCCCACCCCTGTTTCAAATCTGGTCAATTTGGCCTATTGGAGGATTCATCAATGCTTTTGTGACTTCATTTGGTGGCTCTATGTGATTGATTATTGTTGGATTTTTTAATCTTGAGCAGCCAACGACAGGTGCATTAAATGCCCTATCAGATGAATCAATTCAGATTTCTTTCTCCCCTGCCGTGTCTTGACTTTCTTGCTGTCCAGTAAGTACATTCTGGCAGTAATTTATTTTGTTAGGTGAGTTCAAATTTTGAGCCCCAGTTTCTGTGTATTGGCTGAAAAGTCAAAAGTAGAATTGAATGATAAATATTATTCTATGCAAGAGACAGAATAGGAGGAAATGTTCAGCAGAACAGAGAACAGAAGGAATGTTCAAGAGCAACTGAACAGTGAAGTTCAGGAGCATCTGCCGCAGCAGAAGAAAGTCAGTGAGCCTTGTGCCCATGCGCTGGAAGCTATCCCACACGGAGCAGCAGCGCAGAAGCGCCAGTGCGCTAGAAAATGCACAGCTTCTGTAGTATATGTGTACAGAGCTTTTGCTTTGAAAATTTTGTATGTAAACAATTTTTTTTTATTATAACCTTTTTCTGAGTGAAATAGAATGTTGCAAATATTTCTGTCTCAAATTATGTCTGTCTCCTTCTGTTGAAACACTTCCGTTGTGCATGTTTTTATTCTTTGCTTGGCATAAAAGTTCTGACATGGTATCAGAGCCCATAGGTTTATTGGGCAGTCAGTTTTTTATAGCCTTAGATTTGTCCTAGGCGTGCAGAAACAGAATCTTTGTTTCTGGGTATTTTTTGAAAGCCTTAGATCTTATCTGGGTAGTTTTAGTTTTCCCCATTTTAGCAAAATGGCTGGAGGAGACAATAGGAGTTGGCAGCAGCCACCTATTTTTGATGGTAGAAATTATAATGTTTGGGCAAAGAAAATGAAAACTATTTTTATTGCAAATGATTTATGGGAACTTGTTGCAAATGGGTTCACAGATGTGACTGACCCAACTGCATTTACAGCTTTGAGCAATGCTCAAAAGAACCAGTTGAAGGAGACACGGAAGAATGATGCAAAATCCCTCAGTCTGATTGAGGCAGCCTTGATAGAAGTTATTTTTTCCCGAATAGCAGCAGCTAGTTATGCAAAAGAAGCGTGGGAAACACTTCAAACCACCTGCAAAGGATCTGAGAAAGTTAGATCAGTCAAACTCCAGCTGCAACGAAGAGAGTTTGAGACCATGCAGATGAAGGACAGTGAGTCCATTATATATTTTCATACAAGGGCAGCCACATTGATTAATCAGCTGAGGATAGGTGGTGAAACTTTAGAAGAACAAAAGATTGTGGAGAAGATATTAAGAAGCTTTCCCACAAAGTTTGATCTTGTGGTGATTGCCATTGAAGAGGCAAAAGATCTCACAACTTTGTCAGTTGATGAGCTGATGGGTTCTCTACAAACCCATGAGCAGCGCCTAAATAGGTCTGCAACCTCCTCCCAAGAGCAAGTTTTTAATGCTCAGTCGAATGCAAGAGGAAGGGGGAGAGGTAGAAAAGACTCCAGACGTGGTAGAGGAAACTCTAGACGTGGAAATGACGGTGATGAAAGCTCAGCCCGAGCAAGCAATCATGAGGGAGCAACCAGCTCCCAAGGAGGAAAAAAGAACAGCAGTTTTTATCAGAAAAAGGATAAAAGAAATGTGCAGTGCTACAACTGTCAAAGGTATGGTCACTATGCAAGTGATTGCAGGTAAAAATGTGACCAAGGGAGTCAGAATGCACATGTTGCTAACTCAAATGTGGCTGGAAATGAAAGACAGTCACAAGTGTTCATTTCATGTAACCTTGCAGAATAGAGTAGCGCCGAAGTTTGGTACTTGGACAGCGGCTGCAGCAACCACATGAGTGGTAACAAAGACTTGTTTGCCTCCATTGATAGCAGCGTTAAGTCTGAAATAAAAATGGGGAACAATGAGATGGTTTCAGTCATGGGAAAAGGCATGGTATGCCTACAAACCAAGCATGGTGATGAAAGACAAATATATGATGTCTTCTACGGCCTAGGTTTGAAACATAACCTCTTGAGCAATGGACAGATGGTCCAAAACGGGTATAGAGTGCTGATGGAGAAAGGGGAATGCATCATCTATGATAAAGATGGAAGCAAAAGAGTTATGGCAGAGGTTCAAATGACACAGAACCGAATGTTTCCTCTCAAAATGCAAATCTCAGCACAGTCAAAAGGCCTGTAGCAATCAGCCTTCAAAGCAGCCATTCAAGATATCTCCAAGCTATGGCACCTCAGGTATGGACATTTAGGTTACTCTGGTTTGAATCTTTTGTCCAAGAAAAATATGATAGATGGTTTGCCAAAAATCGTAGAGCTTAATGTTAGATGTGAAGTTTGCATTTTGGGCAAGCAACATAGGCAGTCTTTTAATTCAGGCAACTCTACAAGGGCTAGAGCACCATTGGAGTTGGTGCACACTGACTTGGTAGGCCCTATGCAAAATCTCTCTTTTGGCAAAAGCAGATTTTTTATGACCTTTATAGATGATTACAGCCGTAAGACATGGGTCTATTTTTTGCAGCATAAGTCTGAAGCATTTGATAAGTTTTTGTTATTTAAGGCCCAGGCTGAAAAGGAGAGTGGACACTTTATTAAGGTCCTAAGGTTAGATCATGGAGGAGAGTATACCTCCAATCAATTTGTAAATTTCTGTAGGAAAAATGGCATCAAAAAGGAGCTCACAGCCAGTTATACTCCACAGCAAAATAGAGTGGCTGAAAGGAAAAACAGGACCATTGTGGAGATGGCAAGGAGCATGATGAAAGCAAAGGGACTCCCTATCGAATATTGGGGAGAGGCTGTAGCAACAGCTGTTTATCTGATAAATAGAAGTCCAACGAAGGTAGTCCATGATAAAATCCCTCAAGAGGCATGAACAAAACAAAAATGGTCAGTTGAGCACTTAAGAGTGTTTGGGTGTGTAGCCTATGCACATGTGCTTAAAGAAAATAGGCAAAAATTGGATGACAAGGGTGAAAAGTGTATTTTGTTGGGCTATTGTATAGAGTCCAAAGCCTATCGACTATATAATCCGGTCACCAAGAAGATAATCATCAGTAAGGACGTGGAGTTCCTAGAAAATGAGTCGTGGGATGGAAAAGTTGACAGCAATACTGATACTTCTGTCTCCATACCCCTTAAGGATGAAGAAGCTGCAGAGCGTAGATGCGCCGAAAACCTACAGGAAGCTGATAGTTTAGAAAATAGCAGCAGTAGCTCCGGAAATTCTCAGCAGGGAAGGAGCTCTAGAAACATCCAGCAGGGAAGATGCTCCGGAAACTTTCAACAGGAAAGTTGCTTTGGAAACCTACAGCAGCAGACTTCTTCATCAGGCTAGCAGCCAAGCAACTCTGGAAATTCAGACCCCACTCTCGCCACCCTAGTGCCAAGAAAGACTAAGAGTCTAAGGGAGATCTACCAAGGTGAAAGGTATGATGAAGCTTTTAATGAGAGTGTAAATTTCACATTATTTTCTCATAGTGATCCTATTTATTTTGAGGAGGCTATAAAAGAACAAAAATGGTGTGAGGCCATGGATGAGAAGATAGATGCAATAGAAAGAAACAAGACATGGGACTTCACTGATTTACCCAAAGGGAAATCAATTATTGGTGTTAAATGGATCTACAAGACCAAATGTAATGCCGAAGGAAGAATAAAAAGGCATAAGGCAAGATTAGTTGTCAAGGGATACAAAAACCAGTTTGGGAGAGATTATGATGAGACTTTTTCCCCTGTTGCAAGGATGGAGACCGTGCGGGCAGTCATTGCAATTGCAGCCCAGCACATGTGGAAGGTTTATCAAATGGATGTGAAGTCCGCCTTCCTGAATGGAGTCCTAAAAGAAGAGGTATATGTGGAGCAGCCCTTTGGATATGAAGTTCTAGGTAAAGAACACAAGGTATATAGGCTGAAGAAAGCTCTTTATGGGCTGAAACAAGTTCCACAGGCATGGTACAGCAGGATTGACTCATACTTGATGAGCAATGGCTTTAGCAAAAGTGATGGTGAGCCCACTCTTTACATCAAGGCAGCAAATGGTAAGGTTTTAATTATTTTCTTGTATGTAGATGATTTAGTATTTACTGAGGATGATGATTTCCTCATTATTGATTTTAAAGACGCCATGAAAAGAGAGTTTGAAATGACAGATTTAGGACTCTTAAGATATTTTCTAGGCATAGAGGTCCAACAATTGGATAATGGCACATTTATTTCACAATCAAGTTATGCCAAACAAATCTTGAAAAGATTTAGGATGTTGGATAGCAAAGCAGCCCCAACCCCAATAACTACAGGTCTGAAGTTGAGTAAAGAGGACAGCAGCAATAATGTTAACCCAACTCTCTATAAGAGCATGGTTGGAAGCCTCATGTACTTGATAGCTACGAGGCCAGATTTAATGTATGCGGTAAGCCTGATTTCTAGGTTCATGGAGCAACCTAAGCACACACACTGGCAAGCAGGTAAAAGGATTCTCAGTTATGTCAATGGCACAAAAAACTATGGCATAATGTATACCGCCTCTAATGAGTTTCAGTTGGTTTGGTACACTGACAGTGATTGGGTATGAAATGTGGATGATAGAAAGAGCACATCCGGGTATGTTTTTCACTTGGGTTCAGGAGCAGTTTCATGGGCTTCCAAGAAACAACCAATTGTTGCCTTATCCATAGCCGAAGCAGAATACATAGCAGCGAATGCAGCAACATGCCAAGCTGTGTGGCTAAGAAGGATCTTAACAAATTTGAGAGAAGAACAAGAGGATGAAACAGTAATTTTCTGTGACAATGTTTCATCAATAGCCTTGACCAAAAATCCTATGTTTCATGGAAGAAGCAAACACATTGAAATCAGGTATCATTTTATCCGAGAATTGGTTGAAAATAATGAAATTAAAATGGCATTTTGCAGGTTAGAGCAGCAGCTCTCAGATATTTTTACAAAGGGTTTGTATAAAGAACCTTTTGAGCACCTAAGATATAGGCTGGGTGTGCAGGAATGCGCCAGAACTTCGTTTCTGGAAAACACAGAGAAGCGCAGGTGCGCCGGAACTTTAGCAGACAGTTCCAGAATGCAGAACAAAGGCGAACAGGTTTGCACCAGAAATTGTTCACTGGTGCTCCAGAACTTTTATGGTGATGCGCCGGAAGTTTCGCAGAGTGTTGAAGAGCAGGAACTTTTGCGTCGGAAACTTTGCTCCGGAAGTTGCTCCGGAAGTATTGCGCCGGAAGTTTCCAAATAATGATGAAGAGCAGAAAGATTCAAGATTAAGGGGGAGTGTTGGATTTTTTAATCTTGAGCAGCCAACGGCAGGTGCATTAAATGCACTGTCAGATGAATCAATTCAGATTTCTTTCCCCCCTGCCGTGTCTTGACTTTCTTGTTGTCCAGTAAGTACATTCTGGCAATAATTTATTTTGTTAGGTGAGTTCAAATTTTGAGCGCCAGTTTCTGTGTATTGGCTGAAAAGCCAAAAGTAGAATTGAATGATAAATATTATTCTGTGCAAGAGACAGAATAGGAGGAAATGTTTAGTAGAACAGAGAACAGAAGGAATGTTCAGGAGCAACTGAACAGTGAAGTTCAGGAGCATCTGCCGCAGCAGAAGAAAGTCAGTAAGTCTTGCGCCCGTGCGCTGGAAGCTATCCCACACGGAGCAGCAGCAGTGCGCTGGAAAACGCACAACTTCTGTAGTATATGTGTACAGAGCTTTTGCTTTGAAAATTTCGTATGTAAACAGTTTTTTTTATTGTAACCTTTTTCTGAGTGAAATAAAATGTTGCAAATATTTCTGTCTCAAATTATGTCTGTCTCCTTCTGTTGAAACACTTCCGTTGTGCATGTTTTTATTCTTTGCCTGGCATAAAAGTTCTGACAATTATAACTAGTTGCATAATAGTTGGACTGTTTGAAGTATTTCAGACGACCATCTGCGCAGCAATTTGTGTTTTCACATAACTGAAGGTGAAGCACTCACGCAGTCGTACCTTACTTGGCACACCTTTTTCGGCACTTGCTTGGCACTTGAAGTCGCACCATTGCCGAGTGCGGGCTTTGCTTTGGACGTGAAATATCTCTATGAAATCCATAAATCAAGGGCACACTCCATAGTTTTTTGGTGATGCCACAGTTTATTTGCAGATCACGTTTAGCATGATGCAGCGATTCCTTTGCTGCAGGCCGTGAGACTTGTGAGAATCTCGTCAAATACCTCTGCCATCAAACGCCTCTGTTGAAAGCCTTTACACAGTCATTTTCTGCGGCCCCTGTGGCATTTGAAATTTGCAGCATGGTGCTTTGGTGGTGAAAGTCACGCCAAATTGGGCGCTAGAAACCTGTGCGTAGGTCCTCCCAAACCAGCAGTCTGGTGTAAACCCGTGTTCTGGCGTATGGAAATCTCTCCATAGGCGTCAAAAACTGCTGCATTAAAACCCCCGAAATCACTGTGTAAAGGGCGTTTGAAGCGCGAAATCACTGTGTTAAGGGTGGAATCATTGCGCAAAGGACGATTAGAGGTGCGAACTTTGTGCAGAGGTACACCATTCCTGTGAAGGCGTGGAGGAAGAAAGGCTCGAAATTCTCCAACTGTCCAACCTTGCACTTCAGTTAGAGAATCTTGTTATTCACATAAGATTTTTTGTTTTTACTCCTTCAAAAGCCCTCCACCTTCTCTATGACTCAATCTTCCTTTCAAGCAACCATTTTATTTCAAAAATGCTCATTTGACTTGAGCTTTTAATGTAAATAGTTAAAGTTGCATTTAAAATGCACTTTTTATTGTCACTACTAACTGTTTTCTTCTAACCATTAGCATCAATTCAATAGTGGCTAGAAAAGATTGTCTGATTTATTATCAAATGCTTGTAAGGGGTCAAATTTAATTTTGCAATCAATTTGCACAGGGGAGTTTATTTTGCCATTGTTAAAAATTTGTGAACGAAAATTTATTTTTTTCTTTTACAATGAGTTTGGCAAAGGGAGCTTGTTTGTCATAAAGGGGGCTCATATGGGGTTTTTAGCCCAAGTTCTTTCCAGCCCATAAGGGCTTGATTACTTTCTATTTTCCTCTCTCTAAACTTCTTAAAATATTTATTTTTCCGAACTTTGTAAATGCAAATTTTATTGGTGTTTGCAATAGGGTGAAAATTTATTTTTTCAAACTCTATTCAATGATGGTGATTTCACACTAATATATAAAGTGCCTTTTTTTCACCATCATTCTTGTATGCAAATATATACACTAAAATAAAGTGTCAAACAAAGGGGAAAATCAAAAATATTAAAAAGAAGGGGGGAGGAGGGTATAAAGAGTTGTGATTAAAAATCCACTCCAAATTTTTTTAAAACTTTCTAAAAAGTTAAGCATAAAGAAATACAAGGACCAACAAAATCACATAAAGGGGAAAATATAAAAATGTCTTTTTTCGGAGGATAGGTTTTTCCCTTTGGGTTTTCTATCTTTCTTCATCATTTGTAAATGACTACATTATAAATGAATACCTTATCAGGCCTTGTTGTTAGGACTTGAATATCTTTAGTGTTTGGCTCACTCCCTAAGTATCACTTAAGCAGGGGTGTTAGTGTGAAATTGTTATTCACACTATACTTAAGCTCACTTAGGTCAACATGAGGTTAGACAAATTCTTGTTTAATTGAATGTGAAATCATTGAGACCTCTAGAGGCTACCAAGTTATTTGGTAAACCTTATAAGCTACCTCTTTGAGGTTGGAAGCATTTTCATCTCACCTCAAAGGTCACTCAACACTTGGCACACAAGGTTGATGACTTGGCCATGGAGGTAGGTCACTCAACACTTCCAACACACAAGGTTGATGAATTAGTCATGAAGGTTGTTGGTTTGCACACTCTAAGTGTTCCTTAGCTTGACACCTATAGGATACTTGTCAATTCACCTAATTTGTGGATTTCCTCATCCTGGCCTATATAAGCAAGGAATTTTTCTCATTATCTTTGGGTGAACTAAACAATTTGATGTATTTTTCATGTGCTTGTTTCTTATTTCCTAGATCTTACTAGTTTCTAATAGTTTTAATCCCTCAAGCATCTCTTTTAGTTCTACCCTCAGGCTCAAGAAGCAAGAAACTAGATTTATAATTTTTTCAAACCGTTTAGACCTACCCCATTTTCTTGGCACATGGTTTTGTTTGGAGATTGTCCTTGTCTCTGACACAAGTATACCTAGAATTGACATGTTTTTAGAGTATAAATACGTTTTAGTACTTAGAAAGATATGAATTCTTCTCTTTTTAATCACTATGTCGTTTATAAGTATTTTTCCTTCTACACTAAAGCTATCATTTTTCTCTAATGTTCTCATATAGATTCAGGTGCAAGCTAAAAAAAATTCACTTGAAGTTACCCATCTCCAAGAGCTATTGGACAACCAAGGAAATGTTTCTTGGGTTCCTCCAAACTACACCTCCCCTCAAGTATGTCAATGTGGATGCAACCAATTAGTTAGGTGTGATCATGGTTCTCATTCCCATGGCTCATTTCTTCTAAATCCTAGGAATTTTATTGCACGTGAAGGATGCTACCAACCTTCTTATCCTCTATTTCTCAAGAAAGATGCTAGTTGGTCAAAAACTAGAAAATTTCTTCATTTGCAACTTGCCATTTCTCTAGTATGTCCTCATCAACCTTTTGAGGATAATGAAGATGGAAATATTCCTCTCATTGGTTGGGAGTTGATTGATTATGCCACCATCAAGGATGTTTGGGTGAAACTTGATGATCAAGATCCTCTTCACCTACCTTGTTTAGCTTTGGTTGCTTAGGTTTTTGGTTGGCTTGAACCCTAGTTTATTGTACTATTCTTAGACTTTGTGGGTGTGCAATCTACCACCTACTCTTTTTGAGAATATTATATTATTTTTATTTTGTTAATATAATGTTTAATAGGAAATATAAATTGAAAGATCTTACACAATTTCTACTCTAAAATCTTAAAAAAATATATTTCAAATTTATTCCCCTCCTCTATGCATATTTTATGAAATACTTTTATATATATAAAAAAAAAGAATAAAAAAATATGAAAAAAATTACAAAGACAGACAAATCACAAAATGAACCCATAAAGAAAAGCTTTCTCAAATTGAACAAAATCTCTTACATGAATGATGCCCCAAAAAAACCTTAACTCACCTTCTCGACTTACAATAAATCTCTTTTAATTCATCTTACAATACACTAATTAGCATAAATTCCATCCGATTCAACTTCGGATAACACAAATTAAAATAAATTTAATCCTTATTATATATGGTCCTAACATAATTTTTTTTTTCTTTGATTTTTTTAATAGATCCATAAAAAGAAAAATCTTAATTGTTCATAATTTTGAATTCTATTTTCTATGAGTTGAGGATTCTACTTTCATTGGGAGTAAGAGATGTATTTATAGATCTTGAAAGAACTTTAAAAAAAAAAACAATCGATAAATACAGATAAAATAATTTAAATAATTTCAAAAGTAAATAAAATAACTCTTTAGCTAACTTAATATTTTCTGAGTCAATGAGTCAATGTTTTTAAGTTTTAAAGCAGTTTGCATGGTGCGTATATTTCATTGATTTAGTTTTAGTTTTTAGCTTTTTAAGCTTTAAACCTGTTCACTGCATCGTTCCTTAGGTTTTGCTTTTAGCTTTGTTTTTAGTTTTTCTTTTGTTTCCTCCAGCAGCATGATCGCTGTTTTTTTAAAACTCTTTTATATAGAGTTGTTTGTAGCAGAATTAACATACAGTTGAATAATATTTTCAGAATTATTATTTTCTCAGTCTGCTGTTCAATTTTTCAATTTGTTGTTCAATTCAGTATAGTGTTAGTGCTTAAATTTCATTCTTTCAGTATCCGTATTTGCAATGGAAGAAGCTCAGCTTCGATTCGGAGTCCTAACCTCTGCAGATGTCAAAATTTGGTTAACAGGTCCAAATAAGGAAAAATACGAAAGAAATCCAGTTTTCCTCCATTCTGTGATTCTCAAAAGATCGGAGCTTTTCAGAGTCAAGATGTCTGAGCGGTGGTCATCGGACAAACCAGGCGAACTAAGAGTAACTACTACTCATAATTTCGACGACTATCTAAAATGCATTGAACTCATGTATGGCGAGCGGGTGTATTTCTCAAATGTTGAGCAATGCCTTGCTATTCTTTCAGTTGCTTCTGAGTTGTTGGCTGATGATGACTGCATCAACAACTGTATGCAATATTTGGAAGCAGTTCGTTGGAGCTCTAAGGAAGAATCCCGAATTCGAGATGTGCTTTCTTCTCTGGGAGTGAAACTTTTACCAGATTTAGCTGACAGGCTTGATAAAAAGAACGGTAAAGATATAATTTTTATGGAAAGGATTATCAGTGAAATGGTCTCTCTTATTATAGACCAGAAGGCCAGCGGAAGAAACCGGAGAACTGCGGAGAAATATATAGCGGGCATATTGGAGGAAGATTCATCTAGAGAAGTTGCGGAAGCATGCGGGCGTGTGCTTCTGCAAGAGTTCAAATCATCCATCCAATTTCGTAATATCTTTCCTATGAAGCTGCTATTTAAACATATCGAGCATTGTGATGGAGATATACTGGAAGCTGCATTCATCGCTTTTTGTCAAGATCCAGAATTTACGGAGTATGTAAGGGTGATAGAATTTGATAGGAATGCGGTGTTCTACATAATAATCCGTTTTATGTACGCCATAGGAGACGGAAAGATAGTAATTTCAAGAGCTTCTCGAATTTCTTTTCTCACAACCTGGCTACCAATCATGGGAGAATTGTGCTCTAAAAGACTACCAATCATGGGAGAATTGTGCTGTAAAAGATCCCGCATGCGTGGTGAGCTAGATAAAGCAGTTCGTAACGTTGTTGAGAGCCTCCCTCTTGTTGACAGGAGACGTATTTGCCTGGAATGGACAGGGGTTTACAGGAAATTTAACATCGACATCGCTACGCCATTTACTTTGTTTAAAGGTCTGCAAGACAAATCGACATCAAAGGACTAATTTACCGTGCTTTATTAAATGCTGATTAATCTTTTGAGTTATATATTTTGTTTTCGTTTGTAGATGTTTGGGCTCTGCTGTATTGTCATGCCTACCACTGGCTATTTGGGTAGAGTTGGTGTTTGAGCTATGGTAGTTTTTGAATTTGTAAATAGTCTGCAATGCTGAATGTGTTTTGATCACAGAGAAGTCAGCATACTCGTTTTCTTGTATTTGTCGCTTATCTGATACAGTTTAACGTTATGAAAAAGTTCTCTTAAATTTTCAATTATGTCTTCCATAATCTTTAATAAGTAGATCAACTTAACTGAAAGGACAAGATATTATTAAGCACAGCAATTTGCATAATTTTATGCAATCTTCATTATTGTGAGTGAAAACAAGTGTATATGTAAGAAGTTAATATACGTGTTTGTGAAATAATTTTATTTGTGTTAATGGAGGATTCAATGGAATATTGATTTTGAAAGTGTATATGGATAATTTTGGTAGTAATTTTTTTTACAATGGTTGGATTATTGGATTATTTAATATATATGCTTGTGCAGTAATTTTATTTGTGTTGAATTATTTGATAAAGTATTGATTTGAAAGTGTATATGATTAATTTTGGTAGTAATTTTTTTAAATGGTTCAATTATTGATTATGTAAAGTATTTTTAATTTTTTTTAATCAATATTTAGTATTTTGTGAAATCTTCATTATTTGTATAATTCAAATATTTAGTTTGATTTTTTTTTAAATTAATTAATATTTATTAAATACATAATTGTAACAATTAAATAAAATGTTTCATTTTTGTGAGATGGATTTATTAGAACCACTATTTGTAAAATAGAGTCAATAATTTTGATTTGAAAAGTACAGAATTAAATCTTGATATAAATATTTTAATTAAATAAATGTCATTATTTATAATAATCTAATTACGCTATTACAATGGAATCCACCAAAAAGCAATGTGTAAGGAAAAACTCTTCAGCTAAAAATTGATGTTCAAATGACATGCAAATCCATATCCACTCTTAAATCTTATTTTCTTATCTTTTGAACAAAAAACCTTGTCATTATTGTTAACTTCCTAAAATAAATTTAAAAAATAGTTTTCTTTTTGTGAAAGTTGTCTTGTTAGAGATTCTGCTTTTTGAATAAATAAAAAATAAAAAATAACTCTTAAATAAATATAATATAACTTGTCAAGTGGATTGTGCTTAAATGACAAATTCATAATATTCTAAAGAACAAGATCCATGTTTTGGTCTCTCAAGTGACATGTAAGTTGGAATTACAAATGATGACTCTTGGACTTCCATTATAACAACTTCAATATTATTTATAATTAATCTAATAAATATTTTATAATGATAATAAAACAAAAACATCATGCCATAATTATATAAATAAAATTTAAAAATAACCATTGAATAAATACAATATAAAATTTCAATTGGGTTGTGCTTAAAAGACAAATTCATAAGATTCTCAAGAAGAAGATCTTGGGTCTCCTAAGTGACATGTAAGTTTGAATTACAAGTGATGTCTCTTGGACTTCCATTATAGCAACTTTATGTTGAAGGGGATGAGACCCTCTTGTGACCTCCATAGTTGTGGGATCAGTCTAAATAATCTCTTACTAACAAGAAAAACTCTTAAATTAATAAACTAAATATAAAATAAGTAAAATAATTCTCTCAATAAATAAACTTAAATAAAAATTGATGCTCATTTTTAATGTTGCACAATTCAATATTTGAGGAGTGGAGACATATTATGAATGGTAAATACCTTCTTATGTATCTTGTTATAAAATTGTGGAGTCATAGCTTAGAAATGAAAGGGGAGAGGGGCCAATAGTTGTGCATGGTCCAATTGTTGTTATAGCACTTATGCTTATAATATTCAATCTTGCTAGATATTTATACTATATATTGTAAATAAATATTGCACATGTAAATTTAAAAATAGTTGGCATGAGTTTTCCATAGTCCATAAGATAAAATAGAAAGGTTTTGGATTAAATTGTGTATGAGTTTCAATCAACATTTTCGTATCACACTCACATCATTAGGAAGAGGAGAATGTGAAAAATGGATTGCATATAAGGCCTAAAAAGGAGGGGAAGATGAGAGGAAGAACAAACTAATTAAAAATAAAATTTAAGTTGACAAAAAAAGAGAATGGAAAATAAAATAAAATGAAAGAATAAAAAATAAACTAATATAACATAACAATAAGGGAGTGAGAAGAAAAAATAACATATAAATATGACAATCTAAGAGGATAAAAAGGAATAAAAAGAAAATACAAAAAACTAAGAATAAGAAAAAAGATAAAGTAAAACCATATATATAAATAAAGAAACAAAATACAAATAATATATATATATGATCATAAAATTAAAAATCCTTTATAAATAAAATTATTCAAATAAATAAACAAATATAAAAAGAGTGGGTGTGTATTTAGGAAAACTAGGGGCTATCCCAAAAAATATCTAAGATCCTTCATAAAAAAGGCCTTTCAAACCCCTCTCAACTTTGAGAACTCACTTCCCCTCCCTTAAAAACTCCAAGGACCTCTTTCTAGATTCGAGAGTCTATAAAGTTGTTTGTTCTTGTGGTATTCCTTATATAGGGGAAATGGGCCACTCCTTTAACATGAGAATCAAAGAGTATTGCGCGGACATCAAACACGAATGGGTTCTCAAATCAGCCCTAGCGGAACACTCCTCTTCTTCTAAACACCACATCTGTCTTGAAAACACTCAAATATTATTCAAACAGGACAACTTCTTTAAAAGGAAGCTCAAAGAGGCCATTGAGATCTACAATCACCCCTCAAATCTTAATCATGATGATGGGTGGAAGTTGAGCCATTCCTAGAAACCCCCTGTTATCCAACCTTAGATCTCACCATCTCCCCTCCTCTAGGTAGTTTCCCCCCCCCCTCTCCCGTCCCCCTTTTCCCTCCCATCTCACTTTGCTGGCCGTTCTTATCTTGCTCTGGTATCCGTTGGCTCGGGTTTGGCCTTGTCTTTGTCTTCTTCTTCGTGTCTCGGGTTGTTTTTGGGTCCTATCCCCCCTTTTGTAATTATTTCCTTTCTCTTTTTTCTCATTTTTTGTTTCTTTCTTTTTTGCTCTTTTCTCTTATTCCTTTTTCCTTTTCTTTCATTTCTTTGTTTTTTTAAATACTTTTTGTGTTATATATATATAATTTCCATTTATTGATTTATTTATATATATAATTATAAATATTTATATTTTATTTTTATATAATTATAAATATTATCTTGTTATTTCTTTATATATATATATATATATATATATATATATATATATATATATATATATATATATATATATATATATATATATATATATATATATATATATATATTCTTTATATTTTTCATTTCTTTGAATATCATTATTTCATTTCTTTGAATTTTTTATCTCTTTCTTTCATTTTCTTATATTCAAAGAAACTTCATTTATATTTCATTATTTTTCTTATTTTTTTCTTATTCATTTCATTATATTATATTATATAAGAAAAATAATGTAATATATATTTCTTATTTCATTTCTTCATATATATTTCATTTCTTTGAATATTATATATGTCGTTTCTTATTATATTAATTTTCTTTGAATATTGTAAGTATATATTATTTTTTCTTATATTATATAAGGTTACATGTTATAAAATTCATGTTATTTTATATTTCTTTTCTTTGAATATTTTTATCTCTTTCTTTCATTTCTTATATTCAATGAAACATCATATTTATTTCATTTTTCTTATTCATTTCTTATTGTTTTTTTGCATATTTATTTCTTTATTTTTCTTATTCATTTCCTTGTTGTTTCTCATATATATACACTCTTTTTTTGGTTTTCCTTCTCTTTCTTTTATTTATTTTATTTGTATTTTTTTCAATTCCTTGTTTCTTTATTCACCTTTAGTTTTCCTTCTCTTTTTTATTTATTTCATTTCTTTGTTTCTTTTTTTGTTTCTTTTATTTATTTTATTCCTTCCTTTTCTTATTTCTTTTATTTGTTTCTTTCATTTGTTACATTTCTTTTTAACTCTTTCTCATTTTAATTCTTCTCTCTTTTTATTTGTTTTATTTAATTCTTATATCCATTTTTTCTTCCTTATTTGTTTTCTTATTTATTTTCTTCTTTTGTTTTTTTATTTTGTTTCTTTTGAATTTATCAATCTTTTAATCATTTCTTTAATATTGTTGTTATTTAATTGTTCTTTCTTTTTGGTTTTAATCTCTTTTTGTCTTTAGTGCATTGGTCCTTCTTGTGCTCCTTCAATTTTTGTGTTAAGTATTGTAATTCTATTTTTTATTTTCATTACCCCTGGTTTCTCTTCTTTTTTCCCTTATTTTAAAAATTGTCTTGTCTTCTTGACTTGCGTGCAGCCTTGTCCCCCCTTTTCTGATCTTTTAAAAAGTGTTCTAAGTCTGCAACTATCTATTTTTCTCCTTATGCTCTTTGCTCATCTGATGATGGATCACAGAGTGTGATCCGAAACATTGATCTAAGAAATTGTACACAATCAAATCCAGAATTCTTGAACAATATGACGAGGGAGCAAACCCGAGACACAAAAATACACTCACAAAATAGAGAATAATATTTTCTATTAAAATATGGGACTCTTACATGCAAAGGATCTCAAATCCCCGAGCTTTGTATTACATGCAAATTGCAAACTTACAGAAAATTACCCAGATTCCCCTTTCGCAGCATGCAAACTTCTTTCCCCAAAAAGTTATCCAAAAATCAGAAACTAGCCTATAAATAGCCCCTTTTCCCTTTGGAGCCAAAAATAACATTTCAGTTTTAAGTTTTAGTAGTTTGAAGCCAAAATTACAATTTGAAATTCTAAATTAAATTCACATTCAAAAATTAGTACATTTCTAAAATATGCACCAACTTCTGGAAGCCATAACTTTTAATCCGACCGTTGGATCTTCAATGATAATACCTTTTCAGAAAGCTCTCGAGAAGACGATTTTCTACAAAGTAGGGCCTACAACATCTATTTTGGTTTTTCTGTAAATTTTCAGGCCCATTTGGGACCGTTTAGTGCCTCAAACTGAGCTCGGAAGGTCTTTTAGGGCAAAAAGAAGAAACTGGAACTTGAATAACTTTTAAACTGTGAATGATTTTGACCTAATTCTTTCACCAAAGTGCACATTTTTCCGTCTGAAACCTTCCCATAAATTTTTGTCTTCCCACGCCTTCAAATTCATACCTGCTAAAAATAACAGTTGAGTAGAAAAAACAGAAAATCAATTCTAAAAGTTGGAAACTCTTATTCGACGAAAATGATATCCAGAAATGCAAAAACATCTACAAAAAGCAAACAACAGGAACAAAAATGGAAAGCATATTTTTAGGTGATGCAAGATTGCCCTCACACCATTGGATGCTTCTGCATCACAATACAATATGATTGTGGAAATTTGATATCATTAACTCAAAGCATTACTTAAAAATAAGACACTAAAAAATTACTAAGAAAGCATGCAAATTCTTTCATTTCCAATTTTTGCATACTTTCTCACTAATTTTTTAGTGTCTTGTTTTTAAGTAATGCTTTGAGTATTTTTACTAAATAGGGACCCCCTTTTTATATGTTTATTTATTTGAATAATTTTATTTATAAAGACTTTCTAATTTTATATATATATATTTGTATTTTGTTTCTTTATTTATCTATATGGTTTTACTTTATGTTTTGTTTTTTACTTACTTCTTATTCTTATTTTTTTTATTTTTCTTTTTATCCTCTTAGATTGTTGTATTTATATCTTAGTTTTGCTTCTCACTCCTTTATTTTTATAATTCATATAGTTAATTTTTTAGTCTTTCATTTTATTCTTTTTTCCATTCTCTCCTTTTTGGTCAACTTGAATTGTATTTTCAATTGGTTTGTTCTTCCTCTCATCTTCCCCTCCTTTTTAAGGCCTTATCTAGAATCCATTTTTCACTTTATCCTCTTCATGATGATGGATCACTCAGTGTGATATGAAACATTGATTGAAACTCATACACAGTTTAAACTCATACACAGTTTAATCCAATTAAAATATTATCAAACATTGATCAAAATGGACCCATACTTGAACATGTGAGAATCTATAAATGTTATATTAGGAAAAACATAATTACATTCATTAAAAAATGAAATAAATACCATGACCATAAGGGTAAAGTTCTTTTTGAATATGCTGTGAACCTGGGGACTTAATCAGATCTAGTTGTACTGAGGTGGCAACAGCTTATCACGGTATACTTATTGCCACATAAGCGGGACTTTCAAACCTGGTCATAGAGGGGGATTCTAGAAACACAATTCTTATGCTGACGGGGCAGGCTACTCCCTGTTGGATTCTTCGGGACCCCGTATCCTCTACACGTAATCTAATGATGGCCCTCAAAAATTGGAGAGCTTATCACATGTTCAGGAGTGGTAATAGAGTGGCTAATGCACTCGCTAACATTAACACCTCCACACCAAATTTAGTAACCTGGGATAATTCCTCTATCATCCCAGGGAAAGTGTGTGAACTAATCTTTCACGATGTTGAAGTACTATCAAGTTGAGATTGTGATGGATCGACTGTCAAGTCCATTTACTTTTCACCACGATTATCAATTATGGAAAATTAATCCCCTTAGGCTGTATTCTTTTTATCACATTCATTGGCGAGAGAGATTCTTGTCTCGTCTGTTTTACAGACTATACTACTCTGCTCTGAAAACTATGAATTTAGCCATGGGAGGTGATTTGTTTCAAGAAGAACCCATGACCTGTGAGATTTGGAAACAAGACAAGGAGGTCTCGTTTATCATCCAATGGGGTAAGACGACCTAGTTTAGGGAAGGGATGCAGGGGTATGACCCCAAGCTTTCAGTGGAATTCACTACTTTGATGAATGGCACTGTCAATGTGGGTGGTTATTCCTTCATGGTGACCAAAGAGCTTATTGGGGAAGTGACGGGACTTCTACTCGATGGGGTGTGCATTTCGCAAAAGTCCAAGAGCCACTACCAAAAAGACATGGATCGTTTCCTAAGAGGGGGAAAAAGTGAATAGACTCCAAAATGGCTTAAATCGTGCTGACCTACCCGATGTCTGGAGAAATTTTATGGAGATCATCATGAGGTATGTAATGCCGAGGGTAGATTCAGTCGCTTTCATGCTCACTTATTCCCTATGTTAAATCACTTTTGGTACAATGGAAAAATGAATTTCAATTTCTGGATTTTGTCTTCTCTCGAAAAATTTGTTAATAACATCTAGGGTAAAGGAAAAAGTATTCCTATTCACCATGGCCTTATCCTTCATCTTTGAAAATTCCAAGATGCTTTATTAGGCCACTATGAAAAATAATACCTTGGACATTCATGATTCTACTGAACCACCAATGGACCCCAACTCTTCCATTACCTTAGATGAAATCCATCCTTCTCATTTTTATACCAGGATTCATGGTAAAGACCCTACTATTGTGTCTACCCTTCCCAACCCCACAAAAAGTGCTCCTCTATCAAAACCATTGAAGCTTTCACCTCTACTTCTAAGGACGACAACTCGAATGACGAGTCATGGAACCCCACCTCAGATAATTCCCCCAAGCTCACCCTTGTCCATGTCAAGGTTTGAGAAGTCCCCAACATCCCATTGATGATATCCCTACCCCCATTAACTCCCCCACCCTCTGCATCAATTTGGAGGGGTCTCATGCCTATCCTAGGGTGGGTTTTAACACCGAGGACTCTGATAACCCCGTAAGCCCAAAAAATTAATGAAATTGTAGACATAGTTAATGTCCAAAATAAAATTTTCAAGTGGTTCCTGGGATAGTTGGTCATGGCCAATGAAAGGATCCAAATTCTAGAGAATAGAGTGATGCAGGAGTAGGCCCCTTGGCCAAGGGAAGTGGAGGAACGCAACCATTAGGACTTGATCACTTCCTTGGATAAATCGTTCAAGAGATGGGATAATTGGGATAAGGAGCTGGAAGATTTGAAATCCGTTAAGGGCATGGAGGAGAAAAATAATCTGCAAATTATGGAGATTGAATCTTTACACAAGAATTAGGAAAAGACCACTCAGTGCCTCAGGGTTAGCATAGATTACAATAAGGAAACCATCAAGAACACTACCATCACCATTCAGATTTTTCAATAGGAGCTAAGGAAGAAAGAAGGGAAGACCTGGTTGCTGAGGAAGGGCATGAGGACAATCACACTCTGAATAAGGGAAAGGTGGTGGACATTGCGATCATGAATGCTCTAGAGGAAATGCAGGTTTCTAAGAAATTCCCCTTGTCCTTTGAAGAAAAGCTCCACTTCTTGTCTCAAGAGTGGAAGGCTATCAATGGTCTCAACCTGTTGGGAGACTTGTAGGTGTCTTTGGATCTTGTGTTGGTCTCTGTTCTTTTTGTCATCTCTATCTTTTGTTGGTTGAACTGTTTAAGTTTTAGCTTTTGTTTTGTTGGGTGCTTCAATTCTCATGAGACCTTTTTTTCCTTTATAATTGTTGTTTTGTAATGGGTATTGGCCCTTCTAGTCTTAATCTAATAAAAACAAATAATACATATTTTTTTGTCTCAAATAAAATATCATGACTATCCACTATAAATGTATTATTTATAAAGTATGATGCTCATTTAATAAAATAAGATGCTCATTTAATAAAATAAAATGCTCATTTAAACTAGTATTGTTGTCATAGTGAAAAACATTATTCTTAAGTGTAAAACTATTGAGTTAGCAATGCATATGCACTCAAGTATTTCAAATTAATAGTTTATCCCATCACAAATATAAAAGGTGAGCACAATAAATACCTTATATTTTGTCATGAAACATGAAGGATAGTAAAAAAGTTTTAGTGTTAAATGGTTGGTATAATTTTTATGGATATAAGTTGTATTTTAATAATAATGTGTCATTTTTATAACAATTATTATTATGTGTTCAACTATATTTGTCCATTTTTGCTAGATATAAAAGTAGATGTTAGCTCTAAAAAACGTAGGCAAAATACCTCAAGAGGTTGCCAATCTCTTGATACGTTTCAGGATAACAGACAAGGCCAAATGATTTAGACCTTCTACTCTTTAGGTGCTGCCAGACCTAGACGGGTGTACCTATAACAATGAAGCAGACTTGACCAATGTTTATTTCCTAAAGCAATTTACCCACACTGGCAAATAGGAGTGGATAAATGAGTTTTAATTTGGTGTATATAAATTGTATAAGCAATATCAAGGCAAAAATCTAATATGTTCATATGTAAAAATGAATGAAATTAAATTATAGTAGAATGGTAGAGACTAGTGCCTTATTGGGTATACAGAGTTCAAATGATAATCTGAAATGAATAACTTCTTTCTAGCAGATACTCAAATTGTTTGGCATACAATTTTAAGTTTATAACTAGTATAAACATGCAAGGATGTGACTACTGAGTTCTTCTTAATGATCCAAATGAGATTTCCTAATTACTATGATTGCCTAAAAGGACTTAATCTTCCCTTGAAAGAACCAATTAATCCAATCATGCAGATACAACAAGTGTGCACTAATAAATTGAAAAATATCCTTGATATATTAGTTTAAACAATTATAAAACATCAACCTTGGAGACAACTTTAGCAATACTTTTAATTAACACAACAAACAACTGAAACCAGAAAAATGTTATCTCAAATAAATTCATTTGAAATCTCCATTGTTTTTAAGCATGCATCATAGTCTCAAAATTATATAGATTATGTATCCTATTGTATTTTTATTCAACCTCTGCTCCTTTTTTTTTATTCGCTATCAAAAAATGGTATTTATATATTAGCCATATGAAACCTGTCATGTCCATTCATATTCTAATCCATGGTGATCCTTATTCGAGCTTTTACAAATGTTCATCAGACACCCACTAAGACATCATATAGTTTCGTTGATGCCTTGAATCTCTTCAACTGTCAATAGATTATATATCACTTTCATGTCCTGTAGTCTCATCGATGTGTTAAGTCTCCCCGATAGCCTATAGATCATATGTCGCTATGGTGTCATGCAGTCACACCGACGTCATGAGTCTTCCCGACACTCTGTGCCTTCAAGCTTGATTATCGTTGTGACTTTAGGGGTCGGCAAACATTCCTCCGACTACTCAAGTCTTACCGAGATGTTTCCTTCATTTTTCTTTCTGATCGCCGAGACATAATACTTTCTTGCCGATGGAACTGCATTCGACATGAGCTTCCTATCTCTCTCCGATGATGCCAGTCTCGCTGAATCCATTCTGTCCAAATATACTGCCAAGTCTTTTACCAATGAAATCATGTCGTTGTGACATAGGAGGTCAACAAGACTCCCTAACTTCACCCCGATGACCTCAACTGAATCCTTCTCTGCCTTATTGGCAAGATCAGATGAATGCTCTAGGAACTTACATCGACGACTTAAGTCTGGCCGATGAATCTCATTATCAGTGAGACCATGAATATTGCTAAGTCTACCTATCGATGTATTTTTGTTATAATGATATGGTAAGTCCGCAAGACTTCCTCAAACTCACCCCGATGACATTATACTACTGAAAGGATCTACCTCTGCTTTATCAGCGAGACTGAATGAATGTTGCAGGATGCTACTCCGATGACTCTTGTCTCAGCGACATAGCTCTTTGTGTTTCATCGGTAAGACACATATATGCTCACTAAGACTCATCCTGATGATTGTTGTCTCGGTGATATGTCTCTATTTCCTTGATCGGTAAGACACAAATAGGCTTGATATGACTCACCCTAATGAATATTGTCTTGCCGATAGGATCTTTCTTTCACTGAGACTATGAATTGTGTTTGCCCGATGTGTATTACCAAATGAAATTTTATCGGTAAGACAATCCTGATCTCTTCCCAACAGACTGCAAAAATACATATGTTAGTATAAAATGCTTTATGGATCGGTGAGACCTGCAGCATGTTATGCCGATGGGTATGTGCAGGATCATCATGGAAAAAATAGGCCCTTAAGTGGCAAGAAATTCAAAAAAAATAGAGTTAGGAAACTTGACATAAAAGTTTGAATAAGGCATCTATATTATTTCAAAAATATGTAAGAATATAATCTGTAGAAAATTGAATGTAGTTTCTAAACTACTAGGTTTTTTTAAAACACAAAAAATCTATTTGGTGAAAATTTGAAATTTCAATGCAGTAGTACTTAAGTTTCAGGGAAAAAATAAGAAGTAGGTGTCTGCCTGACCACCCTAACCACAATAAAATAATAATATTTTTTTTATAAGATTCTAGGTATAAATAGAGGACTCATGTCCTGATGTGATGCATATTTTTTTGTAATTTTTTTCCAAGTAAATAATTAATTATGAATTTTTTATTACAACTTTAAAAAAATATAAAAACGTGTATGTCTAACCACTTTAACTTGGTCAAAACATTATGAAATTCAATTTTTCTTCTTTTAATCCTATAGTATGCGAAGCATAGAATGTGATGCATGTTTTTTATTCAAAAAGTGTGTTATCATTTGAAAGCTATCTAGATGTTTTTCAATCAGCCTATCAATCAGGACTTTAGTTGTAATTCAAATAGAAAATGAATAATATTTATTTATTAAATTCAAAGTAAGGCATAATTTATATTGGTGAAAAGTTGAGAATCTCCTTTAAAAACCATTTTCGTTTCATCAATTTTGAGTGAAAAAAATTCATCAGCCACATAACCATCATATTGCCACTTTTTGACCCATCATTATCCTGCACATACCCCGATATAGTTCATACATTCAAATGCTCAAGGCCAGGTGAATTCTATGGGACCAAATGACATAATATGGGAAAATATGTTATGAAGAGAGGATTTTTGTGCTTCTGCTATGGACTTCTTTGGAAACTTATGAGTATAAACAACTGTAAAATTTTCAAAATTTTACAATTCCAACAGTGGCTCCATCTAGGGATGAAGGATTGTGAGATCATTGCAAGGATCCAAATTTTTGGGTGAGTAGACCAAAATTTCAAGGTTATGGACCAACGGGCAGGATGGAATGAATGGAAATGGAGATGAACAAGACCCTATACTACTGTACATGGAAAGATTTATTTTAAAAGAAGGAATTTCAAGATTGTCCATGTACTAGCAATTCATGTTCCTTTAATTTCCTAAACTACTATGCATGGAATAGAAATTTTTGAGAGAATTGTCAAGAGTTGTCCATGCACTGGCAACCCTTAATCCTCTGTATTGCTCAAGAGAAAAAATGCTTCAAGAATTTCCCATGTACAGGCAACTCCTATTCTTCACCAGTCATGTTTTGAAAATAATATGAATCTTCACCTTTCTTGCCAACAACAACAAAGGGTCCCAGCCATAAAGCTTCAAATTTCCCATGTTTTCCCTTCTCCTGACACCTTGCATTCCACATTAACACCATATCATTTTCTTTGAATTTTCTATCTTTTTCTCTTCTATCAAATAAATACTTCATTTGTGCCTGCAACTTCACATTTTGGTTTTGAGCTAATCTTCTTATTTCATCAAGCTCTTCCAGTTGTTCCATTCTTTCCTCCATTGGTTCTAGAATATCTATATTTTCCTGAAGGATAAATTTGTAAACTGGTAACAAATTTTGTAAAGGAATCCTAACTTGTCTTCCATATACCAATTCAAATGGGGATTTTCCAATTGCCTTTTTCACAGTTATCCTATCATCCCATACAACCAACCTTATTTTTGAATCCCAAGCCTTTTTATTCCCACCTAGCTTTCTCCTTATGATTTTTAGAAGGCTTTTGTTGTTGGAATCTGCCTAACCATTAGCTTGCGGATGCTAAGGAGCTGCATAAGAAACAGTCATACCATATGTACTGCAAAAAACTATAAACTCATTAGATCTGAAACACATCCCATTATCTGTAATCAATTTTAATGGTGTACCAAATTTGGTAATAATGTTATCTATTAAAAAATTGATCACAACTTTACTTGTTGCTTACTTGGTTGGAACTTCCTCTACCCATTTGGTGAAGTAATCAGTAGCTATCAGTATCCACTTATTTCCTCCACTTGATTTCTCTTGTATCTCCCCAATAAAATCAATTCCCCACTGATGAAAAGGGGCTTCAACCTACAAAGGTCTAAGTGGTAAGCTCCTTGATACTTCATTTTCCTTGAGAATATTTGGCATGCTTCACATCTTACGTATGAAAAGGAATCATTAAAGAATTTTGGCCAGTAATAACCTGCCCTAAGAATCTTGTGTGTAGTTGTCTTTGCTAAATAATGTCCTCCACAGAATCCTTCATGCATCTCTCTTAAAACACGATTGGCTTGTGACTTATCTAAACATAGCAAAAACATCACATCCTTGTGTTTCCAAAACAAATCACCTTCCATGAACACATATTTGGACACTTGCAACTTCAAGGTTCTTCTCTGATTATCACTTAATCCTTTAGGGCATTTCATGTATCTGAGGTAATACATGATGTTTGTATACCAAGCAGTATGCTCAATACTTGCAATTGCATTTCCTCCATCTTCTACATTACAAATTTGATTCGCTTCAATATTTGCTTCTACCATTAACTTGGACAAACCCTGACCTCTCACTAATTTAGTGATTTGTATTTCCATATTGAATTCCTGAATCTTATTAATCCATCTGCATCTCTTCCCAGTTACTTATGACTGTGTCAAGATATCCTTAATAGCTGCATGAGGGACATAAGCAATCACCTTAGCTCCAACAAGATACGGTCTAAAATCCTTTGTGGCTTTCACCAATGCAAATGCTTGTTTTTCCATTATATCATATTTCAATTTTGATCCCTGCAATGACTTGCTAAAAAAATACACAGGATTCTCATGACCTTCCTCATTTTTTTGTAACATAACAATAGCTATAGTGTGCATTGAAGCAAATGAAATATTTGAAAGGGTTTTGCAAGATCTGGAGACTTAAGGATAGGAGCTTCCTTGATGGCCTTTTTGATTGATATAAAATTTTCTAATGCTTCTGCAGTCCAATCTACCTTTTGTCCCTTCCTCAACATCTTTGATATGGGCTTAACAATTTCAGCAAAATTAGACACAAATCTCCTAAAAATTTGATCTGTCCAAAAAATGATTGGATGGCCTTGATAGTCTTAGGAATAGGAACTTTACCTATGGCCTCAACCCTCTCAAGATCTATTCTAATTCCCTCCTTTGACACAATACGTCCTAAGAGTTTACGTTCTGTGACTGCAAAATGACATTTTTTAGGGTTCAGACTAATACCATATTCTAAAGCTTTAATAAATACATTTTCCAGATGTTCTACATGATCTTTAGCCCTTTTTGAATAAGCAGTAAGGTCATGTTGATATACCACCATGATAGCATTAATCAAGTCTACAAATGCTACGTCCATAGCTCTTTGAAAAGTTGCACCTGCATTTGTGAGACCGAATGGAATTCTCACATAAACATATGTTCCTCATGGGGTTGTCAAAGTTGTCTTGTACTGCTTAGATTCTTTGACTTTGACCTAGTTGTAACTAGAGAACCCATCCATCATAGATAACAACTCACACCCTGTTACTTTATGTAGTACAACCTCCATATTAGGTAGAGGATAATTATCCTTAAGAGATGCCACGTTTAGATTTCTAAAGTCCACACATAATATGATATCCCTGTTCTTCTTCCTCATAGGAACCAAGTTCAAAACCCATGTTGAATGCCTGATTGGTTTGATAATATGCCCATCTCTAAGCTTTACCAATTCCTCCTACATTTTTGGTTCCAATTTTAGGTTGATAGGTCTTTGTCTTTGCCTAAATGGCTTCGCATCTGGCTTCAATGGGATTTCATGTTGAAACAAATCTTCCCTATATGCTTCGAGATCTTCATAAGACCATGCAAACACATGTTTATATTTTCTCAATAATGCAATCGAAATTCTTTGAATTGTCGAGATTATTTTATTTCCAATGTATACCTTTTTTGGTGCCAATTCAGTCCCTAAATTGACCTCTTCAATATCCTCCCTCTTGACTGGTGTCTGCTTCATGAGGGACCAATCATTTCCATCATATACCCTTTCCAATACTACTAGCCCTTTGGGAAGCTTATTAGTTTTAAGCTATAAAACCTCTTTCCAAAATATTGTCTACTTTCCCTCTACTTCTTCAACAAAGGCATTGAAATAAACTTCCTAAGCTTCATATTGATCTATACAGTGAAGAAATTTCAAGAGGTCAGCATTATCATTAAAAACCTGCCAACTGTATATATTTTCACGCACAACGGGTCTTGCTTTGAACTCAATTTGAGACACTCCAGCCAATGTGATGCCATCTCTTCTTAGTGCTACATTGGCTAAAAAGTCTTCCATTATGTTCTTCGACCTATCAATCTACTCAATGGAAAAAGCATAAAAAAACTCAATTGTGTCCCATACAACATTCCTATATTGCTTCAGCCTCTTGTGTTTTGCTGCATATTTTGATTTAACTTGAGAAAAAACTAGCTCAAAATCCCCTAGAACAACTAGTAGCTTGATCTTATGTTTTTCAACCATATTCAATCCTGTTAGTAAAGCTTCATACTCTGCTATATTGTTCGTGCATTCAAATTCCAGAAAAAATGAATATTTAAATGTGACCCCTTCAAGTGAAACAAACACTATTCCTGCTCTATTACCTTCTTGGATGCAAGCTCCATCAAATTACATTTTCCACACATTGTCACAGTTTTTTGCAACATGCTTATCAATTGGATCAACATTGACTAATTTTGGCTGGGCTGGTTCTATCTTAAAACTTCCAAGATCCATATCACAAAAGCAATTGACTTGATCTTGAGGTACACAAACTAAAATTGGGTTCATCCTTGGCTCCCTGTACAACTTAACTTCGTGGCCATTCACAAAAATTGTTGCATAAGACAAATCAAATTAGACATTTCCCCCAATAGTTGTTGTCCATTGTCTTGATAAAAGCATCCCAAACTGAGGAGGACTATCAATTATAGTTATATCTATATTGTAGGCCACCTGAGGATACGTAGCTAGTTTGACTTCAACATATTTCATAACACCTACTACTGGAGCAGGCCAACTATCCATTGCATAACACTTCCCTCCATTAGTATCTACCCACATACCAAGTTGTTTCATAACTCCAACTAGCATGATATTGATAGTAGCGCTAGAGTCTATCATGCAATTCCTCAACAATTTGTTGTTTATAAGCAGTGTGGTGGAAAAAGGTTCAACTTGTGGAGAATTTACCAATAAATCATTTAGACACACTTCTGGGACAGTCACCTTCTCTTTCTTCTTAACCATTTTACTGGCCCATTTAATTTTCATAATTTGCACTTTTCTCATTTCCATTTAATATCAATTGTATCACACTATCTCTATATTATGTAATTCTCATCATCTCAAGCAATGTAACATACATTTTTACCTGAGATAAAGCCTGAGAAAAATCGAATCAAGAACGCTCTACCTTAATCGTTTTCATTTGCTCTAATGTTTCCC
>VDFB02086081.1:185798431-185875055 GCA_007258455.2 Sequoia sempervirens
CACAATAGTTTCTTGCTGATGGAACTTCATTCGGCATGAGCTTCCTATCTGTCTTTGATGATTCCAGTCTCACAGAATCCATTCTATCCAAATATATTGCCAATTCTTTTACCAATGAAATCCTGTCGCTGTGACATAGGAGGTCGACAAGACTCCCTGACTTCACCCTGATGACATAAAGTGAATCCTTCTCTGCCTTATTGGCAAGATCGAATGAATGCTCTGGGACATTACACTGATGGATTAAGTCTAGCTGATGAATTTCATTATCGGCGAGACCATGAATATCACTAAGGCCACCTACCGATGTATTTCTATTATAGTGATATGGTAAGTCGGCAAGACTTCCTCGAACTCACCCCGATGACATTATACTAACGACAAGATCTACCTCTGCTTTATCGGTGAGACTAAATGAATGTCATAGGATGCTACTCCGATGACTCTTGTCTTGGCGGCATAGCTCTTTTGGTTTCATCAATAAGACACATATAAGCTTGCTATGACTCATCCCGACAATTGTTGTCTCGCCGATATGTCTCTATGTCCTCGATCGGTAAGACACAAATAGGCTCGATATGACTCACCTCGATGCATACTATCTCGCCGATAGGATCTTTCTTTCGCTAAGACTGAATTGTTTCTGCCCGATGTGTATTACCAAATGAAATTTTATTGGTAAGACAATCCTGATCTCTTGTCGATAGACTGCAAAAAGACATATGTTAGTATAAAATGCTTTATGGATTGGTGAGACCTGCATCATATTACGTTGATATAGTTTATACATTCAAATGCTTAGGGACAGGTGAATTCTATCTGACCAAATGACAGAATATGGGAAAATATGTTATGAAGAGAGGATTCATGTGCTTATGGTATGGACTTCTTTGGAAACTCGTGAGTATAAAAAACTATAAAATTTTCAAAATTTTATAGCTTCAACAGTAGAGATGATATAAATTTATGGTTTCCAATAGGTATTTGGTCCATTTTGGTTTTATATAAGTTATATTCTAAATAAAAATATTATATTCTAAGAACAACAAATGATATTATTAATTCAACTACTAGAGGTAACATTATCAAGTTTTGTTTGAATCTTTAAAAAGTCAAATTTTGGACACTTATCAACAGATGTGATGATGTGGCAAGTTGTGTGATGAGTCATAGGTCACCATAACTTAGTTATAGATAGATAAGAGGCTAGTTCACATTAAAAAAAAAGAGAGAATTTATATGCTATTGCATACAACCACTATATGCTCACAAAGTTAGCCTTCATGACTACTGACCCCTCTCCACTAGATGCAAATCAAAATCCAAGTAGATAAATCTGACATTATCATCATGATTCATAAAATTTCAATAATAAATGTTATAAATAATTGACAAGTAGGTAACAATGGATCAATCTTTAGAATTATAACACTAAATGAATGGGATGGGCGAGTGGGAATGTGATTTTGAATTTTCTGGCTGACATCGGGTGTCTAGTTTGAAGGAAGCTAGGTATGTGCCAGGGGGTGGTCTTTCTAGGGATGTGGCAAGGGAGAATGTAGGCGACGGGAAGGAGGGAGCGACTTTCGATGATTGAGGCCCGAAAAAATTAGGGGACCCAGGTGGAAAAGTGTCTTCAGAAGGTAAGTTGTCCTCTAACTCTTCTCTAAAGGATGGGGCCTACGGGTCTGGGGGTTTGGGAAACCAAGGCATCGATAAAGTTTTGAGAGACCAGTCTTGGGAGGATTCAAAGAGGAAGTGGATTTTGTTGTTTGGAGGCCAAGCATGTTGGTAAGTCAACCTTTCCTCTAGTGAGTGATATTTCATCTCCCTTGAGTGGGATGTTTGCTATTCTGGTACTTGATCTAGTGATTGATCATAACATTTCTCTAATGGCATCTTCATTAGTGGGAAAATTTATGTGTCCAAGACCAAATATTGATGTGGTCAGGGAATTTGTAAGGAAGAAGTGGAGAGTTAAAGGTCAGGTTGAGGTAGTAGCTTTTCCCAAGGGTTTCTTCTCCTTCACTTTTTCTTGCAAAGAGGATAAGCTAACAGTTCTGTGTGGTGGCCCTTGGGTCATTGGCAAGTCATCTTTGGCTATCAAGAAGTGGTCCCTGAAAATGGATTTCAGATGCTTTTTTTGAAGCGGTGCATGTGTGGGTTTGTTTACTAGGTTTACCATTGGAGTATTGGAATGAGGATGTGTTAAGGGGAATTTCCAACTCCTTTGGGGAGTTTTTATTTATAGACACCATGACTTCGTCCAGAAAAGACTAGTTTTTTCTAGAATCTGTGTTGGTATCACACAATCTACTGACCTGCCATCATCAATTGAAATTGTGTCAAAACTTGGAAAGTGGGTTTAGACTGCAGAGTTTGAGACTCTTCCTTTTGTGTGTTTCACTTGCAAAAAATATGGGCATTGGGCTAGTAAATTCCCAAACAATGTGCCCAAGCCTGATACTAAGGTCGCTTCCAAGGAGACCAAGATATGCAAAGCTAAAGGGGCAGAGAAACCTTGAGAAGACATTATTTGTGGGGAGAAGAATATACCTGAGAATGGTCAAGGGAATTCTAGGGAGTGTTGAATCCCCACTCTAGGTGTTAATATTCTGGAGGAGACTATGAATGGTAATGACAAATTCGTAGCTCTAGAAGGAGATACTAATGATCATAGCATAGCAGCTTTGGATACATGATCTATAGAATCAAATGGGAAGGATGAAAATGCAGAAGGAGGGAGCATTGAAAAGTGGGTTCCAGACTCTGTTGAAGAGGGCTCAAAGGAAACATCATGTTTAGGTCAAGGAAAGGCAAGTGGTAAGGAGGGCTAAGAGGTTTTTGGGGAGAAGATCAATCATTCTTTTATCTAGGATGTCTCTCAAAGTTCTCTGAAGATTGTGAAATCCACTTTTGGGAATTCTGTGGATACCTATAAGGTGAAGAATGATGTGGGGTACTCTCTGGTGAATAGAGTTGCTAAGGTTGAGGTCTTCATGGATGGGCAATATTTCATGGAACTTGAGGACCTAGATCTTGATGAGGATAGTTTATATACTAAATTTGAGAAGAAGATCAAAAAAGTGAACAACATAGGGGGTTTCTACAAGAAACAAATCAAAATAGGACATTGGAGTCCAGAGAAGTTCGGGAAAAAAATCAACAAAGTGGCATAGGGAACATGAATGCATCCAAAATATTGTTGATGGGGTTCAAAGAACCACCGTGGATATTTGTTGAAGCAATACCCCATTAAGGAAATGAAGTTCATGTCATGGAATATTCAGGGGATAAATAGTTCCCATAAACCAGATATTTTGTACAATTTTTCTAGGGACCATAAACTTGATATTTTAATTGTTTAGGATACCAATATTCCTAAAAATAGAGTGGAAAAGATTAAGATCTTGAAGAATGGTGGTGTGCAGGGAAGGAGCTTGGACAGGGCTTCTAGAGGCTTAGTGACTTTTTGGAATCAGTCTCATCTTCATGGTACTCTGATTTGGAAAGATTCCAATCATGTGGCTACTAGATTTAGGCATATCTAAGATGATTTCAACTGGATTTTGTCTAATATCTATGCCCCCAATAATAAAGCTACTAGAAGGAGTTTTTGGAAAAGACTGGAGTCTTTTAGATTATGCTTTCCTAATGAGAAATGGACCATCATGGGGGATTTTAATACTCCATTTTCTATGTCTGAAAAAAATTTGGGGGATCTCAAATATAGATGGATAGCAAACTAAACCTGATGGATTTTATCAACTCCCTTCATCTGCATGATGTGGACCTCAAGGGGGTTACCTACACTTTTTCTAATAGAAGAGCTAGGAATGGTCCCTTATCCAAGTTAGGCTTGATAGGGCCCTTAATTTGGATAACTGGATGAAGGATTATTTTTCTTCTCTAAATGCCCTCTCCAAAATTGGCTTAGATCACTTTCCTATAAGTTTTGTGGCTGACTCTATTTTAGGTAAGAGAAACTTCCCTTTTAGATTTGAAATAATATGGTTATCTCATCCTCATATCTTTAATTGCATTCAAGAGTGGTGGAATATAAATGTTAGTGGCATTGCTATGTTTTAGGTGGCTAAGAAGCTTAGTGAGGTCAAAACCAAGGTCCAAATTTGGAATAAGGAATTTTTGGGGACATTTTTGCTACTAAGTCTACTATTCAGTATGATTTAAAGGATATTCAGGATAGAATCTAGAGGGATGGTTATGTGGGAGATTCCTTATCCAGAGAAAATGAAATACTTACTAAATATCATGATATTATATCAAAAGAAGAGGAATATTGGAAACAAAGATTGAGATCAATTTGGCTCTCGTCTGGGGATAAGAATACCAGGTTCTTCCATATAACTACTATGATACATAGGGCATCCAATCATATCACTCATATTTTGAAGAATGGTGTTAAAATTAAGGAGGATGAGATTAGGAATGAGGCTATTCAGTTCTTTGCTAGCCTTCTTTATGCGGAAGAGAGGTTGGATGAGAATTCTCAACAAACTCTTATTGAGGCTATCCCCAACATTCTAAATGAGCATCAAAATAGACTTTTGACTGTTATCCCTTCACTGGAAGAGGTTAGAAAAGATATTTTTTCTTTTGAAGGGAATAAGGCCCCTGGTGCTGATGGATTCCCTATGTTCTTTTTCCAAGTCTTTTGGGAGATAGTGGCTGATGATGTGGTTAATGTTGGACCAAAGAATGCTTTGGATCTATAAATTTGTTGAAAGAGCTTAATTCTACTTTTATTGTTCTTATTCCCAAGTTACCTAGGGCTGATGCTTTTGATTTCTTTCATCTGATCAGTTTATCCACTTCCTTTTAAAAAATCATTTATAAGGTGGTTACTACTAGACTTGTTGGGGTTCTCCCACTGTTGATTTCTCCTCAACAGAGTGGTTTTGTTCCTAGTAGATAGATTTTGGATTCCATTATAATGGTTCATGAGAACATCCATTCTTTATAATTTTTGAAGAACCAAGGTTTTTTACTTAAGCTAGACATTTCTAAGGCTTATGACAGGGTGGATTGGGAGTTTTTGATAAAAGTCTTAAAAACCTTTGGGTTCAAGGAAATTTTTTTGCAGTTGATATGAGAAATGATCTCTACTATTAGTACCTCTATTATAATTAATGGATCTCCTTCTCGTTTCTTCAAATTTTCTAGAGTGAGATAAGGAGATCTAGTGTCTCCTATTCTCTTTACCCTGATGGCAGAAAGTATAGGAAGGATTCTACACAAAAAAGTGATGGAAGGGATTTTGAAAGGGTTAAAATTGTCTTTCACAAACCATGCCTGTTCGCATTAGTAGTGTGTGGATGGCACCATTCTTTTGGGTAGCTCTACAATTGGAGAAGTTAGAACTATGAAGAGTTCCCTTCTGCTTTATGAGGAGGCCTCTGGGAAAAAAATTAAAAACTTCTCTTTACATTTCTAACACCCCTAATCATAGGCAAAG
This sequence comes from Sequoia sempervirens, assembly GCA_007258455.2. Taxonomy (NCBI): domain Eukaryota; kingdom Viridiplantae; phylum Streptophyta; class Pinopsida; order Cupressales; family Cupressaceae; genus Sequoia; species Sequoia sempervirens. Next base: position 185,803,908 of record VDFB02086081.1, read on the forward strand.
GGAGATTGTGGACATTTTAGGCTATGTTGTTAATTCTCTTCCTTCCATTTATTTAGGGCTTCCTTTGGGAACCAAACATCTAGATTCATTTTGGATTTCTCTTGTGGATAGGTTTAACCGTAAGTTGGTTGGTTGGAAAGGGGCCCTTTTGAGTCAAGCAGGTGAAGTTATGTTGCTAAAAGCATCTCTTTAGAATCTACTTGTTTATGCTCTAGGTTTGTTTAAGATTCCTTCCAAGTTTTCTGAAATTATTGAAAAGATCCAAAAACGCTTCCTTTGGTTTGGAGCTGAAGAGAAGAAGAGGATTTCATTGGTTTCCTGGTAGAATGTGTGCGAACCCAAAAAGTATGGGGGTCTTGGTTTGAGAAACATAAGAGTTTTTAATAAAGCTCTTTTGGCTAAACAGGTCTAGAGAACCTTTGCTGATACCTGTGAATGGAATGCAATTTGGCATAGTAAATATTTGTGGGGTGTTGACTCCATCAGGGATTTTATTAGTTATTAGAATCTTCGTATAGGCTCAACCTTTTGGAATAATTTCATTAAGGCTAGGGATCTTGCTAGTAAAGGTGTGTTTTGGAAACTTGGAGATGGTAAGAAAATATTGCTTTGGGAAGACCATTGGATTAGAAATGAACCTCTGTGCAATATCCCTATCTTTAGGAATTATATGGAGGTATGTGAAGCTGATTATGACACCTTGGTTGGGGACTATTGGAGGAATAATCAGTGGGTTTGTATCTCTGCTATTTGTTTGGATCTTCGACCCCTGCAGTCTCTCCTTAACTCTATAGTGCTTAGTTCGCAGGGCCCAGGAGGACTCTTTGGTCTGGAAGTTGTCTTCTTCAGGGATCTATTATGTTTCTTAGGTGGTGGCCTCTTCTTATCAGTCCTCCCCTTCCCCTATGTGGGTGAAGGCTTGGGTGTACAACCTTATTCCTAAAGTAAACATCTTTGTGTGGATCCTTCTTCAGAATAAACTGCTTACTAATGACAACCTCTACGAGAGTGAATTCTCTTTTCCCAATAGATGCTATCTTTTCTATGTGGAGGCTAAAATTGTTTCACATCTTTTTTTCCTCTGTCCTTTTTTCTATGAAATATGGTGCAGGATTTTGCAATTGTGGGATCTCAGCTAGGTTTTTCCTAGAAATGTCTTGGATTTTAATAGCCAGTGCAAGGATCCTTCAAGCAACCAAGTGATGAATCTTTTTTGGAGATACAAATTCCCCCACCTCGCTTGGGGTATTTGGAAAGAGTGAAATAATAGCATCTTTCGAGATTCGGCTCTTTTGGAGGAAATTTTCTTTGGTAAAATTATTAAGGCTATGAGAGAGAATTTTGATATGCTCAATAGTAAATTCAAGTCTAAGGGAAAGGTCAACTGCCAAGATTATTAGCTTAGAGTTATTGAGGCTTGGAAGATTAATGTTGAGACTTCTTCTACTCCTAAGCCCACTAAGGGGCCTAGAGATGCTATCCATTGGAACTTCCCTCCTCTTGGTTGGGTCAAAATCAACTTTGATGGGGTGACCAAGGGTAATCCTGGGCCTGTCAAGTGTGGAGGAGTGATAAGGGATGAGAATGGGTGTTTTATTGCTGCAATTTCTCTCCCTTGGGCACCCAGAATAACCATATTATTGAAGCCATAGGGGCATTTCAAGTTTTTAATCTCGCTCGTGAATTGAATCTTAAAAATGTGTGGCTTGAACGGGATTCAAATAATATTATTCCATGTATAAAGGGCCTTCAAAAACCTTCATGGACTATAGAGAATTGTATTAATATCTCAGAGGGGATTATTAGTAACTTTGAGCATCATTATGTTTCCCATGCTTATAGGGAAGTTAACACAACAACATACTTTTTTACCAAAAAAGGAGTTTATACAATGGACAAGGTAATGTGGCAGAGGAGTGATGAGTTGGAGGTTGACATCACTGCCTTAATTAATTATGACCAAACTCATGGGAAGGTGAAAATTCTCCCTACCAACAAATGATTGTGGAGTGTCATGTCATGCAATCTCAGGACTGTTGTTCAATTATTTTTCATTGTTGGCCGAAGATCAACATAAGTATTTTCTACTTTGATATTTGGTGCTTCACACGCTTTCTGGGTATTTCATCGGCCAACTTATCTGGTGTTCCAAAACTTTCCGAACTGGTCTACAATTCTACCAACATGGGTGGTGAGAGTCACAGGATGGAGCTGATAGATTGTGAGCAACTAAGAAATGACATGAAGGTTTGGGAGATGCTGCAGAAGGGCGGGATAACCATCTTCATTGAAAAACTCCATTGTTGGGATCTGAATATCACTAGGATTTTTTCCAAAGAATGGAAGGATGGCAAGACTAATTTGTTTGGGAGAAAGGTTGTCATTGATGAGCAGTTAATTGTGAAGGTTACGGGGCTTTCCATTGAGGGAATCAAGTTTTATAGGGATAGGAAGCTCTTGGACTAGGCTGTGTAGAAATTTTTGAAGATTGAGAAGGAAAATGAGGACCTATGAAGGACTACCGAAAGATATTACGATTCTCTGAGGATTGTCTCACATTGGAGGAAGATGTTGAATGTGCTCATGGAGTACATTATCTTGGATGATCATTACACTAGGGTTTTTGGGTACCACTTCGTGCTCCTCAACCATTTCTGACATTAGGTTAGGGTTTCTTTCCCCTTCTATCTTACTTCTTCTTTGAATGCTATTCTGAAGAACTATAGTGAGAACCCGATTAGGAATTCTATTCTCCGAGAGGGTCTACTTGTTTTAATTCATGATCACTTTAAGGCTATGCCAGCTCTGTCCCACAAGACTCCTTCTAGGGGAAAGGTAGCTATTAAGAGGAAATTCAATTCTAGTGATTCTCCCAAGAAGAAGGGAAAAAGGAAGGTCTCAAAGGATCCTTCTTATGATGTTAATGAGTAGGATATACAAATGACCCCTTCGTCTGAGTATTCTAGTTGCCCTACTATTGACAAAGAGGATAGGCCCCATTTTCCCAAAGATCTCAAGGTGGAGGACCATTACTTTAAAGTTGAACATGAATTTCCTTTTGGCATTCTTGCTATTGCTTGTAATGGGTCTATGGATTTCTTCTGGGTAATCAAATGGGTATTTTTTGAGATTAAGGAACTTAAGCTGAATTAGAGGGCTATGAACAAAAAAATGGATAAGGTTGATAAGAATGATAGTAATAACAGATAAAATGTTAACACCAATGATTTGTGGACTATTGAAGAAAATAAATACATGGTGGAGTGCCTTAAGAATTTTTTTGAGGATTTACAACATTTTAAAAGTAACCATGATTCCAAGCTTTCTGATATGGAGGAAAAATGAGGATTATTAAAGATTCTATCCATAAGGTGTTGGAGATGAGGCACAAATTTCTAAAATCAACTACAAAGACAATGAATACAATGGTTGAAAATTTGGAAAATGCCTATCAGGTCATAACAATGGTGTATGTAGACGTTGAGAGAGAGGAAATCCACATGCAAGGAGGTGGGCCGAATAAAAAAACTAGAGCAAACCTGAAGAGGAAAGCTGACTAGGCTCTTGTGAATATTTAGAAAATTAAGAAGGTTGTTATAAACATGAACAAACTTGAGCAGGAGGCGGCAAAGATCCTCAAGCATCTGGCCTAGTAGCTGGACTTCTAGTGGTTTTTTGTTGGCTTTCATTATGTTGCCCTGGTTTGTTTATTGTTCTCATCTTTGTTGGCAATTGCTTATTTTTTGTTTGGGTCCTTTTAATGCTATATCTTTCTCTTGTTGACTATTAAGGGTTTCAGGGTCCATTTAAAACATGTTTGTTCCTTAATAAAAAATTGACAAGTAGGTGATTTAAATATAACAATAACCTATTACAATTGACTAGTTTTCTGTGGTTTCCCTTCAAAAAAGATTTACCTATACTAATTTCAAAAATATTGATTGACCCTAGAAGTAGACAAAAATATTTTAAGTGTTATTATTTTATGTGATAAAGATTCATTTAGATATAGTGATGAGCCTCTTATTGATATTTGTGACTATTTGCAAGTTCAATAAAGGAGTCTCAAATATCTTTTAATTGGTTGTATTCATTATATTTAAAATTAGTAGGGAAGGAAAATTAATACAAAATAAATAATATAAATTGAGTATTTAAGTTCGTATCAATGTTATGCATATATCAAAACTCATGTAAGACATATCAAATGATAGGTATGGTAAGCACATAGGATGAAGATAAGAATGAAAGAATATAATCTTTTCTTAATATAAAAAAATGAAAAATGGTGATACAACTCTTCATGGTCAAAGACACTTGTGTACGTATATATAAAACTAGGAAAGGTATATGCCTTCAATGGGGCACTAGGAGCATGAGCACATAATTGTCTATGTAAGGTGAAAGGTCCCTGATCGTGAGATTGATCTTTATGTATGGCATATTAGGAATTTTCACGCAACCAATTATGTGGGGAAGGTTATGGTCTTACTTTTATCACTCCAACTTAGTATGAACACACAATAAAGTGGGGAAGGCATGATATCCCCTAGTGTGATTTGATAGTGAGATAAGGCCTAATGAATGGTATGGGTATGAGAAAGATCATACCAATGTGTAACCACCCTTATAATGTAAATATGGATTGCAATGACTAGATTATGTCATGTGATAATAAAAAATTAGGTACTTGAATCAATAGATAAGTATATAAACAAGTAGACGTAAGATGTGATCATATAAGAGCATGTAAAATTTATTTCTCCTAGTATGGGAAATATGAAACAATAAAGCTAAAAAAAGAGAGGGGTAATAGGTCACCCAAGGGATGCATTGAAATTACTCTTACCTTTGAACCAATCATGCATCTAGAACCATCAATTAATTGAATCCAAGTGGAAAATGATTCAATGTGTAATGTGCGCTCATCAAGAAATTATGTATTAATAGGTGCATAATTAGGGCATGGTGTTGCAACTATAAAAATAATTGTAACTTATCCTTGATTAATTTTTTGGTACAAACTTACTTGGTAAATCTTAAGCACTAACATAACCCGTCTTCTAGCATGTCTTCAAATGATAGTTTTAAACAAGTATTAAAGAGGATCTTCTTTTATTATGACATTTATATCAATATGAATCATATAATGTTATATCATTTTTGCTAAGAAATCGTAGTTCTCCTAATTTAGGAGGGTGTGACTTATGCAAAACATGACATGCTCTTTACCACTTTATCATTGTATGTCAAGAGACCTCCAATAGTAGAGATGGTGGCCAATATATATGAAAAGGATTTTCTATGAATTGTAGGCATGAGTATTGATGGATTTATCAAATATTATTCCACATTATCAAAATCCTTAAATTAAAAATTAACACTCCATTCAAATTTGATAACTTTCTTTGAGAGTTTAACAAATGGTAAATTGTAGTCTACTTATTGTGCAATGAACCACTTAATAGTTTGTCTTGAATATTCCATTGTAGGCTACAAAATTATGAAATATTCTTTGATAGAGATAACCTAACAATAGTATCAATGTTTTATCATCAATATTGATTTGTTACGAGATAAAATTAAATATAGTAGACAACCACTATCAACTAGACATATTCCTTGCAATTTAATATATAATTTTTATATCAAATCAATTGATAATATTTCTTAAATCTTGGATGTGATATAATATTTTCTTATATTTTCCTAAATTTTCTTTGACATATTCTTCCAAAATTGTGTGCATGAGATCATCTAGGACTAGTTTCATAGCCCTTTAATACATAACTCTAGTGTTTTACAATCCAAAGGGTATGAAAACATAACGAAAAAATTCTCCATGGCATAATAAATATATTTATATGTTGGACTTGGGGGTTTACAAGGATTTTGTTATACCATAAGAATCAATCCATAAAAGATAACATTCCATGCCCAATAGTAGAATCTATAGCCATATCAATATTAGGTAATAGCAAAGTGTCCTTGAGCGTAAAGTTATTAAGGTCTCTAAAATTTGTACAAATGCATATGTGACCATTAGGTTTTTTAATATCTACTTGTGATAACAACCCCAACTTGACCCGTAATACTACTGTAGTGTAGAAAATTGTACTCCTTTATAAGTGAAAGTACAATTTCACACTTCGTTTGAACCTATTTAGGTGATCTTGCATTTATGCATTTTTAAACCTCATTAATAGGCCTATAATACCCTTTATTATGCATCCCAATGCATGGGTATGTGCAGGATCATGATGGGCCAAAAAGTGGCAATATGATGGGTATGTGGCTGGCAACTATCTTTTTACCCAAAATTGATGAAATGAAAAGGGTTTTTAAAGGAGATTCTCAACTTTCCATCGAAATAAATTATGCTTTACTTTGAATTTAATAAGTAATTATTATTCATTTTCTATTCAAATTATGACTAAAGTCCTGATTGATAGGCTGATTGAAAAACATCTATAGCTTTCAAACGGTATCACAAATTTTTAATCCAAAACATGCGTCACATTTTATGCTTCACATACTATAGGATTAAAAAAAGAAAAATTGAATTTCATGAAGTTTTGACCAAGTTAAGGTGGTCATACATCTGAGTTTTTATATTTTTAAAATTGTAATAAAAAATTCATAATTAATTATTTTAAGGAAAAATTATAAAAAATATGCATCACATCAGCATGAGTCCTCTACTTATATCTAAAATTTATAAAAAATATTATCATTTTATTGTGGTTAGTGGTGCCGATAGACACGATTTTATTTTTCCCCAAACTTTTACCTTCATTGAAATTTCAAGATTCACCAAATATTTTATTTTTAAAAACCTAGTAGTTAGAAACTACATTCACTTCTACAGATTCTATTTTTACATATTTTTGAAATAATATAGATAACTTATTCAAATTTTTATGTCAAGTTGCCTAACTCTGATTTTTCTAAATTTTTTGCCACTTAAGGGCCTTTTTTTCCCATGATGATCTTGTACATACCTGCATATTTTAATTATTTACCAATAATATAACCCACAATTTGAATAAATGCAATTAATTGAATTAATGCCTTGACATAATCTAAGTCTTTGAACTTTAGGTCAAGACCCACTCGCCCATGAGAAAATGGGTCCAATTTAAGTTCCTAAAAATCAATTTAAAATATGTTTTTGGTGGCATTTCATAGTCTCAAATTCAAACTTTTTATGTCAGCTATTAGGATTTAATAAATGGGATATTAGAAAGGAAGCCTATAAAACCAATTCTTTAAATCATTTTACACTAGAGAGAAAAGAGAGAAAAAGATATTTTTAGAGATTCAAATGAGATCACAAGGATTTATACTCAAGAGCAAGGAGAAATTATTCAAGAATTCGAAGTTGAAGTCTTGGACTAGCATTCTATTTATTTTTGCGGGTCTTCAATCTCACTTTGTCAACAAGATCAAGCATTGTCAAAGATTGATGATAGATGCCTATGGAGGATCGTGATGGATTCTATGTTTTGGGAGATAAAAAAAGCCATCCAACCAAGCTTAATGAATTTTTCCTTGGTGGTTTCATCTTCTATTATCATTCTACTTTCTGCCTAAAGGACTTGGTATAATCAAATTTATGATCTATTAGGGTGATTTGACATCTCCCAAAGTAGGTTTTCACCATTGTTCATGTTTCATTCAGGGATATTATTCTAATACACTTGAATAGGGTTTCTTTACATTATATATCTTAATAATCTTAGATACACTGTAGTGTCAAAAATAGGAACCCTTTTTCATGCTTAGATTGGGAATTAATATTTAATGATAAAATGGACTTAATTGTGCCTTATTTAAGGTGTTGTAAAGTGTTTATTTACACTTTCACACTAATCTAGGGATATATTAATTAATTGACGTTAATTAGAGCTTAATTGGCCCCTTAAATTCAAATCCAAGCCTTATTAATTGCAATTTTTGAAGGATATATCTTGACACTCATTAATAATGTTGCATAAAACTTAATTTCGCAAGTTTTGAGTCCTCACTATGTCCTAGGACCCCATTTTTGCACAATATTTCATAATTCTAAAAGTTGGTCCTAGTTAACTGTGTTAGGACACATTCACCCAAGGTGGTGAATGGGTCCTCCTTAACTTAAGAAACCCCTAAATTAGGGTGAATTCCAGTGGGATTTCAACAATTTCAAACCTTAGATCTAATGTCGACTTGTGTTATTTCAATTTCAGGATTAAATCTTAAGTTTAGTATAAATATAAGGCTAATTCACCTAGTTTCACCTAAGAATATTTATGTTACTTCATAAGATCAAGAGAAGGAGTATTATAGAGCATTTCAAGAGCATTACAAAGGAATTCAAAGGTGGATTATCAAGGTTTTATTGCAGAAATTAAAGATCATATCATCATGTCAAATATTTAGTGCATCATGCACGCAGTTGAGCTTATGTGTTGATGTAGCATTGAAGATCCAAATCAAGCATTGTTTCACCTACTCATTGAAGATCAATATATACATTCTTCATGGCCACTTCATGGTATATTTTTTATTTATATTACAAGAGTTCATCCAAGGTATCATTGTTTCATCTTTCATGTTTCATTATTTCATCATAAGGTTTAATTACCTAAACAGAGTTTGACCAAGAAAAACCCCTATTCCCTAACTATAATTTTTTTTTCTTCTATCTTGATGTGTGATTGTAGGTTTTAGATTAAAGATCTTTGAAGAGAAATAATGGAGAAAAATTTTCAAGATTGAAAAGTTGCAAAAGTTATCATCTGTCTTGCAAGATCACAGAAACTAAGCTACAAATTGGACTTTTGACTTTTAGGAGTTGATCACCTAGGATTTGAGAGTGCAGACATCAAGGAACATGACCCCAAAATTGATTTTACATAACCCTTATAGGGACCCATTCACCATTGGGTGAATGAGTCCTTAGTGACCCCCGAAACAACACTTTTTCAACAAGGTAGACATTGTTTCAGCATCATGAAACCTTCCTCATTGTTATAATATCTAGTTTTGTTTTTTGATGTTATTTTATGCATAATTGAATTAAATAATAAGTAAAAAGGTGTGGTTTATCATATTTTTAATTCACTTTGATAGACCCTCTTTTGCTATGTTTCATTTTGGTGAACCCGACCTTTTGAACATCCTAATTTCTAATTTGGAGTGCTTTAAAACCCTAGATCTTAATTTACATTAGATTTTCATTACTTGCATTCCATTTAGGCTTATTTAATTTTCCATTAGTGAACATTTCATTTAGGATAAATTTACATTTTGCATTGTTTATATTCACTAAAAAATTTAGAAAAATTACATTAGGTTTGAGTTTGTTTTGCATAGTGTTAACATTGACACCATCATTCCATCATTTAAATTCACATTGAATATTTAATTTACTCACATTTTTCATCATTAAACCTTAGTCAACAATGCATTTAGAATCCTAAAATCTAGAAAATCTATTATAGAATTGACTGTTATTGACCTGAAATAATGAACACATATAATCAGTCAGAAATTGCACCTTTCAGTCTTCAAAACCCTTGTACGAGGACCCGTTCACCCTAGGGAGAATGAGTCCCTATTAGGGCTACATAGGAAAATAAGTTTCACATTTAGTAATATTTAATATTAGATTCAGAGTCTCTTGGAAAATCATACAAGGACCCATTTGCCACTGGGCGAATGAGTCCCTAGAGGCCTCAAAAAACTACTTTTTTGAGCCATTTTGTGATTTTATGTGCTTCTTAGGCCTTTTGGTAACCTATAATATAAGTCTGGATAGTTTCAAGAATTTATCTTTTATGCATATATAGGGAAAATTATCCATTTAAAGTGGTCAATTTTAAAGCATTTCAAAAATTCATTTTAGTATTAAAAATCTTCAGATCTATAGGACAAGTTTTTACATATTGAACCATTACATAATTTGGATAGATTACTTTTCACAAATGTTAGTATCTTTATTTTCCATGTTTGCAAAGAAAAAATGCATTAGAAATCATGTTAGTCATGAGAATATCTTAATGAAAGAGATTGAGCTTGCTGGCATATTCCATGCTACCACATTACCCATCATCCCCTCATTCCCTAATATCTCTCCTATTTGTGAGAATGTTTTAGTAAGAGAGGATGTAAGCATAGACAATCATGACAATCATAGTTCTTCTTCTCCTGATACCTCTCCTATTTGTGATAAAGGTATCTTGGTGAAATAAGATACAATCGGTGGGAATAATGAAAGTCTTGTTTTTCCCTATTCTCCTCTTTCTTGGTAAGATATTATGATACAACAATATGAGATCATTGAATATAATTTACCTATTCTCCATTCATCTCCCAACACCTCCCCTATTTTTTAGAATACTTTAGCAAAAGAGGATACAAACATGAATGATCATGAAAATCATATTTGTGAGGAGGATATGTTGGTCTTAAGAGATTCAATGATTGAGAGCTATGAAAATCCTACCAATCCTACTTGGGAAGACATTATAGGACATGGGGATGTAGTTATAAATAACCATGAAAATCAACTTTGTTGGTTTCCTAATATCCCTCCTATATGCAAAGAAGATAGTTTAGTGTTAGAATATACACTTATTGAGAGTCATTAGAATCTTGTTCCTCCCTTCCCTAATGCTCCTTCCATTTGGAAATATCTATTTGAACAAAAAAGTCCAATCATTAGTAAGCATGAAACTCATAGTTTTTCTTCTCTTGATACCTCCCCTACTTGTGATGAAGCTACTTTACAAAATCTAACCATGGAATGTGATGACCATCTTAAAATATCCCCTACTGCCTAGTAGATATTATGGCACAAGAGAATGAGACCTTAGAGGAAAAGGATGAAATAATGGAAAATCATAACAATAAAATTGTGCCTTCTCCTAATATCTCTAATATTGTTAAAGAAGATATTTTGACATTAGTGAACCATAGATTTTTGGCACCCTAATCCTTTCTAGCACTTCTAGGGTTTTTCACCTAAAAGAACAAAGTAGAGCCAAAAGTCTAGGTAGGTTCACTCAAATTATGTAATGTATGATGTTATTTGGACTAAATGGAATGAAGTGCAATTAGATGATGTATGTGACTGATTATGCATGCAAAACCTAAGATTTATGCAGTGTTTGAAAACATAATGTTATTTGCAAAAGCCTTAAAAGAATGAACAAGAATGAAAATTAAATCAATCAAAAAGCTATTTTTTAGAATGTGCGTACCTGAGAAGCTGAAGAAGATTGAAAAGCAATTTGGAAATTTGACGAGACTTGATTTTGAGTTTACTAGGACTCATTCATCACCCTAGGTGAATCAGTCCCACATCAGGGTTTTTCTGCACAGAAGTTGTTTTCTATCAACTAGGTACTAGGATCTACATCCAACTCAAAACTGCATCTCAGGAGGGACTCATTCACCATGCATGGTGAATTAGTCCTTCAAATTTTTGTGATTTCAAATCTAAATTCTGCACCTTGACACCTCTACATCAATTTATAATGAAAACCTAAATGAGGATCTCAAAAAATTCCTACAAAATAGCCTAAAATTGTTTTTCTAATGGGGGGTTTTCCTTGGTCAAACCCCTAATTGGGTAGTTAAACCTTGAACAAATAATTTTTTTTATAAAACCCTAGCCTTAGTTGTGTTAAAGACTAGGAAAGTCTAAAGTATGTCAAAAACCCTATTCTATTATGCAAGAATAAGAGGTGCCAATGTGATTTGATTGATGCAAGATCTCAACCCTAGAAATATTACAACACATCAAAAATAGAGGTGAAATAACAAGAAAATGAAATTTAAATGAAATGTAAACCTTAATATAAAGATAGAGTGAAAATGGAAGATGGAATCACTTTATAACTGAGTCATTAGGTGTGATTTGATGGCTAGTTACATCTCCTCAACCTAGATTTCTCTATGATTCAATATAGACATCCATCATAAACCTTTTGAAATGTTGAATCTTGACGTAAAGAGTGAGCTTTAAGACCTACAAAAGCCCTAGTTTGCTACCCGAAAACTTCAACTTTGCTAATGAAACTTATTGTAGAAGACTTGACTTTAGAAATTGATTTTTTGAATTGACTAAAAGATGTGTAAAATGACTTAAAATGAGTATTTATAAGCAACAACACCTAATTTTCCAATTATTTAAACCTAAGAGGCTGACATTCACTAGAAATTCAAGTTGAATTAATCAAATTCCTATTCAAAATTGAATTTTCCCTCAAAAGGGACTCATTTGCCACCCTTGGTGAATGGGTCTCACTAGAGGGGATTCATTCACCTAAGGTGGTGAATGGGTACCACTATAGACTTTTGAAGGTGTTTTTTTGGGATATGAAAGAATTAAGTGTTGTTTGTCGGGTTTTAGGTGATTTCTTAGTTGAAACAGGCCTCTAGATAAGAAATAATGGGTCTTAAGGGCCTATAAATGTGATTTTGAAGGATAAATGATGCAAAGGGACTCAAAAGTGGGTGAAATTATACTTTAAATTGTCTCTTTTCTCAAGAGGTTCGAATTTTCTATAGTGCAGTTAGAAAATCCAATCAATGAGAGTCATGACAATCCTATTTTTCTCTCTTCTGCTAGAGAAAAAATTAATGAACAAGAGAATTCCATCATTCATAAAAAATAAAATTCAACCACTGATGATACCCCTTATTGTGATGAATTTATTTTAGAGGAACCAGCCTTTGAATGTCATGAACATCTAGTTTATAGGTCTCCTAAAAACTCTACTACTAGGGAGGATATCATGTTGTGAGAAAATGAGAACATTGACACATGTCTTTCAAACAACAGTGATGTGAATTCCTTAGATGAATATGAGGAAGTGACATTAGACTCCCCTTCACTAAGAGATCATGAAAATAAGGATAATTTTGGTGAGGTCTTGAACATTAGAACCCCCTCAAGCAGTCCTCGAGATCTGTTAATTATTGTACCTCCTGAGGCTAAACTCATTGTTTATCCACCATCACAACAACCATAAGTTCAAAATAAACATGTACATATCTTAGAATGACCTAAAAGGAAACTTAATAATGATAATGTTTAGTACCAAGCAATTTACAATATTGTTGCTCATACATACAACACTAGGAACAATCCATAACCAAGAAAAACAACACAAACATCCCTTCCATTTCCTAACCCTATCTTTCCTTGTCCTCCTCGTTTTCCTTTATGAATTGGAAAGGAGTATGATCTTTTTGAACAACTTAAGAAATACTTTTTCTAAGATATCCTTGTTAGACCTTATTTAAGCCTCACCTATTTACAATAGCATGCTTCAAAGTGCTTTACAAAAAGTTCCTACTGGACTCCTAATGTGCAATCAAATGATGTAACACCCCAAATTCAAGCTATAACTTCGGTCAACTTGGTCATTGTGCCATAGAAAAATGGCCCCTTGTCATTTTCATGGTCTCTTAGGCCTTTCTTCATGATTTTTGGTCTATTTTTATTTGATTTATTGATGTACTGTGGCTTGAACATGCACATTTAGGTCATTAAAATTCAAATTATGGCGTCTTGTGATGGTGTTGTGAAGTGTTGTAAAAAATTCCTACACTTTTATAGACTCTATTCATTGCAATTCACCTAAAAATCACCTTTTCATCACTTATCAACTCCTATTTTAAAGTGTTGTAAAGTTTTGTAACAAGATTTCATGTTTTACTAGGTATAATTTCACTATTTACACCTTTCTTATGCTTTATTTGACACCTTTATGCACTTATAAGGCATAATTAACTGTATTTTTTAATGTAAGCCTGACAAACAACATTAAATGTGACTTAATTCCTGACACCCACTTTCAAGGCTGAGGTGGGACATATTTTCCATGGGTGGCGAATGAGTCCCTCTTGGGTCTAAATTCAAAATATTTTAAATTTTCTTTTGGGTTTCTATTAAAAATTACTTGATGTCGGCCTGTGATAAGGTATCAATGGGTTTCTAAGGAACAAGTTTAAATAAGTGTTTTTCTCTTCATTTTATATCTCCTACAATCTCATAACTCATTCAAGCATTTGATTATCATTTGAAGCACTTTGCATCATTGAATCAAGCATCAATCAAGCATTCAAGAGTTGACATTGACATATCTTCATATTTTCTTCAACAAGGGTTTGTCAAGTTGATAGAATTTTCATGTTATTTTTTTATCTTTCTCCTTCATTTAATTATTTCATTTAGGGTTTGATTACCAAATTGGGATTTGACCATGGAAAATCCCTATATCCTAACCCTTAACCATTTTACCCCTTTTGCATGTGTGTTTCCAGACTTGTGTATGCATATTTGCAAGCATTTAGGTGTTGAAAAGTGGACAAGAAGTCAAAAAAGTGTTTCAAGTCAACAACATCCTATTTCACGCTTGGAGAGGATATTTTTTCCGTTTACCATAGATTTGACTTCGGCAACCCGATAAGCAAACAATCTCAAATTTGGTGCTACAAAATTGTCCCCTGCTTTCTCATAATTTTGGGAAAGGATTGATTCACCATCACTAGTGAATTAGTCCCACCTTAAGGCTATAAATCTAGGTTTTGTCAAATTCCAGATCCTGACACTCAGAAACTTGTTCCTGATAGTTTTCATCAAAAGCGGGATTGATTCGTCATCAGTGGCGAATGAGTCTCACTGGTGGTTTTCTGTGATTTCAGACAAAATTTAGAAGATTCCATATTCTCCAATGTCTTCCCAGGTGCACTCTGATTTATCCTTTTTCTTTTTTTTTTTGCATTTGTTCATTCATAGTTCATTGTTTGCAAACATCACTATGTTTTCCAACATTACATAAATCTTAGGTTTTGCATACATAATCAATCAATTATTTCATGTAACCACACTTATATCATTCCATTTAGTTCAAATAATATCATACATTTGAACCTAGCTATATCTTTTGGCCCTTCTTTCTCCTTTTAGGTGAAAAACTCTAGAAGTGCTAGAAAGTCTTAGGGTTCCAAAAATCAATGGTTCATTTTGGTGAACCCACATATTGAACACTTTACATTTCTGATTTCAATTGCATCTTGCATCCTATAATTCACTTGCATCAATATTCAATTAGGGTATTGTTTTGTTTTTGCATCCTAGGGTTTCTCAAATTGCATTAGTGAAAGACTCATTTAGATTTCATTTTTGCAATGCATATCATTGAAAAAATTGAAAATCTACATCTACATCCTTAATTGGCAGCTAAAAGGCATTAGAATCACTTTAAATTTTCTGAAAAAACACCAAAAAATATCATAGTTGGACTCATTCACCACCTTGGGCGAATCAGTCTACCTGCACATTCTGCACAACATTTTTAGGCATTTTCTGGGCATTTCCTGCATTTCTATTATTTGTTGTTATTTCTCTTTTTTAGTTTGCATTATTTTTGTTATTTTCATTTTGCACTCCTAGATTACATTACATTTCCATTCACCCCATCTCTTGTGGTACTTTTATGAGTGTTTGGTGCCCCATTGATAATACTTTAGTGAGACAAAGTTCTAGACTCATGGCTTCCCATGATAGCACTTTCATTGTGGACCTTGGGATCTCAAGAGATCCTACTCCTAGTATGTACAATGGTGCATTAGGCATGGACAATACCACTTCTATGCCTTTGCCTTTCCATCCAATGAATGTTGACACACAAAACAACTCCATTCCGCAAGAAAAGGTCATTAGTATTCATGAGGATTTTTCACACTTACAACAAGACTTATCCCTTGAAAGCATTTCCACTAATGCCATACCTGTAATAGAAAACCTTCATTTTTTTATTGAAAGTGATGATGGCCAACAAGTTATGAAAATAATTGTTGAGATTTACAATAAACATGATTCTTCTAATTCCCAATTATCAAACATAGTTCCAAACCAAGGAGGACCTCACATTTCTCCCCCTTCAACCATAGCATCCATACCAACTTATACCACTCCTCATGTTACAACAACTATGCAATAGGTTAGTCATGTGGCTCCTTCTTTCACAATTCCAACTAGCATTCCTAGTTCTATTGAGGCATCACAATTCCCCTCTACCACCTTCACCCCTCTTAGTGTTCCTTTCACTTCCCCTCACCTTACATACACTCCATCGCCATTTTCTCTTCCACCTCAAACCACTTACCCTGACCCCATCATTACACGACTCCTTAATACTATTTCATCCATGCAACAAAAAAATTCCACCATTAGCCAAGGTCAAACCGCTCCACCCACATATCATATTCATAGTAGCCCCTTATCCTCATAAATCTTACACACCCAAATGCCACAAGGAATTGAAATGCCTAGGTTTGAGAAATACAGAGGTAAAGGAGACCCTCTTAACCATGTCAATGCTTATACAACTTTATGCAGTGATTTTGTCCTTGATTATAAACTCTTAGCTAAATTTTTTCCTAGGACCTTGAAAGACACTACATTAGAGTGGTTTTCCAGCATGCCTAATAATTCCATTTGATCATTTAATGAGCTTGTAGATTCCTTTATAAGTCATTTCCAAGTTCATACGACTCCTAAAAATACAATGGTTGATCTAAAGCGTTGTAGACAAAATGCCGAGGAAAAAGTAACTAACTTCATTTCACGTTATCAGTCATTGTATGCTCAAGTTGATGTCAAAATTCTTGATTCACATCTATAGAAGATGTTTATCAAAACTTGCACACAAACCTTCAGGATAAGTTAACTTGATGAAATTCCCTTCATTTATACACTTATGCACAACCCTATGTGAATATCATAACTTGGTTTTAGGTCATGATTCATTTATGCACAATTAAATTTTCCTCCTCAACCACAACCAACCCAACCTATTCCAAGTCAAGTGGCAGTTGTTAAATAAACAATTCCTTATACCTATGGGGATAGGAAGAGACAATTTACTCCCCTACCCGATACCCTCCATAATACAATGAACCAATTTCTCCAACAACAAATGATCACCTTGCCTACCATCAAACCACTTGATACCACCAAACCTTTACCACCCACCTTTAAATATAACACTTATTGCCATTTTCATCACCTAAATGGTAATGACACTAAACAATGTAAGCATCTCAAACACTTAGTTCAAGACCTCATTGATTTTGGTTGTTTTTTCATTTTGGGTGTTAATGATCAAGGAAATAAATTTGTTGCACCCCCTAACCAGAATTTACAAATATTTACCAATCCCATGCCTAAATACAATGTTTCATTTGTCAAGGCTAGTGAACCTTCAAGCCCTCAAGTCATGAACATCGATACAAATAATGAAAAATCTAATATAACTCTAAATGTTACTCAAGTTAATCCTATGGATGAACTTGTGGGTGTGATAGACATTATCCCTCGTAAGGGCCCAACCAACAAAACTATTGATATCAATTTTTCTTCCAAAGATATACTTCAAAAAATTCCTGATGGTCCTCTTTACATAGCTAGCATAATCTATGATAAACCCACCAATGGGATATTAATAGATCTCTCATGTGGTGAGAATGTGATCACGGAATAATTTCTAGTATTACATGAACTATATCAAGATGACTATAATAAGCCAACCGCATGGATTAAAGCACATACTAGTTTTGTGTGCCCTACAATTGGATTGATCGTACTCCCCTTAAAAATAGGACCTAAAACTTTGGAGGTAAAATTTTCTATCATTCCACAATCGAATCAATTTCATTTGAAGCTAGGCCACCCTTGGCTTCACTTAATGAAAGCGGTCCCTTTATTTGTTCACAAGTGTTTGAAGTTTCCACATGGAAATGAAATATTTAACATACACCATGCGGCTTTAATCCATTATCATCTAAAGGTAATTTTTCCTTAGAAGCCTTTTGGCCTACACCTATGGAACCCATCACCGCTCGTAAATATTTTTTTCATAACTTATCAAAAGTTCAAAGCCAAATGCATAACCGAGTTGTCTCTTCGTAACATGTCCCCGTCCACTTCCACTCATCCTATCCTAGATGAAACCATGCTTCAACCTGATTCCAACATCAAACAAACCATACAACCTCATGAACGACCACCCTTAGACACTTCCCTACCATCATTTAAATGACCAAGGGAAAATGAAACCAATCCTATCATACCTCTCCGCATGAAACAAGTGTATAAAGCTAAAGAGAAAGTGATTGACCCATATTCTTCAGTTTCTTCCATTCTTCCCCCTTTGAAATAAAAGGAGCCTATGATGGATCAATCTACTCTTACACCTCAACAAATTCAAAATAAAATTAAATGCAACCACAGTGCTAGGGAGCATAAGCGTCATCGTCATCTCCTTGCTTGATAGTCTCAAATGGAAGAAAATCAAGAAAACCAACCTCCACCTTTGAACCAACCAAGAGATGACCACCCTCTTGACCCACCACAAAATGACACAATCCATCCCTCACAAAAAAATGAACAAATCCAACAGCAACAACTTTTGATACATCCTTCCTTGGAAATAACCCTTCGTCCTCCTGTCATAATAAATCTTGATGATGATGATGATGATGAGATCACAAAAATAGATGAATAAGTTCATAATGATCTAAACTCTTTGGTTTCCTCTACCATGAGCTTAAATGATAAATATTCTCAACCAAGTGAGGAACTTGGTACATCTCCTAGTTTGACACTTGTGATTTTTCCTTTGGATAGCCAACCGCCCTCGCAATACACTGAACATGATTGGGAGGCGGATGACTTGTTAGATGGCTGACTTACATTTTCCTTACTAGCCTTTAACATTTCTTCTTTCTTTTGCTATTGTATGTGTGTATCATTTTTTTGGTGTTTTCGAGCTATTGTTGTACACTTCTTCTATTCTTCTATATGTCATGCATTGCCTTTTTATATTTTTTTTGTGTTTTAGTTTAGGGATGACACAAAGCATTGAGACACCCTAGGTCTCTTCCATGTTGACCCAAAAGTTCATTTTCCATTTTACATTTTTTTTTTGTGTTTTCCTTTTGGGGATGACGCAAAGCGTTGAGACGGCTTATGTCTCTTCCATGTTGACCCAGTTGGTCCCTTTTTCTTTTTTTACTTTACTTTTCTTGTGTTTTTCCTTTTGGGGGTGATGCAAGGCATTGAACCAAAATGTCTCCTTCATGTTGTCCCAAAATATTTTCCTTTTCTTTTCCCTTTTTGTTTTCTTTTCTTGTATTTTCCTTTTGGGGACGATGCAAAGCGTTGAGACCACAATGTCTCTTCCATGTTTACCCAAAATGGACTTCATTTTCCATTTGTTTTTTCTATCATTATGTCATTCTTATAGTTCTATGTGCTTTGGGGAATGATGATAGTTTTGATCTCTTTAAAAAAATATTGAAGCAACAAACATACTGACCCCAAATCCATAGATCCCTTATGTGTTTGGTGTGTTCCATTTTGGGGGAAAATCCCTCTTTCTTTTGTTCTCTTTCTTTGGTTTACATGACGTAACCTAACTCAAAAACATATGACTGGGAATAGGGCTTTTTGAGTTGGCTCTCATGTCTTATTTTTATCTTTTGCATTTTCTTTCCTTCGCTACTTTAAAGTAATTTCTCATAGAACGATGTGTGGCAATTCCTTTAAAGTGGGGGGCATACATTACCATATTTCATTTTTCATTTTTGATTCTTAGTACAACCTTGTCATTTCATACAATGTGTTTGTCACTTTTTAGATGACATTGGGTATGATTTCCTTCATAAGTGTAATCTATCTTAGGATATTACATTCCCCTTGGTGGCCTGATGTGACGCACTGCATCCCCTACGTTGTGAATATTTTATTCTTTGATTGGTCCTCTCTTGGATACATTAGAAAAATTGTTCCCTAAGTGATAGACCTTGCATGAACTTAACAAGACTCATTTGAACACTTTTACATTTTACATTTTTGCATTTTATACTTTGCACTTTTTCCCCTCTTGAATAACGCAACTTGCATGCCTGTGGTACCTTACATTTTTTCATGAGTTCTAAGAATACAAAGCTTTTCTTGTCTCATGAAGTGCAAACCAACATTTTCCTTTGTGGCTCCTTGTCAAAGTTATCAGGAGGTATAAATTTAATATGGTTGAGCGGGAAGCCCATTTAGCGACACAAATTTCCCCATAGCCACCTATGTGTTTGTGAGTGAATACCAACTAGCATATGTACCTCACCTTTTTGGGCCCTCTCCACCCAATAGACCACCATGATTTTTGTCACCCCAGAGTGAGTATGCATTCTCTTTTTCAAACAATCAACCTAGATCTAATCCACAACTAGTTGGATAGACGATCAAAGCTCAATTCAATTTCCCTTTCAACATGTGTGTTCCTTTGTTCTTATGTCTAGTTTTCCATCGGATCTTCATCCTAGGGGCTTGATCATCCCTCTTGATCGTTCTTATTCCATCTTGTTAATGTAAGTGCATTGGGACCTCTCTCTCGATATGCATGGTTACTTTAGTGTGAGTTTGAAACAAGTTCATCATCTCACTAAAGTGGGGGATAAATGTGCCATAGAAAAATGGACCCTTGTCATTTTCATGATATTTTAGGCCTTTCTTCATGATGTTTGATATATTTTAATTTGATTTATTGATGTAATGTGGCTTGAACATGCACATTTAGGTCCTTAAAATTCAAATTATGACGTCTTATCAAGGTGTTGTTAAGTGTTGTAAAATATTCCTACACTTTTTTAGACTCTATTCATTGAAATTCACCTAAAAATCACCTTTTCATCACTTATCAAGTCTGATTTTAAAGTGTTGTAAAGTCTTGTAACAAGATTTCACACTTTACTAGGCATAATTTTACTATTTACACCTTTTTTATGCTTTATTTGACCCCTTTATGCCCTTATAAGCCTTGATTAAGTTTATTTTTGAATGTAAGCCCGACAAACAACATTAAATGTGACTTAATTTGTGACACCCAATTTCAAGCCTAAGGTGGGGCCCATTTGCCATGGGTGGCGAATGAGTCCCTCTTGGCTCTAAATTCAAAATTACTTGATGTCGGTCTATGATGAGGTATCAATGGGGTACTAGGGCACAAGTGCGTATAAATAAGTGTTTTTCTTCTCATTTTACATCTCCTACAATCTCATAACTCATTCAAGCATTCAATTATAATTTGAAGCACTTTGCATCATTGAATCAAGGATCAATCAAGCATTCAAGAGTTGCCATTGACATATCTTCATATTTTCTTGAACAAGGGTTTAGTAAGTTGATAGCATTTTCATGTTATTTTTTTTATCATTCTCCTTCATTTTATTATTTCATTAAGGGTATGATTACCAAAGTGGGATTTGACCAAGGAAAATACCTATATCCTAACCCTTGACCATTTTCCCCCTTTTGAATGTGTGTTTGCAAAATTGTGTATGCATATTTGACAATCATTTCAGTGTTGAAAAGTGGACAAGAATTCAAAAAAGTGTTTCAAGTCAACAATATCCTATTTCAAGCTTGGAGAGGACATTTTTTCCGTTTATTGTAGATTTGACTTCGGCAACCCGACAAGCAGAAAATCTCATATTTGGTGCTACAAAATTGTCCCCTAGTTTCTCATAATTTTGGGAGAGGACTGATTCACCATCACTAGAAAATTAGTCCCACCTTAAGGCTAGAAATCTAGGTTTTGTCAGATTCTGGATCCTGACACTCAGAAACCTATTCTTGACAGTTTTCATCTGAAGCAGAATTGATTCGCCATTAGTGGCGAATGAGTCCCACTGGTGATTTTTTGTGATTTCAAACAACATTTAGAATATTTGTGATTCTCCAATCTCTACCAAGGTGCACTCTAATTCAGCCTCTTTTTTTTATGTTTTGCATTTTTTCATTCATAGTTCACTGTTTGCAAACATCACTCTGTTTTCCAACATTACATAAATCTTAGTTTTTGCATACATAATTAGTCAATTAGTTCATATAACTACACTTAGATCATTCCATTTAGTTCAAATAACATAATACATTGCATAATTTGAGTGAATTTAACTAGACTTTTGGCCCCTTTTTCTCCTTTTAGGTGAAAAACCCTAGAAGTGCTAGAAGGGACTAGGGTGCCAAAAATCAACGGTTCAAACATTACTTTCCATCAAGATGAGTTATCTTCATTAGAAGAGCATAAAAAAAATGAAGCTTTCATGATAATATATTATGTTAATCGAAGTGGGATAAAGAGAACTCTTGTTGACAGTGGCTCAACCCTTAATGTGTGTAGTGTGAACCTTTTGGAGAAGCTTCATATGAATATGAGTGAAATTTTCCCTAATTATTTTTCTATTCATGGGTTTGATAATGTGGGAAAACAACCATTTGGATTCATCACATTGCCTATTAGAGTTGGAAAGATTACCTTGTGAACTCCAGTCCATGTTATGCCTCACGATCTTTTATACAAATTACAATCTTCTTTTAGGTAGACCATGGATTCATGAGATGAATTGGGTAACTTCTACACTTAATCATAAGATGAAGTATATCTACAACAAAAAAGTGTATACACTCAAAGCTGATCTGGAGCCTTATAATGCTTTACTCATTGTGAAAAATAAAGAAAATCCTTTGAAAACACTAGCACCAACTATACAAGTTGAACCCGTGCAAGAGAAAGAAAAAGAGAAGCATATTGAAGAAGTAATGAAGTTATTGGAAGATGATTGGAGTTCCTTAGATTTCACATCTACATTCATGGGAGAATACAAGATCATAAAAAAAGAGTAAGACGAGGGAAAATAAAAATTGGTAATGCCAACACAAAATTCAAAAGCATCCACCTCAACCACTTTAGAAGAAGAAGAAAATTACATAAAAAATTTGATGAGACTGATTATGAACAACCATTGAATCCGAACGAAATGAAAAATATTTATGGAAGAGGTTATAAACTTATGAAACAACTTGGGTATAGTGGAAAAGGATGTGGTGCTAGAGAACAAGGTATTTGTGTCCCTATAGAACCTAACATGCAAGAAACAACTAATGGTCTTGGTTATTTTTCTTCAAAAGAAACAAAAGCATCAAAAAATCCTTCACTTAACATCAACACTCTTACAAAATATTCTTCCAAGACAACCTTAAATTTGGTGCATCTTGAGCTAATAGATACTTCATATGGGAATATCTCATTAGATAGGCATCAAGTCGATATGTTATTTAGTCATTACAATCAATAACACCAGATGTCGCTCCTTGCCATGTAATAGTTGCAAGATCATAAGCATATACTCACTATTACATGTTTTACACTAATTGTAAATCATTTCACTTGTGCGAGGAGCAGCATATCAATCATCTCGACTCATTCTTGTCTTACACTAAGTGGGGGCAAGGGGCTAGGTAGTTTTGTCCTCGTATGTCACTTGCCAATTATTTTGTTTGGCTAGTTAACCAGCTTCCATGTATATATACGAGCAATCTTGGGATATGGATGACATGCCTTAAGTTGGCTCACATGTGATGTACTGAGTTATCTTTAGTTGTTACATTTTGGGGGCTACCCAGGGAAAACATTAAGAAACCCCCCCTTCGGGGAAGGTGTAAAATCCTGGCGAATCTTGTATACTTCCTGATAAAAATATTAATTTTAGTGGAATTTTTTTTCAATTTTTATGAAAAAAAAATGTCCATTGGCTAATCTTTTCTAATCGCTAGAAGTCTGTGGAAAATCTTGGTGAAATGCAATTTTTTTAAAACCACTAATTTTTTTCCATTGGTGATTAAAATCTATTTTCAAACCAATAAAATATTTCAATTAGCAGATTAAACCTATTTTCAAACAAGAAAAAGTAAAATTCATTAGCAAATTAAACCTATTTTCAAATGATTAAGAAAAACAAATTGGCCAATTAAACATAATATGAAACTAATAAAAAAATACATTGGAAAAATGTCAATGCAAATTTTCGTAACCTTAGTTGCAAGTCTTTCTTGGTCATCTTTGTAGTCAATGGTTCGAAGGTCTCAAAAACCTTGAAACTTCAAAATTTGGTTCTAAGGTTCCAAGTTTTAGTGACCACGTGACATTATGGACCATGACCATTGGATGAATTTTTGATGGACGACTATAGTTGCATTCGGGAAGTATATCTCTCAAGCACTAGAATTACAAATTGAAACCTGCAGAATTACACTAGAACCGTTAGATTTCTAGAAATCAATGGTTGAGATTTTATTAATTATTTAGGTCTATCATAATCCTACTCTTGTTTACCATTTAATATTGCCTAAGTTAGACAAAAATATTTTATGACAAAGCCTTAAATCTTAACTCTTTAATCCTGAGGGTCAAGTCTCACCAACCTAGCGATGTCCCCATTTTGAATTATGCACGTGCATAAAGTTTGTTTTAAAAGAGGGACTTTTCAATGAATTTTTGATGGATTACTGTAGTTGCATTCCGGAAGTATATCTCTCAAGCACTACAATTACGAATTGAAACCTGTAGAATTAAACTAGAACCATTAGATTTCCATAAATCAATGTTTGAGAGTTTATTAATTATTTAGGTCTGTTGGTCATCCTTCTCTTGTTTACCATTTAATATTGCCTAAGTTAGACCAAAATATTTTATGAAAAAGCCT
Organism: Sequoia sempervirens; assembly: GCA_007258455.2. Taxonomy (NCBI): domain Eukaryota; kingdom Viridiplantae; phylum Streptophyta; class Pinopsida; order Cupressales; family Cupressaceae; genus Sequoia; species Sequoia sempervirens. The sequence continues at coordinate 185,828,511 of VDFB02086081.1, forward strand.
TAAATCTTAACTCTTTAATCCTAAGGATCAAGTCTCGTCGACCTAGCGATGTCCCCATTTTAAATTATGCACGTGCATAAAGTTTGTTTTAAAAGAGGGACCATTCAGTGTTTTTTTGATGGACTACTATATATGCATTCCGGAAGTAAATCCTTGAAGCACTAGACTTGCGAAATAAAACCTCTAGACTAACACTAGAACCATTGTATTTTTAGAAATCAGTGGTTGAGACATTTAATTCTCTCTTTTCAATGCATCGAAGTACTCTACCTTTCATTTATTCTATTGAAATTCTCAATTTGGTTGCGGTATTGGGAGGAGGCATGGATTAATACCATATGAATAGCCAGAAAAAAACATTGGAAAATTAAAAATTCTTTAGTAAGCGGAGGAGGCGTGGAAGTTTCCATAGAAAGTGAACTAGAGAAATAATGGAGGCCAGTTTCACCTTGAAATCATGGAGGAAGCTAGACCATTTCATTAGCAAAGCATATGTGAAGTGGCTGTAGGGTTTATTTCTCTTCAAGGATGTGCAGGTGGCATAAGTAGTTCAATTTATTTTGGGTAATGGCTGTAAGGAAAGCTAAGGTGTGGAAACAACTCTCCTAATGTCAAAACCTCACGGAAGAATGCAGAGGTGCTTTTAAATTTTCAATTATAGTCCAATTAAGATACACTTGAAAGAAATAACAGAAACAAAGAAATGACCATACACACATGAACACTAGATTTACATGGGAAAATCCTTATGGGAGAAAAACCCACCACCAAGAAAAACCCCTTTGTATTATAGTACTGGAAATTACATACAGATATCAGACTTATCTTTCTGACGTTAATTTATAGCATCATACACAATGATCAACCTTGTACAAAACATTCAAGTTACAATGCTCTCATAATTGAATTCACACTGATTACTCAACTATTCATCAAACTGTTCATCCCACTGATCATCCAACCAAACATCAACATTGATCTCACAGTATATCCATGTCGTCCCTGGTCTGCTGAACTTCCTCACAGGAACGGCCACAATAGTCTAACTTCCAATGATTCCCATTATGCTCCCTGATTGGTCGAAGTCACACCACGGAGGATAGTCAATTGGTCAAAAGCGTTTAAATTATATCCGCATGTCGGTGAGACACTAACTGTGTCTCCCTGATGCCACAAGACCTGATTGTAGATATCGGACAGACTCATCACCTTTGGCAAGAGGTTACACTAAGTTCAAAAGCAGTTGGTGAGACAAACCATATCGCTAAGACGTCATACCGATGACCACCACATGTAGCGCTATTTGGCAAGACAACCGCTATTCGGTGAGAGGTTAAACCAATTTTCAAAAGTCACATAGACATCAACATTTTGATCTACGAGACAAACCTCCATCACTAAGAGATCTTACCGAAGCCTCCATGTTACTCCGATGACTCCAAGTGTATAACCATTCAGCGAGACATCTCTTGTCGGTAAAACTTCATACCGAACATTCATATCTTTCCCCGATAACTGTTGTCGCCACAAGTCTCCCATACATTCAATAAGAATAACCTGTCAGTCAGACCAACCCACTCGACAGAGGGTTACAACGAACACAAGTCATAGCAATAGCTCCAGTTGGCAAGATATCAACAAGGTCTCGGCAACCTAAACATTTCCACAAGGTTGCACAACTGTTAGTCAGCCAGATAGTAAGGATGTCACACTGACTTGGCTCTTTCAAAGGTTTCAGCCTGTGAGATTGAGACACATAATTCCAACAATCTCCCACTTGATGAAGATCACACAGGAACCTCTAGAGCACAACAAATCTATTGAAATTCATGGGCACTAAGGCCCATTGAACTGGCATACCACCTGAACTTGTTTGTGCTCACTGGCTTCACCAATGCATCTGCAACATTCTCTAGAGTATCCACTTTTTCTAAAGAGACCTTTCCATCCTCCACCATATCTCATACAAAATGATACTGCACATCTATATGTTTCGTCCTGGCATGGAAAGTAGGATTCTTTGCCTGACAAATAGCACTTTGATTGTCATAGTAAATTTTTATTTTCCCTACATCAAAACCAATGTTACAACACAAACATTTTAACCAGATTGCTTCTTTACAGGTGTGTGTTGCTGCCATTTATTCTTCCTCTATAGTGGAAAAAGTAACTACAGCCTGCCGCTTACTCATCCAACTAATTGCACCACCATTCAACATGAAAATATATCCACTGGTGGATCTTCTGCTGTCAATGTCCCTTGCCCAATCATAATCCACATAGCCTCAAATGCTAAGATTCCTCTATGATTCAACCGAATTTCCATGGTAACACAATGCATATTCTAAAGTGCCCTTCAGATATCTGAATACTCTTTTCACAGCATCCCAATGTGACCTTCCAGGATTAGCCATAAACCGACTAAGTACTCCCACTACTTGGGAAATGTTTGGGCTTTTACAGACCATTGCAAACATTCTACTGCCAACCACACTAGCATAAGGCACATTGGTCATGTCCTCCATCTCAGTAGGATATTTTGGACAGTCTTCAACAGATAGCTTCATTCCCTACAAAACTAGAACAACTAGTTGCTTGCAATCAGTCATACAAAATCTCTCTAGAATAGTCTTGATATACTTACTCTGACTGAGCCAAATTTTTCTACTATTCCTATCCCTGGTTATTTCCATTCTTAGAATATACCTTGTTGTACCAAGATCTTTCATTTTGAACTTTGCAAACAATTGAGACTTCAGATCAGAAATCATTAACTTACTATTGCCTATGAAAAACATATTATCAACATAGAGAGCAATAATAAGAACTCGATCACCTTCAGCTTTGTAATACACACAATGATCAAATTTTGATCTTACAAATCCTAATGACAAAATAAAAGTGTCAAAATTTTGGTACCACATTCTAGGAGATTGCTTTAATCCATACAAAGATTTCTTCAACTTGCAAACCAGTTTTTCTTTGCCTTTCTCCACAAAGTGCTCAGGCTAGGACATATAAATTTCTTCTTCAAGATCACCATGAAGAAATTTTTTCTTCACATCCATCTGTTCAACCTCTAAGTCATACGCTGCTACAAGTGACAAAAGGAATCTGATAGATGACAACTTAGCTACTGGAGAGAAAATTTGTCCATAATCAATTCCCTCTACCTGGGAATAACCTTTCGCAACCAACCTTTCCTTGTACATTTCCACACTGCCATCCAGGCCTATTTTTTTTTAAATACCCATTTGCATCCCACAACTTTTTTTCCTTCAAGGAAGGGCACCAAAGTGGACAAGTATCATTCTTTTCTAATAATGTCATTTCTTCATTCATGGCTTCCAACCAAGAGTTTGAATCAGGCATGCTAAATGCCTCTTTCACAATCCTAGACTCATCAGTGCTAGAAATTAAAGCATAGGCACAAGTAGAATCTATCATAGAAAACCCATACCTATCAGGTTGCTTTCTTTCACGAGTTGACCTCCTCACGGGCTAAGGTTGAGGTTGTTCTTCTTCTTCATAACTTTCAGAACTACTTGAGCTCTCCTCAATTTCAAGTACATTTTGAATTTTGAATTCCTCTTTATCTAGTGTCGGAGGAACTTCAACTACATCCTTTTTGTTTTCTGATTTTGTCTCTGACTACAGATCCAAGGTAGAAGGTTTCAGCTCACGAAATATAACACTTCTCTTGTATAGAACCTTCTCCGTATCAGGATTCCAAAGCTTGTATCCTTTTATGCCAGCACTATAGCCAATAAAAATACATTTAACAGCCTTGTTCTCCAATTTAAATCTTTTCTCATACGGCATATGTGCATATGCCTCACATCCAAAGAATCGAATGTGTCTCAGAGAGGGCTTCTTACTAGACCATGCTTGCAAAGGTGTTTTCTCAACAAGAGTGGAATTTGAAGAACAGTTTATCAAGTAACATGTTGTTGCAACTTCCTCATCCTAGAAATTCTCCTCCAAGCTAGCACTGCTCAGCATACTTTGTGCTCTTTCCATCATTGTCCTGTTGAACCTTTTTGCAACTCCATTTTGCTATGGAGTATAAGGTGTAGTTTTATGTATTTTAATCCCATGATTTTTACAGTACCTCTCAAAATCATCAGAACAAAACTCACCACCATTATCAGTCCTTAAACATTTTATTTTTCTTCTAGTCTAATTTTCTACAAGGTTCTTAAATTCCTTAAACCGACTGAATACTTTTGATTTACTTTTCAAAAAATAAATAAATGCTCTTCTTGAATAATTATCAATCAACGATACACAATACCTTGACTTAGACAAAGAAGGAACATTTACTGGAACAAAAACATTAGAATGAATGTAATCAAGAAAACCAAAAGATTTGTGAGGACTGGAATAAAATGAAACACGGTGTTGTTTACCATATATAGAATGTTCACAAAACTCGAATTCGAGGTTACATTCATCAAGCCCCTCAACCAGGTTTTTATTCTTCAAGGTTTTTAAACCTTTCTCTCCTATGTGGCCTAACCTATGATGCCAGACCATAGTCTTTTCTGCTGGAAGTTTAACTTCCATAGAGTTTACACTATCAGGAACTTTTTCCTCTTTTCCCCCATGAGTAGCTTCCTATGACTTGGCAGAGACACTATTGCATTGCACAACATGTGCATCAATCTTATACAAGGTACCAATATGAGCACCTCTTCCTAGCACCATAGAGCCTCTAGTCATCTTGCAACCATTTCCAGATAACATGACTTGCACTCCAATATCATTCAACATACTAACTGAAAGTAGATTTCAAGCTAGAATTGGTATATGCATTACATCATTGATTCCCTTCACTCTTCCATCCGGGAATTGAATTCTGACTCTTCCATGGCCAACTATTTCCAAAGATGAATCACTTTCCAAATATACCTTTCCACCATCGTATTTTTCATACTTCGTGAACTAGTCTCTATGAGATGTCATGTGGAAAGATGCTCTAGAATCAATCAGCCAGACATCATCTGATGCCTACGTAGCCAAGGCTGCAATGAAAGCGTCTGCATCACTCTGAGAAGAATCATTGTCGGAAGAATACTTCTTCTTCTTTTTCTCCTCTTTACAATCCTTTCGGACATGACTAGGTTTCCCACAATTCTAGCACTTCACCTTGGACTTCTTGCCAGGAGACTTTGATCTCCCTTCTGATTTGGATTTGGATTTCTTGTCCTTCTTGCTTTTTTCTTTCGATCTGCCTCTAACAACAAGAGCCTCCTTCGCCATCTCAGAAGATTTCCTTCTCATTTCTTTTGATAACAAAGAAGCAAAAAAATCTTCCATCTTAAAAGTGGATGTATTACTCCTAATAGCCATCACCAAGTGATCCCATGAATCTGGAAAAGAACATAATAACAACATACAACGATCTTCTTCATCAATCTTCACACCCATAGATGTTAATTGTGCAATCAACATGTTGAAAGCATTCAAATGATTAGCAACAAACCCTCCTTCATGCATTCTCAAAGAGTACAACTTCTTCCTTAAGAATAATTTATTCACCAAGGACTTGCCCTGATAAATAGTTGCTAGTCTTTTCCACAAGGAAGATGCAGTCTTTTCTTCATGAACATTCAGGAGAATAGAGGCTTCTAAACAGAGCCTTATCAGCCCCTTTGATTTTCTATCTGCAAGGTCCCAATCCTCTTGGTTCATGCCTATAGGCTTCGTTCCAGACATAGCAATCCAAAGATCACGATCAACCAACAGATCTTCCATTTTAAGTTTCCACAACTCAAAATTTCTGCCATTGAATTTCTCAATTTCAATCTTCGAATTACCAAACTGAAACAAAATTGACACAAAAAACCCAATGTACCCACAAGGATAACACAACTTTCCAAGCTTTGATACCACTTGTAAGGAAAGCTAAGGTGTGGAAACAACTAGATCCTAACGTCAAAACCTCAGGGAAAAATGCAGAGGTGCTTTTAAATTTTCAATTACAGTCCAATTAAGATACACCTGAAAGAAATGACCATACACACATGAACACCATATTTACATGGGAAAACCCTTATGGGAGAAAAATCCACCACACCAAGAAAAATGCCTTTGTATTACAGTAATGGAAATTACATACAAAGATCAGACTTATCTTTCATATGTCAATTTACAGTAGCATACACAATGATCAACCTTGTACAAAACATTCAAGTTACATGCTCTTAGAATTGAATTCACAATAATTACTCAATTGTTCATTGAACTATTCATCCCACTGATTGTCCAACCAAACATCAACATCGATCTTAGAGTATATCCATGTCATCCTTGGTCTTTTGAACTTCCTCACAGTAACAACCAAAATAGTCTAACTTCCAACAGTTCTCATTCTGCTCCCTGATTGTCGAATTCACACCACGTAGGATAGTCAATTGGTCAAAAGAATTCAAATTGTATCCACATGTCGATGAGACACTAACCGTGTCTCCCTGATGCTACAAGACCCAATTGTAGATATCGGCCAGACTCATCACCTTTAGCAAGAGGTTACACTGAGTTCAAAAGTAGTCGGCGAGACAAACCATATCGCTAAGACATCATACCAATGACCACCGCATGTAGCACTATTCGACAAGACTATCGCTATTCAGTGAGAGGTCATACCGGTGTTCAAAAGTCACATAGACATCCGCATTCCCATTGGCGAGACAAACCTCCATCGCTAAGAGATCTTACCGAAGCCTCCATGTTACTCCGATGACTCCAAGTGTATAACCATTCGGTGAGACATCTCTTGTCGGTAAGACTTCATACTAAACGTTCATATCTTTCCCCAATAACTGTTGTTTCCACAAGTCTCCCCAACATCCGATAAGAATAACCTATTAGCTAGACCAACCCACTCGACATCTAGGGTTATAGCGAACACAAAAACTCACAACGATAGCTTCAGTTGGCAAGACGTCAACAAGGTCTCGACAACCTGAACATTTCCACAAGGTTGCACAATTTCTAGTCGGCCAGACAGTAAGGATGTCACACCGACTTGATCATAGTGACTTGGCTCTTTCAGAGGCTTCAGCCTATGAGATTGAGACACACAATTCCAAAAATGGCTTTGAAAAAATAAAGCACAGATAGATGACGAAAATAGATATTTATTCATTGGTCATGGCTTGGGGTCTGGACTTAGGAGAACTGGTGGATGTAGTGAGGAAAGTCATGCAAAATCTAGTTCACAAAGATTTTTTATAGGATATGGAAGGAATTTTGGAACGACTGATACCAGGAGTGGGGCTTGTTAAGGTTCAAGGCATGGATGGTGGAGGCCCGACGCTCATGGATTTAAATCATCTCTTTATCAAGTGGCCAAAAGGATGCACCAAAGATCTATGGCGAGAAGGTGTGTAGCGTGAGTGGCAAGCACTCAAAATATGTGTCAAGCTAATGGAGGTCGAGGAGATCATAGAGAATCTCAAAGGCATCGCTAGAGCATAAATGTGTCAAAAGAAGGGTTTGGGTCTGAGGAAGAAGATGAAGATGGGTAATTTATCGAAGGAATCTAAGTAGTACAAGTTTAAAAAAAAAAAAAGATTATTGTACTAAATCTTGTGACCTGTGATTTTATTTTTTGGGGGTTATGCCTAGATTTTAGGTGGCTAGATTAGGGATAATTTGATATGTTGGAAATGGAAACTGTGTTGGTTAATCAACTTTTTTGGTAGTTGATGGTCTAATGGTTGAACATAAATCTAAAGTATATTTTATAGCATTAGTTTAAAATTGGAATATTTTTGGTAGTTGATGGATGAAGATAAATCTAAAGTATATAATAGCATTTTGTTTACAGTGATTCTTAGCTTCTTCTCTTTTCAAGATAATACAACATTTGGTAACTTGGTTTTATTGGTGAGCATGTTGAAATTCTATTTGCCTTTTACAAATAATTTATGTTTTTAGATAGATGAATTTAAGGATTAAATTATAAAAAAAATTCAACTACATTTAATTTATATCATTTATTTAATATGTATGATTAATAAAGTCAATAATATATTTTAATATAAAAGATTTATGTAAAAAAAAAATTTAAATATTTTTTGATAGTTAATTTTTTTCATAAAATGTAAAGTGATAGGCATTTAAATGAATAAAAATGTCACAAAATTTTCATATGATAGGTAGGGGTGGCCGTCAAATTCCAGGCCTAGCTGAGAGATAATAATTTTCCAACCTCCACACGTACCGATCTTAATTAACCATCAATCCTCCAATCATGTCCACTTGTTAAAATCTGCCCACGATCTTCACTTCATAAATGCACCGTCTTTGCCACCTTTCCTATCTTAATTCACTAAAGTTGAGGTTTTGGTGCTTTTCCTAACCTTAGTTGAAAGTCTTTTTTGGTCATCTATGTAGTCGGTGGGTCAGAATTTTTGACAACTTCAAAACTTCAGACTTTGGTTCTAAGGTTCTAAGTTTCAGCAACCACACGACATTATGGACCACTATTGTTTGATGAATTTTTGATGGACGGCTATAGTTGCTATAGATTTAATGAAACAATATTTATAATGATTTCATATCATTTGACTAGCACTCATAGTGCAAACTAGAGTCTAGTGATTTTTACAGCTTGTCAGATTGAGGTACAATTTGCATGTAGCTAGATGTGAATCAAATTAAACATTTTAATTTTTAATTGTACATGTAATGCTTAAGATATACGAATTGACTACTGTTAGTTTTTTGGTTTGCAAGAATCAAGCTAGTAGGAGCACTAGTGGCCCATAATTTATTAAATAGGGTAGGTAATAGTTATAGTAATAATATGACATTGTAATTCAGTTGTAATAAAATAAATGGCTATAAATTTATAGTAAAGAGTTATTCAAATCAGTTTTTTTTTCCTTTGAGAAATTAAGTATTAATTGCATGCAAAGGTGGAGTAAGTAGCCATTTATCACATTCCATTTGCAAAACTTGAAGTAGTGGTAGAAAATTCTAGAAAGGTGAGTTGTGGGCGAGGAGTAAAATGGAAATGTCGCTTGTGTTGGACATGGAGAAGCAACTGCAGGCCTTAAGAGGGGAAATAACTAATAAGCGACTGTAGGGGTTGATGAATTTGACCCATCCACTCATTCTCTAGTCAACCAAGTAGGTGGTTGGGCTAGAATTTCCAAAGGCTTGTCACAGAGCCAGAACAAATATAGAGATTTTGAAAATGTTCTTAGCAGAATATGGGATTCTTGAAAGAGATAAGCAAAAAATTGACCCAAATGGTCTTTGTGCAAGCATTGTTGGGCGACATTGATGTGGCACTAGATAATGTGGATGAGAATAAGAAAATCCCCATGCCACAAAACTACTACATGATGCAGATGAGAGAGAGAGAGGTAATGAAGTTTCCTTTGGTCCAAACCAGTAACCCAGAAGGATTTGAAAAATTGTGGGTAGAAAAGGACTGTAGCATTTTCTTTCTCCTCAGGGTAGCAAAGTTGATGACTAATCTCCCGTGTGGGTGGGAAATGAGATACGTGGAGGAAAAAGGTCTAGAAAAGGAAATTGTAGCAGGTGATGATGATTATTGGTACGTTGGAGATGGGGAAGAATGGCTTGTGAATGATCCAAGGGACCCAAAGGAAAAGGCCAAAAGCCCAACACACTAGAAATGTGGAGCAAACTGCCCAATGATTACAAATTGCAAGGTGTACCTAAAATGCATAGAGTCAGAGGATGTTGATGAATGATAAATTCTAGTTCGGTATGATTTCAGATTTTTTTTGTTGAATATAAATAGTGATAGTAATAGGGTAATTGAGTCAATCCCGAGTCTTGGAGTGCCTGTACTTAAATTTAGGCCAATTTTGTAATGAATTATGTAATGCAAGAAAATCTGGGTGGGATAGCTTATTAGGGAAGGTCACTTCACAGAAAAGGCCTTCAAGGTGGTTTTTTGAAAAATAGATACTCATGTAATCCTTTTTTGATAATCAATATAGGGTACTACCCCTAGTAGTGTTTTACCTAGCAAAAAAAAATAATTGCATGTAGATTTAATAAAGTAAATGGTTGTGCTATTAATTTTACATTGTAATTCTTTTTATTAAGTCCTTTGTAATGTTAAGTGTTACTGTGCTATTATTATATTAATGTAACATTGTAATTCCTTTTATTAAGTCCTTTTTAATTACAATGTTAAGTGTTACTGTGCTTAGTGCTATTAATGGTTAAAAAAAAAAAAAAAACACATGTTTAATATTTATATCATAAATTACTCAATAGTTTGATAGAACATTTGATGTATCGTTGTAGACTCAGCTTCAAGGGAGAAAAGCAAGCTTAGTCGCTAGGCCTTCAAGTTTTATAACCATTTGAAATGTCGCATGGTCGTGGAGTTCTAAATTTCTATAACTACCTGATTCCCCAATTTGGTTCAGTTTGTTGAGTAACTTAAGTTCATGCATACGTAACCTTTGAGTTACGGTGTGTGGATTTAGTTGAATTTGATGGGTCAGAGGTTTCAAAAACATTGAAACTTCAGACTTTTGTTTTGAGGTTCCAAGTTTCAGTGATCACGCGACATGATGGACTTATCTTTCCTGACATCTCAATGAACGCTATGTATGGAATTAACTTCAGTTTTCTTTTCAGGAATTTCCAAAAGCATACAGGTTTAAAGGCTATCTTTTCGAGGTATGAAATTGAATGTCCCATTTAAAGCATGTCCTATCAACAATAATGACATATGTGGGTGGCGTAGTTTTTTTCAAAAATTTAGCCTGCATTCTCATTTTACTCCACATTGATTGCACGTCTTGTCATTTTATATGGCTTGGCCTTCAAGGTGGCATATTTTTTCTCAGACATTGCCTTTCAAAGGAATTGTCATTTGACAACTCATTGAATGCTATGTACGGAATGAACTTGAGTTCTCTTTTCAGGAATTTCCAAAAGCATGTAGGCTTAAAGGCTATCTTTTTGAGGTATGAAATTGAATGTCACATTTACATCACGTCCTATCAACAATAATGACATACGTCGATGACGTAGTTTTTCTTAGAAATTCAAGCATACCTGTTGTTGTTATTTCTTCAAGAATTAAAGCATCTCATTAGGAATAGTGAGCTCATGCAGAATGAAATTGAAAATTGTTGGCTCGGTGTGAGGGATACGGAGCTAAGACTTTTTAAATTGGAAGAATTTTGGGCACATCTGGATAGTAAATAAAAATCTTCTATAGATGTGAAGGTGTTCGAAAGTGGACTAGCTCAAGCTGGAGGTTTTCTAGAAGCAGTTCTGAGTGTTGACCTAATTGTTGCATGTGTGAGAATGTACATTCCTGAAACCTAGGATTTCAAGGCCGCGGATGGAACCATTGTAGCTAAAAAAATTCCCGAGGTTATTTCTCAAGCATTGGGAATTCTAGAGAAGGCACCCGTAAAGGAGATGTTTGTTGTAATAGCTAATGAGTATTTTAGGACTAATGAAACCTGGTGTAAAAATTCTATGGCCAAAGGGTGGTTAAAATCAAAGAAGAAAGGTAAGTCTCAATTGCCCAATAAATTTAAGAGGACACATTTTAAAGAAGGAATCGATGATGTTATTACTTTACTTCATCGTATCATCAGGAATGCAAAAGTTGAATTATTTGAAGACTAGATGTGTCCATTCATTTTAGTTATCTATGACGATAATGTGTTTATCGCTTGGGATGAGATAAATTTCTTTCACTTGCATGAGCAATTAGTTAACTTTCAGAAGACTGCTACCTCTCATCTATGTTCTTGTTTGATATATATCATTGCTAGTCAAAGAGCTTATTGGCCAAGGTTGAAACCACAAATACCACCAAGTCTTGTCATGGATGTGTATAAGTGTTATGCACAATTTACCAGGTAGGTTGGGATGGGAGAATATTGTCTTGTTAATGATGCCTTTTTAATGGAAGTTGCGAGAAAGTTGGATGGAAACCCTGAAATGCATTTTTCCCCTAAATCAAAATCTATGGTGTTGAAGTTTGGAAGTTTTTATATCGAGTTTGATATTTTTTCTTATTTGAGAATTGGAGGTTACGAGAAGGCTCCACTTAAATTTCCTACGTACCCTGAGGATTTATTGGTATTTTTGGAGGTCTACAGACAAATGGCCATAGTAAATATAAAATACATGAATATGGGAAAGTGAGGGTATTCCTTCCTGTTAGTTACTCATTCTTTCTCTTGCAAAAGTAATCAGATGGCTAGAAATGTTGAAAGGATTCTCAAAGAATACAATCTCCGGTACTTGTTTGTAAGAACTAATTTTAATAGCAAGGGCTTTGTGAGAAAAAAAATATGTATGCCTCTAGCTCGTATCAACACCAACCTTCAATTGAATATTTCTAGGAAGATTGTCCTGATGAAAATGAAGTTTTCATAAGGAACAATATGAGGTTAACCCTAGAGCAGATACAAATTTTTGGCTTGTCTTTCCAAATTCCTAAAAAAAATTCTAAAGATTTGATGGTTCTTGATCCTGAATATGAGAAATAGCCTAATAAATCACATCCCAGAGTTGACTAGTATAAATAAGAAGCTTTATATATGAGTAAATGGGCCGAACTAGTACTCAAAAGGACTCAAGATTGGTTGGAGGGTAAATGGTGTAGGGTTGCTGGTTCTGTTCATGAACCAAAATTTTCCTAGAAAAATGAGCAAGGATCTAGCCAAGTAGTCCCTAGAGGTACATCATCGGCAAGGATAGTCATCAAGTCTTCTAGTGCCAATTCACAATCTAGGGGTGATGGTGAAAAGCCATAAAAATCATTTAAATCAAAATCAATATGTGAACAAGATAGCCCATCCACCCCTACTCTTAAGAAGAAAAATGTCCAAACAAAACTTTTGTCAGAAGATTTAGAGAGTATCTTTAAGCATATTGTTCAAGATAGTACTTTCCCACCCTTGTCTAAAGAATCTTCTCAATCTCCTATAGAAATCATCTCAATTATTCCTAGTGAGTCTAGAGAGGTTGTTCAAAGTGACAAAGCCCCCAGTCTAATAGAAAACTCTCTAGTATGGTTGAGGAAAGTGGTAGAAAATAAGCGGAAATACACTCCTATGACATCTACTGGGGCTAGAGTAGATACAGTGACAAAATTACTCCAATCTTCTTTAGGGCCCAAGAAAGCCCAAAAAATGTCAAAATTTTTGAATGATGATGTCTCTGGTAAATAGGTGTTAGAAATTGTAGAACCTTTAAAAGATGTAGATGATGATAAGATAACCACGGATGATTATAAAATAATACATGTTGACATGGTTCCCTAGACACTTGAAGGTGATGTATATCATGCTAGTTACTCAGTCAATGCTTTAGCCAAGCGGGTAAAAGAAGAAAGGAAAGAAAGGGTAAAATTGCAATCTCAAATTTTTAATTTCAAAAAATTTATCTCTTCCATTGTTTCTCCGTTTTTGTATACTGACTCTAAGGCTTCTAGTTCCTAAGAAAAAATTATTGATGAGTTTTTGATGCAGTTGATTAAGAAAAATCTCACTTATTCCAAGGCTGCTAGTGAGTGGATTGAAGAATTGTCTCAGGAAGCCATATTTTTTATTAGTAAATCTATGATTTCCTACACTGAAATTCTTCATAAAATAAAAGTATTAATAGTAGAACTACAGTAGGTTAGAAATGATCAAACCAAGCTGTATGTAGTTTCAGAAGAAATGAAAGAGTTAATTTCCATGGATCGATTGAGGTTGGTAAATGAACAGATTGTTAGTGATCCAAAGAAATTAGATCTTTCATGGCTTGATTCACTTAAATGGAAACTAAACATATATGACCTAGTAAAGGAAATCACAGAAATGCTGGAGAAGTATTTGGATATGTTAGGAGGAATCAAGGGGAACTTTCATGATCTGCAGGTGAAGATAATAGATGATTTTGATGAGAAAATTTTGGACACAAAAGAAATCTACTCAAATTTTAGAGAAGTAGCACATCCTACTACGATGACTAAAGAATTTTTCTCAAAGCTTGGGAGGCTGGAGCTTTCTCCCAAAACTTGTAAAGATGAAGCAAAAAGGAGGTCTGACACACTAAACGAGTCTGAAATTGCTCTCAGAAAATGGAGAACTGGGCTTCAGGTCACATTGACACTAGGCAACAGGGAGATTTTTGCAATCATTACCAGGTATAGGGAATATAAATCCAAAATGAAGATGTTGAGGAATTTGTTGCGAGAAGGATAGAACGAGGAGCCAGAAGCTGATGAAGTTGAAGCGGCTGAGAATGATGCATAGTTAATTTTTAGCATTTTCATATACTTTCTTTAAAGTTGGCACTTTTAATTTAATGACTTCTTTTAATTTTTGATACGGTTACTTTCAAGAAATCGTTACCAAATACATTGGCTATGTTTAAATATTGGTTCAACTGATGTGGTTAGTCTCTTTTGAGCAAACTTTTATTTACTCATTAGGGAAAACTCTATTATTTTGGCTATTATCTGTTATTTTGATATAGAAGACATTGGTGGAGTTTATGCATGCATAATCTTTGAGTTATGGTGTATAGATTTATTTTGTTTATGCTGATTTTTTGCTAGTGTGATATCTATTATTGGGATGACAAATGATATAATTTTTCTATATTGTTGTGGTGTTTTTATTTGTGAATAAAATTTATGCAAAGTGAAATGATATTGATTTAGTTATCTTTCTTTCAGAAGTTCTATTTCTATTTACATTATATTGATAGATTTTTTGATAGTTTCATTGATGTGGAATGTTTATCTGTGAATAAATATTTTATGGTGATGGATGCATAAGGATTTATTAGTATAATTTAGGTGATTTGGTAGTTTAAAATTTTATTGTTTAAGTTGGGTGGACACTAGATGCCTTTATAAGTTATTTATGTTGAATTGTTAGCTTTTGTTAGCTTATAAATTATAAGTTATGGATATTGAACTGTTAGCTTCTCTTCAAGGAATGGATTAATAATATTCCTTTCAGTTATTTATCAAAGATTGTGTAAATGGAAATGCAATAAGAATTTATAAGTAGTGTGATAAGTGGTGTTCTTTAAAAATGATGCAGAATCATGTATCAAATTCAATACCATGGAATACAATATAATTTTTTTGGCTTTTCCTAACCTTAGTTGCTAGTCCTGAGAGTTTTATAACCTTGTTGGGGAGTTCTAAATTTTCATAACTTACCAATTCTCCCACTTTTTTGATGGTTTACTTTGTTGAGTTGCAAGTCTTTCCTGGTCATCTTTCTACTTGGTGGGTCAGAGGTTTCAAAAATTCAAAGTTTGGTTCTAAGGTTCACTTTGTTGAAGAAAGAATGGAAAAGAGATAAAGAAAACTTGTTATTATAACTAATAACACTATGAAGAAATGATCACTCACCTTTTCTACTCGGTGGGTAGGACGTTTTGAAAACTTCAAAATTTTAGAGTTTGGTTCTAAGGTTAACTTTGTTGAAGCAAGAATGGAAAAGACAAAGAAAATGCATTATTATAACTAATAACACTATGAATAAATGATCACTCACCTTTTAAGTCTACATTTTTGGCTTTGCAGTTCATTGACTTCTTGTTCTGAATGGAGAAGTAGAACCTCAGAACTAAACAAAATGTGTAAGAAATTAAGAATAAATGACACTTTCGATTGTATTTATATCAATCCATGATTCCATATTTGGAAAATTCCATGGGATTTTTAAATGGTATATGAAATATTTGGCAAATCTTGCTTGCTTATACAATAATGCGTTATAATTTTCAAGGCTAAATGTGTCCTCAAATGTAATTATTTGTTAATTTTATTGGAAAAATAGGTCCTCATGAGCAACTATTTATAAATTTTAATTACCGAAATGGGTCTTCACAAGAAACTATTTGTAAATTTTAATTGGCAAAATGGGTCTTGATACAATGTTGTTTTAATAGTATTGGCGAATATGTAGGTGTTTTATTAAATGCTTTCAAGATTCTAGGCAAAAATATTAGTCGATCCAATTGAAACACATAGTTTGACAATGGCGAATTTGTTGCTTAAATATGCCTCATAAAAAAACTCATTAGCAAATGGACATGCATTGGACCTATACTTCATAAAATCTAGGCAATTTGGACACCCTATTGGGAGCGAGAATTCACCAATTTTGACTTGGCCAATTCCTAGAATTTTCCAATTGGTGAAGATTCGCCACTAAAGTTTTCCCTAGGGCTACCCCTTCCTCCTTTTTCATGATGTAGCTTTATTTCGAGAACATATAACTCAACATAAAGTTTTATGAGGAAAGCTCTCATGTTTTAGGAGAAAAAATTGGCTACTTTAAATAAGTTGCTTACACCAACGGTGTTAGCAACTGCTTTAATGTGGGGGCATACATCGATAATATATTTTGACATTTTACATATTCCATGGCATGATTTTCTTTTTTCTTGTGGTGTGCCCTTTTATTTGTGGTGTCATCAGGTTTGATGTCCTCCAAGAGTGTGATATTTTGAAGCGTACAATTTCCCTTGGTGGTATGATGCAAACGAGGCATCACATAAGTGGCGATCTAATATTTTTGACTTGTCCTCTCTTGAAGATATTAAGAATGATGTTCCCTAAGAAGAAGAAATTACACAAACAAAGAAAAACCCCCCTTAACAAAAACCTATACACATAACATTAATAATAATAGCATTGTGGTGCCTTATCAAAGTTTTCAAGAGGATAACTTTGATATGGTATGCGAGGCTAATATGATTCTCTCATTTGCTACCTCATTGGGATAACTCACCTAGTGGATGGCCTGAGGTTCCACTACCCTAGAGTGAGCATGCATGTTTCAAAAAAACATCCTATATCTGGTCTGCATCATGTTGGATAGACTGTCAAAGCTTGATCCTTATTAAGGACAAAAAACCATGTTCCACATTGTGTTGGAATGATTGAAGCTTGATCCTTTGTTTCCTTTATTTTTCTTGGTCTTTGATAGGGTATGGTTATGTATCTTTGACATTTTTTCTTACCTAAGTGTCTTGAATGTCTACTTTAGTGTGAGTTTGAAATGGTGGAAAACTCACACTAAAGTGGGGGAAAAACATAGTGTAAAAAAAAGTAACCCTTTTTCACACTTAGATTGGGAATTAATAAATAATGATAAAATAGACTTAACTGTTCCCTATTTAGGGATTTGTAAAGTTTTTCTTTACACTTTAAAACTAATCTAGGGCTTTATTAATTCATTGAGGTTAATTAGAGCTCAATTGACCCCTTAAATTCAAATCCAAGCCTTATGAATTGCATTTTTTGAAGGATATATCTTGACACTCATTAAAAATGTTATATAATAATTAATTTTTCAAGGTTTGAGTCCTAGGATAGTGACCTTAGACCCATTCACCACCGATAAAATGGGTCCTCACTATGTCGCAAGACCCCCTTTTTATAAAATATTTCATAATCCCTAAAGTTGGTCCTATTTAACTATGTTAGGACCCCATTCACTCAAAGTGGTGAATGAGTACTCCTTAACTTAGTGCACCCCTTTTAGGGTGTATTTGGGTGAGATTTCAACAATTTCATACCTTAGATCTGATGTTGGCTTGTGTTGGATTTTGGGATTAAATCTTAAGTTTAGTATAAATATAAGGCTACTTTACCTAGTTTCACCTAAGAATCTTTATGTGATTTCATGAGATCAAGAGAAAGAGCAATATAGAAAGTGTCAAGAGAATTACAAATGGATTCAAAGGTATATTATCAAGGTTTTATTGCAGCAATTAAAGATCATATCATCATGTCAAAGATTTAGCGCATCATGTATGTAGTTGAGCTTATGTGTTGATGTGGCATTAAAGATCCAAGTTAAGAATTGTTTCACATCCTTTTCAAGATCAATATCTACATTCTTCATGGCTGCTTCATGCTAGATTGCTGATTTATATTACAAGATTTCATCTGAGGTATCATTATTTCATGTTTCATTATTTCATCATAAGGTTTAATTACCTAAACGAGGTTTGAACAAGGAAAACCCCTATTCCCTAACAATCAATAATTGTTCTTCTATCTTGATGTGTGATTGTAGGTTTTAGATTGAATATCTTTGAAGAGGAAGGTTGGATAAAAGTTGTCAAGATTGAAAAGTTGCAAAATTTGTCATCTATCTTGCAAGATCATAGAAACTAAGCTACACATTTGATTTCTAACTTTTGGGAGCTAATCACCTGGGATTTGAGAGATCATACATCAAGGAACATGACCTTGAAAGTGATTTTCCAGAGCCATATGTAATAGGAACCCAATTTCAAATGGGTGAATGAGTCCTCAGTGACCCCCAAAATAACACTTTTTCAACAAGGTACACATTGTCTTAGCATCTTAAAACCTTATTGTTTTTATAATAGTTAGGTTTGATTTCTAATGCTCTTCTATGCTTAATTGAACGAAATAATAATTGAAAAGGTTTGGTTTATCATCTTGTTAATTCACTTTGATAGACCCTCCTTTTCTTTGATTCACACACTTAGTATCACCTACTTTCATATACTTATCAAAGTAAATTGATAGACATCTCATTAAATATGTATCAAGCAGAAAATTTGTTTACTTATCAAAATAAATAACATTAGTTGTTGCTCTTTGCCATGCAATAGTTGTAGGATCATAACATACTCACTATTGCATGTTTTCCATTCATCGCAAGGGGAATCATATCATCATACATTCCCTGCTCACCCTTGTCCTGCACTAAGTGGGGGCAAGAGGTTAGGAAGCCTTAAACCCATATGTCACTTGTTGTTGTCTCTCTTGGCTAGTCATTAACCTTTCATGAACATATAAGAGCAATCTTGGGATGTGGATGAAATGCCTCAAGATTGAATCACATGTGAAATACTTATCCATGTTGTAGCTCAATTCAGAAACATATTTGACTTGGCATAAGGATTCCCAAGTTGGCTCTCATGTCTTCTACCATTTATCATTCACTAGTTTAAAGAAATTGCTCATAGTAATGGTGTTGGAAACTGCTTTAAATTGGGGGAATTTATCGATGAAATCTTTTGATAAAATTTCATGGTGTGATTTTTCTTTTTTCTTGTGATGTGTCCTCTTCGTGGTGGTGTCACTACATTTGATGCTATCCAAGAGTCTACGATCCATTAACGTAGCCTGATGTGAACAAGACATCCCATGGATAACAATCTAACACCCTAACTTGTCCTCTCTTGGAGACATTAGGCACAATGCTCCTTAAGAAGAATACCTTACATGAACAAAACAAAATCCCCTTTGACAAATTTTTTTTACATGACATTCAAAAAAATTTATATAAAAAAAAAATCATTTTCATTGTGGTGTCTTATCAAATTTATTAGGAGAATAACTTTTAGTATGGTTTCTATAATGGGAAGGTGACACACTGGTGTGAATTTCTCATTATATGGTGGGAATTCGGTACACTGGCATGAATTTATCACTAAACCACTTGTTTGGGACAACTCACCTCGTGGACGACCTGATGTTTTGTATCCCCAGAGTGAGCGCATATTTGATCCACCTCATTTTTTTAGTTATTGCCATTGCATGATTATGTTTCTTGTTTTGTTGCATATTATACACCTTACGTGTGTCTTTTTGTGCTTATGTTGGTATGACTTAGGATCTTGGATCCTGGGGCCTTGACTGATGCCTTGATCATTGTTATCCTTTTTCATCCACATTGGTATGATTGGACTCTTCTTGAATGTCTACTTTAGTGTGAATTTGAAGCAATTTCATCCTCTCACTAAAGTGAGGGCTTAATGTGTCACCAAAAAGTGTATACTTTGCTTTATTTTGGCATAATTTATGATAAATTGGACTCAATGAGGCCTTGATTTAGTGTTGTGAGGTGTTTTACACATCCACATTAGGTCTTGGGCCCTTGCAAATGGAATAAAAATGCATCTCTTGTAAAGGTATTCGAAAGAATTGTAAATGACTTTCACACTTTTCTTGACTTTTATTAAGAATATAAGTCTAATGGTCCTTCCCCCCCCACTTTTTAATTAAATATTAATTTTAATTCAAAAGTTAGCTTTCCCCTCTTGTTCTATAATTAAATAATTATTTTGATTATTTCACACTTTTCTTCTCTCTATAATTAAATAAATGTTATATTTATTTAATTATTTATCCCTTCTTTATCTCCCCAATTAAATAATTATTTTTAATTATTTAATTATATAATTTGTTCTCACCTTTATTTTTAAATAAATAAAATTAATATATTGTTTTTTTCTCCTATGTTGGCAACCCAAATTGAATAATCTTTATTTAATTTCTCTTACCACCTCTTTTTTTTGTGCCAATCTTATCTTCCACCACAAGTCTTTATCTATCCATGTCTTTCTTCTCTTAATTAAACTCCACCCTTGATTAAATTATTTTCTAATTTAATCTTGGCCCTTGATCATGATCCTTATTCTTAACTCTCATCTATAAAAGGAGACCTTTAAACCCTAATTCAAAATTAATTCATCATTGTTATCAAGTCAAGCAAGTTAGGTTTTTAACATCTTAAGCATTCAAGATAGCATTCAAGATCAATTCTAAGGAATTCAAGAACAAGATTATTCATCTATTGTTGTAGCAATCCAAGATCCATCATCATGGAAATTTTATAATTTTATTTTTTTATTTTTCATTCTTCATTAATTTATTCCATCATTTTGGTTTAATTACCTAAGGGGGGTTTTACCAAGGCAAACCCCCAATCCCTAACAATCAACATTTTCTCTCTCTTCCTTTGTGTGATTACAAATATTGGTGCTTGGATGGCTTGGAAATGATTGAAGAATAGGTTTCAAACTTGTTGGATTCATTTCCCTTTTGGAAAGGTCAAAATATTCACAAAAGTCACTTTCATGCCCGAATTTTGCAGTTTTAGAACCAGACACCTAGAGGAATAGAAAGAGCGGATTGAGAGCTTCCGACTCCATTTTCATATTTTTAGAAATTCAGAAGTGGAGTAAGTCATCAATAGTGGTGACTTAGTCCCAGTGGACTTATTTTTAAGAGTTTTTTTGTAGTTTTGGATACCCATTTGGTCAAAATGGGCTCCAAATCAGTTTTTCTAGATTTGGGACTAAGTCGCCCAACTTGGTGTAAGTGTCCTAGTCAACATTTCTAGTCAAATCTACAGGATTCCAAAGCTTCTCTACATAAAATTCCAGATTCTAGGTGCACCTCTCCAATTCTATTATATTATTTCACCATTTAGTTACATTTTTAGGTGTTTTGCATACATCACTATGTTTTCCAGCACTTTGCAATTCACTAGTTTAACATCAATAAATCGTTTCATTTTCATTTAATTGAATTTACACATCATATTTAGACATATTTCATCACTTTTACATTAATATTGAGTGTAGAGATTATAATTTTGGGCCCATTTTCTCTCATAGGTGAAAAACTTAGAAGAGTTAGAAAACCCTTGGGTAATGAAAATCATTGTCTATAGTGAGAATATGAAGTTTTACAAATATTACATGACAAGTGGTGAAAAGTTTTGCTATGTGATTACCAGATAACAATTGTATCCCTCAAAGTGATATTTACTCAATATTTCTTTGAAAGAACAAAATTCATCAGTACTATGTCCAAGAGTCTGATGATATGCACAATGTGGAACCTTTGCATCTTTAGGATATCACACAAGTCTGTTCATAAGGGGTTAATAATATAAGTCCTTGTTTGAGAAGTATTTGTAATTTTCTTTCACTTTTAGGTGGCATATGAGGGGGTTGTAACTTCTGTAATTTGTAAGGTCTTTTGCATTTGCTAGATCCACCAACTTCTCTAGTGGAAGGTTGAGGAGGACCTAAGGTGATCCTATCATCCTTTTCACTATTGTGAGCCTTTGGTTGTTCTTTTGGAAGAAGGATATTCATATTAGGATGATGATCTAAGATAACCACGACCATCACTTTGAAGCTTTAGGTATTCTTTAGAAGGTTTTATGTGGTGAGGAGGATCTTGATATCCTATCCCTTTTGTTTCTTTAGTGGGTTTTTGCTCTAGGACTTGGTGAATGTTATGTTCGCTTGTTGTATCACATCCTTGTTTAGTTAATATTGTGAATCATTTGCCATATGTTTCTTCAAGGTTGATGGGAGTGTCTACCACTTTGTTAACATAGAATGGTTGAATTTTTTCTTGTCTAGAGGAACTAGGTTCACCTGTTGTAGGGATCTTAGTTTTAACTTTTGTTTCAATATTTAAGAAACCAAACATCTCAAGAGTTGTTATGGTAGGAGGATTTGGTTGGTTCATGGATGGATAGAAGGATGTGTTAGCTTCAAGGTTATCAAGAAAATCATTTATGAACCTATTCATGTTGTCATCATCTTCTCAAATGATGTCAACATCACAAGAAGGACATGCATTAGGAGTTGTGTAAGCATGTGTAAGTTCAATTTCATTAGGATCATTTCTGAAAGCACATTTTGACACATCTACCAAAGATTTCAAGGACATCCACAACTTTCCATAACATATATCCATGATGAAAGATTAAACAAATGCACTTGAAATGGAATAATTTGGAATAACAACAATTTTGCAAACTGAAATAGAAAATCCAACAAAATCACATAACATCAATTTTAAGTCCTGAAAACTATAAAGTCAAATTCAACAGGGACTAAGACACCAGGAAGGGAATCTTGGTCCTCCTGACGGGATTTTGAGATTTTAGGGACTGAAATAGGCAACAAACAACAAAGAGAGGGTTTTGAGGCAAAAACCCTGAGAGGGACTAAGACATCAGGAAGGGAATTTTATTCCTAATAGAGGTTTTGTTCAGAACAACAAATTCTAAGTTAATTACAATGTTTATAGGCTACCTAGTCAGTAAGCTGATGTTTGGAAACAAGAAAATATGCAAACAGATGCAAGAAAAAGTAACTAATGAGAAGAAATTTCAAATGAAAATTTGAATGCAATTTTTTCAATTTTCAATGCAATTACAATTTCCCTAAGTGCAATTAGGATGATTAACAATGCACTTTTCAGTTTTTCAATGAGGTAAAATGATGCAAGAAAGAAAAAATGCAACCTATGTGAACTTTCACTAATGCAAATATGAAGCCCTAGATGCACTTTCACTAATGCAAGATGAAATGAAAGAATGAATGCAACCTAGATCTCGAACTTTAATGGAATCCAAATAAAAAAAGATGAATGCTCAGAAGGTCGGGTTCACCAAAATGATCAATAAGAAAATGGGTGCTTTATAACTTAGGTCATATAACACCACTATTCTCTCATTGACATTTGAGAAGGTCCTAGGAACCCTAATTGAATTAACTAACAACACCAAGTGTAGAGTCAATACACATTGAGAAATACCTAGGGTGGGATTCTTTAATGTTTAGAGGGGCTCACCACCAAATAAATTCTTGGAAAAGATAAGTGAACATTCAACTCACAAAACCTATGTATGCAAGCTAAATGAAAGATGTAAATGATGAAATTATGCGACAGGGAGTTAGGATATGTTATGTACTTGGAAAATTTGGAAATGTCACAAGGATTATGGAAATGTGAAAAAGCTATCAAAAAGTGATATGGATGACAAAAATGCCACCACTATTACAAAGTGTCCTGCTACTATTTTTTAGGGCAGATGTAGAATCTTCATATGTCGGAACCAAATCTGAAGGAATTTCTAAAAAATATGTTCAAGAGGACTAAGACACCCTAGGTGGTGATTTAGTCCTATCTAGAATTTCTAGAATCTCTGAATGTGGTCTTGAGGGTTAGGGTTTGTACTTCCTTCCTTCCAGATCTCAGGTTCTAAAACTTCTGAATTCAGACTGTAGGTGAGTTTCTGTGATGATGACAAATTTGTAATGCAACTTTGTTGCACTTCAAATGATCTTCAAGTCTTCAACCTAGATTTGCAATCACAAACATACAAGAGGAGATAAATTTGTTCATTGTTAGTGAATGGGGGTTTTCCCTGGTCAAACCCCTTGTTGGTAATTAAAACTTGAAATGAAATAGAATAATGAAGGAAATGGTGAATGAACAACACGAAATGCTACAACTCACCAAACCCTTTGTTGTAAAGTCTGCAAACTTGCTTGTAATGGCTGCAATGGATGTAGTTCTTGATTTTTTCTTGAACAATGTTGATCTTGATTAAACACTTGCTTGAATCATAAACCCTACATCACAAATGTTACTGCAATAACAAACATGATGCAACAAGACCCTTGATATGATGCTTGAATCTTGGTGATGGCTCCAAATGCTTGATAGAATGCACTTGAATGCTAGAATGCTTGAATTCTTGGATGCTTAGATTTATTGTTAGATTTCCAGGTGAATATATGAGAGAAGGAACCTTGTATTTATACTTATGTATGCTTAATATCAAAAAATTACACCACAACAAGCCAACATATGAATTCATTAATTGAGGGAGGCTAAATCCCACTAAAATTTGAAGTTAAATAAAAAAATACCTTAAGGGGGACTAAGATACCCGAAGTGGCATCTTAGTCCCAAGGCATGAAACTTGGGGCACAAACACCAAAAAAGGGCCCAATTAAGATGCCTCAAAATCAGGGTCTAGAGACCTTTGGGGGAAAAGACACCCTAGGTGGCATCTTAGTCCTGACCTAAAAATTAGGGACACTCAAACATAAAACATCAAATCATCATTTATGCATTGGGAAATGTCAGGATTAGCTAGAAAAAGATATAATTCATAGG
Organism: Sequoia sempervirens; assembly: GCA_007258455.2. Taxonomy (NCBI): domain Eukaryota; kingdom Viridiplantae; phylum Streptophyta; class Pinopsida; order Cupressales; family Cupressaceae; genus Sequoia; species Sequoia sempervirens. Next base: position 185,853,259 of record VDFB02086081.1, read on the forward strand.
GCTTGTAGATGCAAAATAGAACTGGCAATTTAGTTGTGTTGAGGAACTATTGACGATGATGAGGATATGTCTCTAGTGCTTCAGTTCCAAGTAATTTTGAGAAAATTTGATAAAAAGAGGAAATTGTGTGTTGTAGTGGTGTTCTATGTGAACCAAATATTTTATGGTGGATGGAATGCTATGTCTCTTTGCTCAATTAGGGTATTTCACCTAAAGGAAAGAGATAGATCCCACACCTAAAATCTAGGTGGTTCACTAAAACTAGTGTATGTATGATTAAACTATGACTAAACACAATGATATAAATGATTCTAATTGATAAAATGGATTGATTAGTAAGTGAAAATTATGTTGTTTGAAAACACATTGTGTAATGCAAAAATGCCTAGAAATGAATGTAAAATGTAACAGAAATGAATGAAACAAAAAGTATACACCTAAGATATTGAAGGAGGATCGAAGTGAATTTTTCAACACTAATGATGCTGATTTTTAGGCCTGGTAGGACTCATTCACCATTCTGGGTGAATCAATCCCTATTCTGGGAAACTATTTTGGAACCCATTTCAGAAAAAAGGGTATAAAAAAATGCAGAAAACCCTATTCAGGACTAGAAATGGGACTCATTCACCACTGATGGAAAATGATTCCTCTTTTCAATTTCTAATAATTCAAAAGAGGAAACAGAATCCCTCAGTCTGCACTTTGGTTCTCTATAGGTGTCTACTTTCAAAACTCTGATTTATGAACCTGAAAGTGATGTTTTATTGATATTTTGACTTGAGTGATGAGGAGAAGAATTAAAAAACTTTGTAACTTGATTCTTAATGTTTTCCAAGCTTCCAAGAGGCCTAAATCTGCAAACAAACAAGAAGAGAAACATAAATGTTGAATGTTAGGGCATGGGGGTTTGCCTTGGTCAAACCCTTTTAGGAAATTAAACTAAAATAGAGAAAGAATGTAATGAAACATGAAATAACGAAGTTGATTACCTTTTCATGATGAATAACCTTTAATTTATGTAGCAATGGAGGAAGATTGAGCCCTTGAATTTCTTTAGAAGCTTTCTTGATGACTTGCAATGATGAAACCCTAACTTGCTTGACTTGATAAAGAAGATAGATGATTAATGAATGATAAAATATGTGTGAATGAGTTAATGGATTTGAATTAGGGTTTAGAGACTTGATTTTATAGGAAATTCGCCTTATTTTCCCATTAATTGGATCCCTAAGGCTGACATGAAATAATATTAAACTTAATTTCCAAAATTTCTCACTCAAAACTAAAATTTGACCCAAATGGGACTCATTCACCACCCTTGGTGAATCAATACCACCTAGCAGGTACTCATTCGCCACATGTGGTGAATTAGTCCTAGTGGGGCCCATTTATTAGCTAAGATGCTAGGAAGTAAGGAAATAAGGTTTGTATGATGACTATGTCGAGTATTTCATCAAATATTGCCTCACGATGTACAATATGGGGTAATAGGGGCCTATTAGTGATGATGTAAAGGCTAAAAAGGGCTTGGGACACAAAATTCAATGCTAAAGTGTGATTAAATACACATTACAATACTAAAATTAGGTCCACTTAGCCTAGGAAGGCACAAGAACCAATGTGAATGTGCAAGTCACATTACAACACTAGTTTACATTAAGCTTATTTTACAAGCATTCTAGATTGATGTGATAATGTATTTAGATACATTTTATAATGTTGAATTAGGGAGAAAATGGGTTCATTCATCTAGAAAAGTGTGAAAGTCCTTTACAACACTTTACGACACCTTTACAAGACATCATTGAATGCATTTGAAAGGGTACAGGACCTAGTGTGGATGTGAAAAACACCTCACAACACCGAATCAAGGCCTTATTAAGTCCAATTTATCATCAAATCAAGTAGGTTTCCTTTTTTCTATGGTACATTTAGCCCCCACTTTAGTGAGAGGATGAACTTTCTTCAAACTTACACTAAAGTAGACATTCAAGAGATGTCTAATTGTACCAATGTAGATGATAAAGGATAAAAAGATCAAAGGAGGTTGTGCAAGCTCCCAGGATCCAAGATCCTAAGTCAAACCATAGTAAGTGCAAAAGGACATATACAAGGTGAAAGACATGTAGTGAAACAAGATACATGATCATGCAATTGCAAGAACTAGAAGAGTGAAAATAAAATGGTAGATCAAGCTTTGACCATTTGTACAACTAGTTGTGGATCAGATCTAGGTTGTTTGTGAGGAAATAAAATGCATACTCACTCTGGGGTGATGAAACTCTTGGTTGTCCACTGGGTGCGAAATCCCAAAAGTATACTCACTCTAAGGCCACAGAACTTTTGGTTGTCCGCGAGGTGAGAAAGCCCTAAAAGGTGACACACATACAGTTGATATGTTCTCAAAAACATAAGTGGATATGGGGAAATTTGTGCCTTGGAATGGGCTTCCACTCAACCATATCAAAGTTATACCTCTTGATAACTTTAACAAGGTGCCACAAAGGAAAATTATTTTTGAGCTCTATGAAGTAAGCCAAACTTTGTATGCTTGACACTCATTGACATTGTTAATACAAGCTATTGCATGGATTGTTGAAAGGGATTTTTCTTAGTTTTTGCAAAGTCTCATCTTAGGGAACATCGAGCTTAGTGTTTCCAAGAGAGGATATGTCAAAAGAAGTATCACACTCTTGGAGGGAATCAAGTCTAGTGACTCCACCAAGAAAAGGGCACATCACAAGAAGAAATAAGGGCGGGTGCATGAAGTTGGTCGCACTTTTGTGGCCAAATGGGAATTTTTTTTTGAAAAGAGATAATGCAAGTGTGTTATTTTAAAAGCAAAAAAAAAAGTGAAATCTGTATCATTTTCTTTTTACTATTTTTCAGCTCTACCCGCAGCCAAAAACCCTCACTTTCGCACTTGCATTCTAGGAGGAAGGATTTCTACAAATTTAATCAACAATAGTTGTATTTTATTTGCAAATATGGCACCATGATGATGAAGAGATGCGAGAAGTAAGTATTGTTTGCTATTTGTTTTGAATTTTTTAGTTTGAAATTGATTTTGTTTGTTTTAGGTTAGATTTGATTTTTAAAAAAAATTGTAGGAAATCCTGAAAATCCTCAACAAGAAGGGGAGGAAAATCCTCAATAGCAAAATCCTCAACAAAATCAACCTCCCCCACCATTCTCTCAATATGCTCCTGGCACTCAAGAAAATTTGAGGAGTGAAATTTAGAACAATAGAAAACAACTTGAGGATCTTATCAGTAGCTTGAGTGATCCAAATGCTTCAACCACAGAAAGAAAATTCATTGAAAGATATGTTAAAAAAATGTAGATGCAATCACCCAACAAATATCTGGATGGCAATATAGGAGGAAGATAGCCAGGACATATTTTGTAGACAAATTATCATATAAACAAGTAAAAGATTTAAAAATTAGTAAAGGTGATTTGTGGTCTCTATTCACTGGCCCTAAAACAAATCAAAATCTTACCCTCAATGCAAAGAGGTTTCCTATTCATTAGTGCCACCACCAAGAGATTAAGAACCATTTTTATGAAAGATGGTATATGGTCTTTGATTACCCACCGTGCAATAATTGTGAACTCCCCCAATAGTTTCTTAGGAAACTATACAGTGAGTTTGTATTGAACCAAATCCCAAATTATTTTGATATGAGGGAGTTCTAGGGGAGAGGTGGGGGGTCAGCTCAAGATAGGCCTGGTGCACAGCCGGATCCTACGCGGAAAGGGAGACAACCTCTCGCTAGGCCGCCTCGTGAGCAGATTGTGATGCCTACCATTGTGAAGGAGAGTGTCGACATAGAGACATTGCAAGCGATCACAACTTTGACTCGAAGTGTCATCCATCACACTAGCCCTATTGTACAACACCATCCAGGGGAGTCTTTAGGTGGTGGCCTTCAAACCCATGTGTGTTAATCTTGCGGGGCGACTTGTTCATATGACCCTACCGACACTAAGGAGGGTGCTACATAGGATCCATATGCTACTACGCAGCCTGATCCATATGCATCTACGGAGATGGAGAGGATGACTGGAATTTTGCATGATGCATATGGAATTGACACTCAGGTAAAATTCAGCATGTTCATTAAATTTAATTTATTAAATTTTGATTGTGAAATGCAAGATTAACTAATTTAGTTTTATTATTTTAATAAAATTGCAGGGTCACAATGTAGAGACTGGATACACTAATCATCCACCTACTTATTTTTGCAATACACCTATCAATGGGGTATGTAACTAGTAAACAATTATAAATTTATTACATGTTAATAGCATTGTTTTACGAATGGTATTTTAATATGTGATTTTGGATGTTGAACAAGGTAATGTTGGAGGTTTCAAGGAAACACCTCCTAGTGCCAATAGATTTGATCAAACGTTCATGGAGGTAATATAGAATAAAGAGAACTTAACTAATGAATTCTAAGTTTAATAGATTTGTGTAGTTTATATTCATATTGTTGGTTACGTTGCATTACACATCATTCAAACTCAAAGAATTACTTCAAATTTGATAACTAATAATCAGAAATATATAGTTTAATACTTGTACTCAAAATTTTGTTCATTAGATCTCATACATTATAATTCATCACGTGGATCGCTACTATAACTTTTTGTGATTGAATAATTTGTTGTTTTATTTTCAGATGTTGATGACAGAAACACTTCCAAACATTACGAGGGAAATGGACATTGGTGTTTCCTCTCCTATACAATCCTCGATGGCTCTAATAGGGGAGGTATGAGGAAAATTACTAAATTTCAATTTACATTCGTTGTTATAGATGAACTAGTTCTAGTGAAAAATCAAACCATTATTGATTCATAGTTTAATTCCTATTTGGATGGTTTATACACGGCTTGACCATGCCTCAACATCGGCATGCAAATATTTCAATCGAAGAGAGTGATCATGAGATGGCCGGAAGTGATTATTTTATTAAATATATCAATTTTTATAATGTAATTTCCATATATTAATGTCTTTACTTCTTATTGTAACAGTTAAAACTTCACCAGGAGCTAAACACTAGGAGGAGTAGTAGGAGCACTCCTTGAGCACAACAGAATGGGTGACATACTTATCGCCATTGGATCGCCAAGAAAAGGGAAAGAAAATTGTATTTGAATTAGAGCATGAAGAGAAATGAATTTTGAATGCAGAGCCCTTTGTTGTATGCCTACATGGAAATTTTGTACATATTTTGTATTGGATATATTTGACATTGTATGCCTATGTGGAATTCTCGTAAGCCTATATGGCTATTTTGTAACTATATTTTATACTTATATCAACATATATTGATGTATTCGTACATGGCTATTTGCTCTTAATACAAATCTTTTTTATCGATGGCGTTCATATTTGCATTATAAATTCATGGTTCAATATATATGAGTTACGTTTATTCAAGTGTATACTTTACAACTTATGCACATATACTTTTTAACTTACGTGTGAACATCGAAAAGTGTGAAAATTTCTGTGTGTGGAAGTCAAACGTACACCAATTTTGCAATTCTTAGTTCTTGCATACTCGATCTTATGGACTTATTCCTTCCTAGCATATATTGTGAATATTTCTCATTTGGTGCAAAAGATAGATTCCTCATTTTTGAACTACTCATAGCAAAGAGATTCACAATAAGACTTTAGCATTGGAACACTACTCCATACTTCTCTTGTCTAGACCATAAAGGATTGAAAATTCTTAATTTGATGCAATGATAGTTCTGAGATGAGAATTTATATAACCATGCCTCTTTTGAAACTTCGTATCTAATACTACATCAACAAGAACTTAAGAAGTGTTGCATAAGAGTGTTAGGTTTGATAGGCCTTCTCTTCCCTAAGGGAGGAGAGCCTGCATCTTTAATTTTGAACAAAATTTTAAGAAGCAAACATTTTACCTAAAAGCTTCAAACCTAGATGACATATTTGGATAAGTCTATCTTGAAATTTATCAATGCATTCAAACTCTAAAGGAGATTCTCCCTGAAAAGCAAACTTTACCCTTTTTCCCAAGGAAAGAAATTACAAAAAGTTGCATGATTTATCTTATTTCTTTCTCACAATTCCTGGTCAATCATTCATGGCTCAGGATAGTTCCGTTCCAAGTCAAGGACACCCAAAAAATCACTGAGATTCTTCTACAATCTGCAAGAAAAAGGTTTTGGCTCTTTCACAATGTAAATAATTATGTAACACTGTTTTCTTGTTTTCCTTCCACACAGAAAATGTTCACACTTTTAAGATTGATCAATGATCAATAATGGCTAATTGTAAACACTTGGAATTTTTATGTTTGAACTTTAATTTATAATTTTCTATCATGACATTCAAGTATCACTAATATTTTAATATTTGACTATGAAAGTGGTGATGTATTTTTGCTATGTTATTTGACTATTAATATGGTGGTGTATTCTGAACTTGATTACTACTGCAAATATGTATATATTTCTGACTTTTATATGTTTTTGTATTACCGAACCCAACCCCCAAAAAAAAATTCCCAAACCGGCGAACCAGGTTCTCAAACCCGAACCCGAACCCAAAACCAAACCGGTAACTTAGTAAAAAGTAGATTTGTGTAGTTTATATTCATAACGTTGATTACATTGCATTGCACATCTTTCAAACTCAAAGCATTGCTTCACATTTCATAACTAATAACTAGATGTTGATAGATGACAAAATTTCAATTACAATATAGTTTTTACAAAGTCAACCTAAGCAGTTATGCAATTACTTCACATTGCATAACTAATAACTAGGAGTAGCTGCCAATTGCATTCGGTTGTCATGGAATTCTATGAGACCACATTTCTTTGAGGAATTTTTTCAAACAGTTCATTTCCTTGTCTATACTACCACATTTTTCAAACATGTCTACCAAAGCATTTTTTCAAATAGTTCAAGTGTTGCCTTGTTGCTATGGCTGAAAGCCTAAAACAAGTGCTTTTGAACAAGCTATGGATGCTTGGAAAAAATCTATCAAAAGCATAATAGTAAGCATTTGATTGTCATATGGCATTCCATCAGGTCATGAGACCTCATTTCTTTGAGGCATTTTTTCAAAGAGTTCACTAGATAAATGCATTTTTAGATCAGCATGCATTTCAAAAACACCATTTTCAACAAGGCACTCTTTCATTCAATCAATTCATTAAACTTGTCCCAAATATTCAATCCATCATTACAATTGGCTTTTAGACTTTTACCAAACCATCAAGCACTATGAACATCATTATTACAATTGATACAAATCGGGAACTTGCTCTCTTAACTTTATTCTAATTGAACTTACAATTTCATGTATTATTTTACACCAAGTCTCCTCACTGTCCAACTATCAAAACAACATATCTCACTTGTAAACCCTATCCAAGAATCCATACATCCCTAAAACCATCACTTAGACAACATTATCCCAAAATAAACTCACCGATCACTGTTAGGTCAGACTTCTATTCTCTGAGTAGTCAAGGCACTACTTCTCAATGAGACATCCATGCCCTAAATTGGGTAAACCAAACACACTAGTTTCAAAACACAAGATCCAAAACACTTTTAGAGACATCTTAATTCCCATGTCCTCATATCAAAAACTCAGAATAACTTATATTGAAGAAATAAGCAGTTTTTAGTCTGAACGCTATCAAAAAGGCTACTAAAATAGGCCTGATTTTCAAGGAAGACCCCCTTCAAACATTCTTAAAACACTTAAAACCTCAAAAAATACATTAGGCATAACACAAAACTCCCAATTTATCCATTTTCATGGATTAAAAGACTCCTTTTGATAGTATATTGACAAACCCTTGTTTATAGGGTGAAAAACTCAAAAATCAATGAGGGTTTCCCATATAGGCTACATGCAAACCTCAAAACCTCTGGCCAACCATTGGAACATGTCAAAATACATATAAAAATGAATTTTCAAACATCTTCTAACCCATGCACTTGTTCTTTCTCCAATGTCATGCTGGAAACTGTTCATTTTGACTAGAAAACTCAAAATTTCCTGTGTAGCAGTAGCTCCTTCAAGGTATTCTTGCTTTTTCCTCCACTCACAAACATCAAAACATAAAAATAACCTATCCCTAACCTAATACATCAATCTACTAACCTACATTGGTGGATTAGTGTGGAAATGGCTTATAAGACTCTCAAAACCCAATGCACAGGATTTTAGACCGAGCCATAAGAAGAATGCTCAAACAAACATTAAATTTATTGGATTCCTTCCCAAATGGATGCAAAAATATGGTGATTCACCAACCTACTAGAAACAATCTAAATTTGAACCCTAAACTCTTGCACAGTTCATACAAGTTAAGAAACAACTGAAAAACATAGAAAATAAGCTAAAACAGGGAACTCTTTGTTAATTTAATCTTCCAGAATACAATGATCTCTTTGCTCGGCCTTTACAATGCTTTTAAAAAAAATTCCAACCATCAAATACCTCTTCATCTTCCTTGAATGACCTATGACTCATCCTCTTCCTTGATTTTCTTGATTTTCTTGTTGTGTCTCTTCACATTCCTTCTTTTTCTCTCTTTTACATATTTAGCATTTTGACAATATTACACTTTGTGCCTTTTCATGCCTTGATTACATTTAATTTTGGCATTACATGGACTTAAATACATTTTTGACAACTTATCCTTTTGAAGGCATTACATGACCTAGGTGCTCCTGCACCCAAGCTATGGTCTCATGGTTTTTTTTCACATCAACATGATTTGATTCACATTTTTTTTCACATGAAAAGCAGCGTGAACCAGATTTTGTATTATGGAGCTATATTAAGCTACCACTTCAAAAATTAGTGTAACAATGATACAAAATACTGTTTGAGACTACAAGAAGGCATCAAAATGGCTAGTGTACTAAACAAATTCTTATGATTTACGAATAATGTTGATAACTCTACTTAGTTGACTTCTTTTTTCAAAATCATACAAATTGAACCCTAGCATCAATAGAATCTATATATCAAGCTACCACAATTCAAGTTACATCAGACCCATATCATCGAGGCACAACCTGAACAATAGGAGGAATGGCTTATTTCAACATACTACACTCAAACCCTTAAATGATCGATCCGGTTGAATATAGCTCAGAGTGATTCCGCGTGTTTAGGTGTGAAAGAGGACCATGCATAGTGTAAACATGCCTACTTGGATGCGTTGGAATAGTCTGTTTGGTCACATGAGTTGTAGAACAAAAATTGCACCACCTTACAAATTTCCACTGCTTCCATTTGACACTTTTTCCATCAACTGAAAACTGGACACCATGGGAAAACCACTTTGAGATCGAAGAAACTGAGAGAGGTTATTGTAGAGGGGCCCAACATGATCTCATAGGATCAGATGAAAATTTTATAAGCATCATGGTGTTTGATTAATCTCATGCTGAATTTTATAGCCATTTTTCCCTTTGGACCCTTAAGCGATTGATCTGGTTGAACGTAGCTCAGAGTGATTCTGCGTGTTTGGGTGTGAAAGATGACAATGCCTAGATTAAAAATTTCTATTCAGATGCATTGGAATAGTCTATTTTGTCACACGAGTTGCAGAACAAAAAATGCACCACTTTGTAACTTTCCACTGCTTCCATTTGACACTTTTTCTATCGACTGAAAACTAGACACTACGGGAAAACCACTCCGAGATAATGAAAACCGAGAAAGGTTATTGTAGAGGGACCCAACATGATCCCATAGGATCAGATGAGAAATTTCTAAGCATCACGGTGTCCGTGTAACCCAATGCTGAAGTTTGCAGCCATTTTGCTCTTTGGACCCTTAAAGGATCGATCCGGTTGAACATAGCTCAGAGTAATTCCACGTGTTTGGGTGTGAAAAAGGATCATTCCTAGCATAAAAATGCTTATTTAGATGCGTTGGAACAGTCTGTTTGGTCACACGAGTTGCAGAATGAAAGTTGCACCACTTTGCAACTTTCCACTACTTCCATTTGACACTTTTGCCATCAACTAAAAACTGGACACTATGAAAAAACCACTCTGAGATAATAAAAACTAAGAGAGGTTATTGTATAGGGGCCCAACTTGATCCCATAGGATTAGACGAGAAGTTTTTAAGCATCACGGTGTCTAAGTAACCTCATACTGAAGTTTGTAGCTATTTTTCCCTTTGGTCCCTTAAGGGATCGATCCGGTTGAATGTAGCTCAAAGCGATTCCGCATGTTTGGGTTTGAAAGAGGATCATTCCTAGTGTGAAAAAACCTATTCAAATGCGTTGGAACAGTCTATTTGGTCAGACGAGTTGGAGAACGAAAGTTGCACGACTTTGCAACTTTTCACAAGGCAAAAAGACACCTAACCTTCAAATCTTGCTTCCAAAATTTTACCAGACCTTGGTAAACTTTATTCATCTTTATTTTGACATGAAAAAATCTAAAAAACTTTCTTACAACACTGTTTAATCAGATTTTACAATTGCTTGCACTAGAAGACCAAATTTGCTTGTAAGTGCTAAAACACTAAATCAGGTGTAACATGCAAACCACAATGAATCTTTATAGGATAAATACATTTTAGGGTACCCATTTTGGCCATTAAAAATATATATCATTTTTAGATACACTTATTTTGGAACACATGCCTGCTGTCCCAACTTCTTTGCTTCTAAAGAACCCCAAATAGGCCATTTTAACAAAGAAAGTAGTCTTTAATCATCACCAAAATACCAAAAAACATCAAAAAGTATTTTTCCATGTGTAAAAACTCTCAAATAAACAAGTTTCAAGATGGAAAACCCCCAACAATACACAAAATTTGTAAACCCTTGATTATAGGGTGAAAATCACAAAAATCAGTGAGGGTTTCAAGTATTTCACTCTAAGAAATCTCAAACACTCTGGAAAACACTTGGATCATGCCTTATTATGTCTAAAAATTCTTTTAGAATCATTTCCCTAGACATGCATTCATTATTTCTTCCATACCCTGCATAAAACCTCCATTTTTGGATGAAAAACTCAGATTTTGGCTCTATAGCAGCAACTCCACCTTTGCATTCTTGACTTCCCTGCACAAAAAAACTCAACCAAAACAATAAACTAATGCATATAGGGATTGGAATCTTTCAACAAACACATTTAGATTAGTCCCAAGTAATTTGCAAAATGCCAAGTATCTATCTTGACAATTATCTCCTTTCAACTAGGTCTACTCTAGTAGCCATACAAACCATGTTTTTGGGCTTTATCACTTTAGCTTCCCAAATGAATTATCAAATAAATGAATTTTTTTGAAGGAATATAAACTAATGCAGAGTAGGGTGGAGGAATAAAAATTCAGACTTAAGAACCAAGAAACCAACTCAGGTTCATATATCTAATCCAGCTTCCATAAGGTCAGCACTATAGTCTTCCAATTCACCACTGAACAACTAAAAGACCAATTCCTTAAAGAGAATTGTAAAAACATCCATTTATCATCCAAATAACATCCATACTTCATCAAGAAGATAGATCCAAGCTTCCACCTAAGATTTATTTTCCAAAGCTTAAAGAAACATCAAGGTATCATGCTCAAGGGCTACAAGAACTAGCCCAATTTAACAAACAAACCCACCTTTAAAATTCTTGTCATAACAAGATCTCTTATATAGTCACAAATTATGCTTCAAAACCACAAATTTTCTAGTCAAATACTCCATACAAGTCTGCTAACCTATTGCTCCAACAAACCCTCATTTCCCTCCTAAAATCTAGGGTTTCTCAAGATCTTCCCTCAAATAGCCACAATACACAAAAAAAAAAACATAAAACATGTTTCCCTAGGTCTAATCAGACCTTCCAACCCTTCCTAAACTTAATCACAACACAAATCCATGAAAAGACAACTTGAAACCAACATTTTCACATAGAAACTTAACATTTTCTGCCTAGGCATCGTAAGAATTCAGACTTTAAGACTCCCCATTGCCAAGAAACTTCATTAAAAACCTAATATACATGCATGAAAGTCTTACCACTGAGTCACATGGCCTTACAGTAGGTGGGAAGACAAAAATTACATTTTTTTAATCACAAAATAGTGATAAATCTATTACATGGGCTGCTACAGAAAAATTAGTATTTCTCCCTCCAAAACGAATATTGGAAGCCCTAAATGGAAGAAAATGGAAGATAATTCACAATACTACATGAAAACATGAATGATAAATCCTTCTAAGAATGTACGAGTCCGTACAGGTGAAGGAAACAATGAAAATACAATAAAATCAGGAAATACAATGAAAAATCAGAAATAAAGCATTGAAAACTCTGAATCAAACATTAACCAAACTTTCTATATTGAATAATTAGCCTTCAATGGACTTAAAATAGAAATTAAAATGTCTCTTGATCTTCCCCAATGCATATGCTTGCCTTTTGAACTTCTGTCTTTTTGTCTTCCACTAAAATTGCTAATTTTGGCTTTTGGCAATTTTTACAACTTTTGCATTTTGCAAATTTTCAATATTTCTTATGAAAATATTTAAAGACTCCTTCCTAAGACTCACATTACATGATAAATGGTCTTTAAAGCCCTTATTTAAGACAAATAACCCTAAAACACTTAAATTACAAGGTTCACCACATGAATCCCCTTATTGATCAACTTCTTTACATCATGACTCAATTGACCTAATACATACAAAAATGGTATTGAATCCTTATTAAATGAAATAGAATGAACTCAAACCATCTAAGAACACCCTAAATGATCAAATGACCAAATAATAGAAACCACAAGGGTTCAAGTGTTGAAAAGATGGAGTTGGTGCTCCTGCTTTCAAAAGTATGATTGGTAACAACATACAATGTTCACAAGGCCTTTTTGAAGGCATATCAACCTCCTCAACCGAATACAACTAATTTTCAACTTCTTTTACAAGTGTGACCCTTCAACTTCTAAGTATTTGCAAAATGACAACTTTTGGTTTGACAACATTACATTGTTATGTGTAACTTTTGACATATTGATGTAAATGACTCCATACCTAGAAATTAGTGACCTTATGATGGCCTCATTACATCATCTTGACCCTTACATTACGAATTTACATACATTTTCACATTTAGGACATTCAAGGCTTCATTACACCAAATTGACAACATGCTAACATGACATTGCAACCTCATATCCTACCAACCTAGATTGACTTAAAACACTTCCTAATGGTCCTTGTGGCCTTATTACAACATTCTTCATGCACTACAAATCAAAATTTACCACTTGACCACCTTGTGGTCCTAATTTTCCTTAGTGCTCCTGCACCATAAACACCCTACTATAACCCTACTCCACTGATCTACAAGCCTAATTCAGTGGAGTATGCTTTATTTCCTTACTTGACTCTCAAAACCTCAAATTGTAGGTTCCAAACTGAATTTCATAAAATGTGCTCTAATAGTGGAAAAACTCAATGGATGTTCTTCTAGATGGACTCAAAAGAAACCAAATTCTCTGTATTATCTTAATCTACAAAGGACAGGCCTAAATCTACTTTACAGGCAGTACAAAGCTAACAAAACTAAAAGAAAACATAGAAATTTATGAACAAGAAACTTTTATTGCAATATTTCATTCAAATCAAAATTGAGATTTGTCAAGATCATCAAAATAAGGATGTTGTATTGCTTTTTTGGCTGAGATTCTCTTTGATGGTTCAAAAATCATCATTTTCTGGGAGGAGGGACCAATCAATTTTTACTATTTTAGTTACAAATACGCAAAGGAAAAGAATAAAAAGAAATAGCTCATCCAAAATAGATGGAAGGCACTTATAGATAGGCATGGCAGTCTCTCAACTTAGTCAGTCTTGGTCATACATCTTCACTGGGAGTTCCAAGATGCCTACTGTACACAACACCTCTCATGAATAGAATTTCTTGAAATTCAAGATGCTCTTATAATGTCTACCTCATAGGTGGTCATGATAAGGTTAAATTCAAATGAATAACTTGAAATTTCCTCATCAAGCTTTGCACACACTTTTGTAATGGCTTAAAATCATAATTGAGATTTGTCAAGATCATCAAAATAAGGATGTTGCATTTCTTTTCTGCTTGAGATTCTCTTGGATGGCTCATAAATCTGCATTTTCTGCAAGGAGGGACCAATCAATTTTTACTAGTTTAGTTACAGATAAAGGAAAAGAATAAAAAGAAATAGCTCATCCAAAATAGATGGAAGGCACTTACAGATAGGCATAGCAGTCTCTCAACTTAGTCAGTCTTGGTCATACATCTTCACTGGGAGTTCCAAGATACCTATTTCACACAAAACCTCTCATGAATAGAATTTCTTTAAATTTTAGATGCTCTTATAATGTCTACATCATAGGTGGTCATGATAAGGTTAAATTCAAATGAATAACTTGAAATTTCCTCACCAAGCTTCACACGCACGTTTGTAATGGCTTAAAATCATTATTCATATTTGTCAAGATCATCAAAATAAGGATGTTACATTGCTTTTCTGCTTGAGATTCTCTTGGATGGCTCATAAATCTACATTTTATGCAAGGGGAAACCAATCAATGTTTGTCTAGTTACATACAGATACACAAAGTAAAATAAGATGATAGCATTGGCATCAACCAAATTGGCGTGGATACAAGTATAAATTAATAAGAACCGTTGTGCATATACTTACAAATTACTCCAATGAACCATCCGGGTCTGCTCTACTCTTTATTGTGTCAAGTATTGCCTCATGGTCAGACTCACAGACCTTCCACAAGGTCTCGTACAATGGTCTACCCCCATATTTCGTCAAAAAAACATTGGATGCTATGACAAGGTTTGAGTAATGAAGAATCTTACGATGTGTGTCAAATCCTCAAACAACCAATTTATAACACTCTTATGTGGGTACCTTCTCAGCCACATTCCAGTAACAACAACTGAGCCTCTAGGGTATTCAATGTTTTCTCCATCTATAATTGGGGCTTCCAATTTCTTTTTTACTTCAACACAATGACACAAGTAATATTTTGTACCCTCTTTGTTGTCTTCATCTGCAATAACTGCATAAACTTGTCCTGCATTTATATGTGTGGCATATCTCTTGAAATTAGTCAACATTATGAATACAGTACAAAGTAAGATAGCAATATGGAATTTCAAATACTAAGCAAGTAGATATATTACCTAGTTGAACTAGATTTGATACATGGTCAAAGCCGACCGATGATTCCATCTATGTTAGTTCCAATGCCATCGGAGGGCGATATGTGTGAAGTGGGCTAAGGGGTGATCCCACAATAGTGGTTTACAATTTTTGGTCAAATTGGACACTGAAATTTTTATTTTTAACTAAATCTTCACATTCAGGCACCTATAGTGGCTAAACCGTGAGGAATTTGAGATGATGCAAACTAGAGTCTCATCACATTTTGTCTATAGATTCTAAAAATATTTTTTTCAATTTTTTTTTTAATTAGATTGCACTTCTTTTTCCATCTCCCACAAAAAATGGTTTTTTTCAAAAAACAACATTTTTAAAAAGTGACGCACACCATATAATGCATAACTTTTTTTCCATGAAGGATAAAATTCTAACTCTTTCGAATTTACATTTGTGACTCTGGTATCTAGTGCTTCCACTTAGATAGTTTTTTATTGAATCTTTTTTCCTTAATCAAGTTTTGAAGTCAAACCAATGACAATTCAGACATAGCGAGATCATATAACGCGTAACTTTGTTTGTATATATCAAAATTCAATTTTTACTTTTTTGTTGGATCAAGGACTTCAATATCTGGTGCACTCATATTTTTTTTTATTTTTTTGATAATTTTCTATTTTTCCACATATGCAGAACAAAGACCTTCATTTTCAATGAAAAACCTATGTTTAATAAAACTAAAAAAAACAAATACATAACAAAACCAAAACATATTAAAATTATATTCATTGGATAGCTCGTTCTAAAGACTACCTAATTATAGTTGGGTTTGTAAATATTCCCCCATTTTCATCCTCAACCCGAGCTTCAAAGTGTAAAAATTTAGGTTTTTTGTGTGAACAAAATCAAAAATTAGGGAAAAGGGGGGTTCGCTAGAACTAGGGGGGTTCTAGCGAACCATGCTTCATTCGAGCCTCCTTCAATATGCATTTTTCCTTTTATTTTTTGGGCGGGAAATGTGGGCCCAGTAATTAATGGGTTCACTCAAACCCTAGTTTGGTCGAACCCCTTGATGGTTCAGTCGAACTTGTAGGTTCATGTGAACCCCTAAAACCAATTTTTTTTCCATGGGGTCATTTTTTCTCAATTTTCTTTCCTCCATAAAATTGTAAACCACTATTATGGCTTCATCCTAAGATAACTTTTCAACCATTTGTCAACCCACTCCCTTGACTCACAACCATTCCAGGCTTGCATTGTACATGAAGAACAAAAGCATGCAATCTTATGTGTATTGATACTCCATGAACCTGCATTTGAGCTAAGGAAAGAGTGCAACTCACTCGATCCTATTAGTGTACAACAATCCTCATATGGTGCAATGTTAGTATCATCCATCAACCAAAAAAATCTATGAACTGAAGATGTACCTTCTTTACCTGGACCCATCGAAGCATTACACCACTCGACAATTGATCTTTCATCTGTCAACTGTGCACTTTCTTTATACTTTAACTCTTCTCGTGCTAATGCTCTTTTCACACATGCTCTTGCACCATCATGCTCCCCCTTTCCATGTCCATACTCACAAAAGTTCTGCATATGTTGAACACATGTAGTAAGATGCATCCTACACATCTAGTAGAATATGCGCACGTTCTTGAACTGTGTTGCACAGTTACCTGACCATATTATATGATGACCATATGATATGCCCCTCTGATCCAAATGAATGTAGGACATCTAGAAGCAACCTTGCATGAACTATGGAGAATGCGTGCGATCATCACTAATATAAAAGTGATACTCCCTCAATACCTTCCTTTGGTCCTCTGTACTATTAGCTGCATGAATGAATGTTATGTGCACAAATATCAAAACCTGTGTGGAGTTGTAATACTGTGACTGCACCTCACATTGTGGCTATAGAGTGTAGTTCTTTGCAAATTCAACCATTGATACTATGCTTCCAAGTGGAAAGGTGTCCTTTCATAGCTTGAATTGTGTGTCCAGCCATCGGGATCTATGGGTATGCCTTGCATACTCATACACTAGATTCTCATGAAACATGGACATAAAATGATACACTGGAATATTCTCAACAACCAAATCACACCTTTTTGCTTGAGACCCATATTTTGTAGCGTATGCCACTGTTTTATACTTCCCAAAATCTAGTAGTTTATGCCCCACCTCATCTGTGCTTTCCATATGTTGACATACTCACATTTGTTGCAAGCCACCGCAATGCTCGCATGAACCATCCAAGCATGTTCTCCTGTAGAATATTTTTCCATCCTCTATTTGACATAAATTTTTTGATAAGAACTCTCTTGAAGATTTTGGTGGGGCTTCTATGCCACAATCCTATAAAACATCATTAGTATGCAAATCTAAACATATAGAACAATAAACATCATAATGGTTAGTGAATACAATATGTAGTCTACAACAACAAGTAGTGTGTGTGTGATTTATCTTGACATAAAAAGGTTTAAGCATTTCAAATAATCTTTGAGAAATACTAATTTGAGGATAAGCATTTTGAAATTTATGAAAAAATTGGGTTTGAGTCGTATCCAAAAAATGCTTTGGATGTGGCTCATGGTTTTGACTACCGATTCTCCTTCTTACGACACCCCTTTGATTCGGAGATGGCCTTGTATTAATCTTCCAATAATCTTCAATTAGTGTTCTCAATGCTTCAACAACTTTTTTTATCTTTGTGTGGCAGTCTCCCCAAGAATGCCCATAATTCATTTGAATCGGTGCCCTCAATTCTTTGTCGCCTTTGAATGGATTTTGATTAAGTTTTTCTACTAATTCCCATTTGTTCACTTGTCTTTTTAATGAGGCGAGATCTCTTTGTTTGATAGCTTACCAAAGTCTATGTAATGACACGTTGGGTGACATTACTATCCTTTGAGTGTGAGGTCTTACCCACATTGTCATAAGCATCCATTAGATTCTTCACAATAGTGTTTTCACTTGATGCATTCGATATTCTCAGCCCAAGACTCTTCATGATGTTTCTATATTTTAAACCCCGCATCATTTGAAAAAATAGTTGACATCTTGCGGTCTCATTTATCCTTTCAAAGAACATTTTCCAAATCTTATCAGCATATCTTCTACAAGTGTGTTCTGGAATCTTACCTTCCATGTGCTGCAAAATATCCTCATCAATATTAATAAAAAACTTTGGCTTTCTACGCAAAATTATAGGTGGTGTTCTCTTAGGTACATACATCTCAACATTAGCATTTTCATCAATATTGAATTGAGGTGGGCTAGATTGTGTACCTTCGATCGAGGGTGGAATAGAAGACATACCTTGAGGTTCACATGGGGATGATGGCATACCTTGTTCATCAACTCCGAGTGATGATGTAATCTCAACTTCAGATGTGGTGGATAGTGTCCAACCATACTCACTTGTGGTAGATGGTGTCCCTCCATATTCACTTGTGCTTAATGGTGTCCCTTCGTATTCACTTGCGGTAGAGGGTGTGTCTCCAACTACGGTATTTGCATCTCCCCTAGCGAAACTCTTTCGCATTCGTGCCCTTTGTACTGCCAATTTCTTTTCTCTTTTTGAAAGTTGAGGTTCCTCTACAACTAGATTGTTTTCATCAATCGTTCCCAATTTCTTTTTTTCACGATATTCCCTCATCCGTTTTTTCTCTTTATCTCTCAAGCCTTGGAGCTGATCATCTGTTAGTTTTTTCCTTTTAACAGTTTGCTTCTTCGGAATGATGAATATTTTTACCTGTTCAAAGAGTTCCAAGTTGTCAAATTAACTAATTGAAAGCTTTGGAAGCATACACAAAGAAAGTCCATTGACAACGTAAGGTTGTAACATGACAAACTGGTGCAGGAGCACCTAGGTCATGAAATTCCTTCAAAAGGCTAATTTGTTAAATTTGTAATGTTCAAGTAAATATGATGAGTGAAGGTCATGAAATGATGAATTTCAATGTATTTGTACCATGAAATAGGTCACTAGGTGATATTATTGAAAAGTTGCTTTTTATAACAAAAGTTATCAATCATTGTAAAAATGTAAAATTGCAAAAAAGCAGTAAGGTGAAGAGTCTTTTTTTTGGAAGGGCAAGGATGGGTTGATGAAGATGAAGAGGAAAATATTTCAACTGATTTAGACACCTTTAAAAAGCATTGTAAGCTCGAGAAAGGAAGATCTTGTATGAAAGTTGTAGGAATTGTAATTCAAATAATCAAGAATTTGAACTTAGTTTCCTAAGTCTCGATCTGTGGTTTCCTTAGAATTGTTTTGAGAGTCTAAAAAGTGATTCTTAGCCATTCCACTGATGTAGGGCTAGTAGGTTGGTGGAATGGATCATATTTAGTTTCTTTCAATGTGAAGATGTGTGTGGCAGGGGTAAATAGAAATAAGAAGTCAGGATACTGTTGCATGAACAAAATTCTGAAATTTCTCATTAAAAAGAATGGTGTTTTCAAGTAGGGTTTGAGGAAACAACATGTAGAGGAGCTTAGAAATGATTTCAAAATAATTTTCAGAAATAATGAAGCATGTTTCAATTATTGGGCGGAGTAGTAGAGGTTTTTCAAATGTTTCATTAAAGAAACCCTCATGGTTGGTGTGTTTTCACCCTACAATTAAGTGTTTACTGATTTTGTGTATTGATGGGCATTTCCCATCTTGAAACTTGTTTATTTGTGAGTTTCTACACATGGCATAAGACTGTTTGCAGGTTTGGTGGATTAGTGAGTAGTTCTATGATGACTTGCTTTGATAAATTGACCTATTTAAGGGCTTTTACCAGTAGACAACATGCTGGTTCTACTCTATTTTGTGAAATAAGTGTATAAAATTTTATAGTATGTTGAAAAGGATCAAAATAGGCCTAAGAATCTATATTGGGATTATGTAAATGCTTTATGATAGAAAAGGAATCACCTGGTTATATGGAATGTTGGCCTACTAGAGATATTTGGCATTGTTTGCTAAAAATAGAGAATATGTAGAAATAGTGAAAGGAATGTTGTTAAGTGCTTGGGAGTAGTCTCATTTATGATGCCACAGTTGTGTCTATGCTTGGTAATGTTTTGAAAGTAGATTGTGAAAGATTTGATGATTTGGGCATATGCTTCCAACATATGGCAATGGTGTCTTGAATGCAAAGTAGTCAGAGTGTGTCTATATTGATATATTGGAATATTACAATCAAAACATGATGAAATTGGTATCTTAAAGGTTTGGTGACAATGTTAAACTAATGTTGCTTGTTGCTGTTACAAATGGTGTTTAAGTGAAGATAGGATGATGGATGTGTTGATTTGAGAAAAGATATCTTAAATGATTGGGATGATGTTTGATTGCAGGTCTAAGGAACAAAGGTGCTTGATTGTTTTTGCCTTGAAGGGGCAAGTTGAGTTGATGAGTGATTTTTGTATTGTTTATGGCAAGAACAAAGTTGAAAGTTGATTCTGAAAATGGTTTGCTATATGGAGATGGTGAATTGGCTATTGATAGCCTTATAACTTGAAATGAAATAAATGGATTTTGGTTGAATGAAAAGTAGTTTTGGATGAATTTGACAAAGTTTGTATAAATTGATCTTCTCCTGATTTTATTTGGGAAGGAAGTTCCCTAAAGAAATGATGTTGTTGAGTGGCTTGGAAATCTGATATTGCATCACAAACAAACAATTTGATCAACATGTAATAAGCAAAACAAAAAAAATGAAAGCAAGCCATAATAGAATGAAAGAAAATGTTCAAAGATTTCACATACCTAAAAAAAAAAGTTTCAAATGGAGGAGTTCTACCCAATTATGCAGCCTTTGCTTCTTCCTTCCTCAAACTCCTCAAAATTTGACTTCTTCAAATGCTTATTCCCCTCCAAATTTCAATTGTATATCAATTATCACTGTAATTCAAACTTGAATTGATATTATATGCCTCTCAACGTGAAAACTCTGCTATTTCATGCAAAGGTGATGGAAAGAACATTCAAAAGGTGGTGGAATCTCAAAATCATGCATACACACTTCACTCAATCACCAAAAAAGCTACTTTTTGTTGGAGCACGTGCAAAACCAGGAGAATATGCAAAATGTGGGCTAACATCATGGGTATATTGTGATTTTTTACCATTTTTTAGTGCAATAAAAAACTTGCTCGTGTTATGTAATCCTAAATGCACACATCTCTACTAGTTAATAACGCACTCATGTTATGATAAATTTGGTTTTTTTAAGCTTTAGATGGTACATTTATAGGGTAGAGGATTAAGTGTACTAGGGAGAGAGCTAGAGGGAATGAGAGAGAGATATTCCTAAGAGAGGGAGATACTTGAGAGAGAGAGATAAAGGAAGGGAGTGAGAGATAGATAAAGGAGGGAAGGGCTAAGGGTAGAGGGTAGAGGGTAGAGGATTTAAGGGTGAAGATTTTAAGGTTTACAATTAAGGGTAGAGGGGAGAGAGACAGAGGGAGTGACTGAGAGAGAGAGACCTAAGAGAGGGAGAGGGTTGAGAGAGGGAGAGAGATAGAGAGCTAACGTAGGGAGAGGGGGTAGGAGGGAGAGGGTTGAGAGAGAGAGAG
>VDFB02086081.1:186478272-186799181 GCA_007258455.2 Sequoia sempervirens
TTATGATTAGAGAATGCAAAATTTTCTTTTTTAAGAAGGATTTTACAAGACTTGTCTACCTTTTCAGATAAGACTTTCATGTCTCCACCCAATTGATTCTCTTTTTCTATACTTAGATTTGATTTTACCTTTTCCTTATCATCTATTTCCAATTGTTTTTGTTCCATGGAATTCTTAAGTTGAAAAATCTTATCATCTAGGAAAGTGCTACTATATATAAGTTTTACTTCACACATGCAAGCCCCTTTGTTACACAATAACAATTAGTGCTACTTTGCACAAGCATGTTTTTCCCCAACATAAGTGAGCTTCCTCTTTGCAAGAATAATTTCACTCCACAAGTGACTATTCATTATGGTAGCACTAATCTTAGTCACACAAGCACTAATCTAGATGTGCAAGCAATGGTTTCATAGAATGTTTCTTACATTTTTTCCCAATTCTACTTTTATTTATTGCACCCTAATCTACCCCTCAATACCCAAGGTTAGAGACATATTTATGCCCTTAAGCCCTATGCCACTAGAATTGACAAACTTGCTCTTTTTGGTATGCATGTTGAGCAATTTGCATCATGGTGTCTAGGTCATGTTACACAAGGTTGGCTCTAATATTAGAAAGATGTGCATGAAAATGACTACATATGAGCCCCCACTCAACACTTTTTCTAAACCCAATTAATTAATTAATCCACCTTAATCCTTCATTAACATTTTTCATAATTTAATATTCCTCCAATTCTCAAATGTTCCATCATGTCAGATGTGTCATTTCTATTTACATGTGCAAGTATGCAAATCTTCCAACTATTCTCCACCTGATCCCTCCTAAATCCACTTGAGACAAATGTTGCTTTATGGTTTGGCCATCCATGAGGCAATTTTCCTCTTTGTAGTTAGTCCAAATTTTAAATCTCCCACCTCCCAATCAAAAAGTTAAATATTTCCTTTTTTGGAAATCCTACAAAGATCTCCACTTTCTTTTTTGAATCTATATCATTAGCCACCCTTTCGAATAAACCTCCTCTTGACATTTAGTCATTTCCTCTTTCATGATATCTCTCGAATATTATGATCCTTTGATCCTTGAATTGCATCATTCCTCACAACAAGAGTTTGCAAATAGAATCCTTTACACTTCATTATCATTGACACATTTTATAGTAGGTGTGTACTACCATTTTTCTATTAAAAATCATCCAACTATACCAAGACTATGTTGGTTGAAAGAGAAATCCACATTCCATTCATAGTATTCAATCAAGCATCTAAGAGACTGGATATCAAATAGAGCCTTTATGTAATATGTTATTGGATGATTTCTTGTAGATTGCATAATTGGATTGCATGGATTAAGATTTTATTACTATTTTGGATTGGAAGGTGTGATGGAATAATAAGATAGTTGGAATTATATTCCTTGGAGTAGCCTATAACTAGGTACAAATGACAAGGGGTTATGGAATGAGAGGACAAGATTGTAGGATAGATTGATGGATGGTGGATGGGAATATAAGCATGGGGAGTTTCAAGCTCAATGGGAAGGGAGATATTTAATGATTAGGATGGAAAGATGCATAGATAATGAAAGGACTATGATGGATGAAAATGCTTAGATTAATAAATTTATATTAGCCTAAAATGAACCTAATGGACTAATGCAATGATGATGGATGCTAGGTTTATGGTTTAGAGTTTAAGGTTTCACTTAATGGATTAATGCAATGATGATGATGGATTAACCTAAAGAGAGACATAAATATGGTGTTGAAAGACCTTATAATGAATAAGTTGAATGAAATAGGTAATGTAGTGATTGAAGAGATTCTTCCCACTCTTGAGAAGTTGAGGAAGGTGTGTGTATAGTATGTGCAAGTGGAAAATGGCAATGTAGAACTAGAGCAATAGGTACTAGAATGTATGAAATGAAAAAGGAATATGAAGAAGTAGACCAAAGTGAATGAGATAGATAGTGTATTGACTGAAGAGATTCTTCTTGCTCTTGAGAAGTTGAGGAAGGTGTGTGTGTAGTATGTGCAATGGGAAAATGTCAATATAAAAGTGGGTAAAGTCAATAGGTTTTGTATTACCTATGAATTTGTGTAAGAAAAGAAAGTGAGAGATGATGCTATAAGTAGAGTTGAACAAATGAACTCAAAGATTCTCAAACTTAAGAATTCAATGGAACAATTACAATTGGAAATAAATGACAAGGAAAAGGAAAAATCATATCCAAGTGAAACAAAGGAGAATCGATTAGGTGGAGAGAGGTTGTGTGTGTGTGTGTAAGAGAGAGAGGGAAGTAAGGTGGGAAATTTAGGTATAGAGTGAGACAGGGAATTATGGAGGGAGGGAGGGAGGGAGCGAGGGAGGGGTAGGTGGAGAGAGGTTGTGTGTGTGTGTGAGAGAGAGAGAGAGAGAAGTAGGGAGGTAGGGAGGGAGGGGTAGGTGGAGAGAGGTTGTGTGGGAAGGGGGAGAGAGAGAGAGAGAGAGAGAGAGAGAGAGAGAGAGAGAGAGAGAGAGAGAGGAGGGAGATAGGGAGAGGTAGGTAGAGAGGAAGGTAGAGAGAGGTAGTTAGAGAGAAAGATCTTATCTATGTAGGGTGGGAGAGATAGAGAGAGGTGGTGTGTGTGAGAGAGAGAGAGGAGGGGAGGGAGAGTTAGAGAGAGAGAGGTAGGTAGAGTGAGGGAGATGTGGAGTGAGAGGGAGGGAGGGAGAGGGAAGGAGCAAGTGAGAGATAAAGGGAGGGGTAGGTGGAAAGAGAGAAAGGGGGGAAGAGGGACAAAGGGAGGGAGAGGAAGGTTAGGAGGGATGGTGAGAGATGAGAGATAGAGATAAGTATAGAGGTATGGGGGGAGGGAGAGGTCTAACGAGGTAGCATGGGAGGGATAAAGGTAGAAAGAGGAAATGATGGAGATATGGAGAGGTAGGTCTAGAGAGAGGTAAGGTTGAAGGAATAAAGGGAGAGGTAGGTAGAGAGAGTGCAAAATTTACATTTTTTACTCAAAAAATATGTTTTAATTTCCTCATATGATGAAAAAATAAATACACTAAATAAGTGAGATTGGAAAAACATAGTGGGTTGTAAGTGATATGAGTTTTCTTGTTCTAACCAATTGGGTTGTTACTTGTAGAGGGTTTTACAAGACTATGTGGGTTACAGCTTTTATAACACAGTGTTTTCCAACCTGTAATTTTACAAAATAATAAGAATGTGATGTTTTTTTTTTTAAATTTACACAGTAGGAATGCAAATAAATTCACCTTCAAAATTTATAGCAAGCTTTAGAGTAAAAATTGTGTTTCAATTTCTTCATATGTTCGAAAAAAGAATAACTTTTCATAAGGAAATAATTGATAGGGGACAATGTGTTTTCTAGCATTGTAAATAATGTGAGAATTTTTTTGTTTCAATAAGATGAAGAAAGTGAAATGCCATTTTTACTGTACCAATTTTTTTTTCTAAACTTTGAAGGTGGACTTCATTACATTCTTGGTGCATATGAAACAAAAACTTTTCATAACGAAATAACTGACAAGGGATAGTGTGTTTTCCAACATTGCAAACAATGTGAGCATTTTTTTGTTCCAATCATATCAAGAAAGTGAAATGTAATTTTTACTATAACCAAAAAATTTGTTATAAATTTGAAGTTGGAATTCATTACATAACTAACAAGGGACAATGTGTTTTCCAACACTGCAGTTTCATAAGGAAATAATTGACAAGGGACAATGTGTTTTCTAGCTATAATGGAAATAATGTGAACCTTTTTTTGTTCCCTATTGGAAAACACATTGTCCCCTATTGGAAAACACACTATCCCCTCTTGGAAAACACAATGTCCCCTGTTAGTTATTTCTAGACATCTTACATTCTAATGATGTCCCCTATCCACTTTTCCTACACAGGGGATAGTGTGTTTTCCAACACTGCAAACAATGTGAGCATTTTTTTGTTCCAATCATATCAAGAAAGTGAAAAAAACACTATCCCCTATTAGTTATTTTCAATGTTGGAAAACACGCTATCCCTTGTTAGTTATTTCCAGTGTTGGAAAACACATTGTCCCTTGTTAGTTATTTCCAATGTTGGAAAGTGGAAAACACATTGTCCCCTGTTAGTTATTTCTAATGTTGGAAAACACAATGTCCCTTGTTAGTTATTTATAGAAATCTTACATTCTAATGATGTCCCCTATCCACTTTTCCTAAACAAGGGACAATTTGTTTTCTAGCACTACAAACAATGAGCATTTTTTTGTTCCAATCATATTTCCAATGTTGGAAAACACACTGTCCCCTGTTGGAAAACACATTGTCCCCTGCTAGTTGTTTCCAATGTTGGAAAACACACTGTCCCCTGTTACTTATTTCTAGACATCTTACATCCTAATGATGTCCCCTATCCATATTTTCTACATAGAGGATAGTGTGTTTCCAACACTGCAAACAATGTGAGTATTTTTCCTACATAGGGGACAATGTGTTTTCCAACACTAAAAATTCATAAGGAAATAATTGACAAGGGACAGTATGTTTTCCAACACTACAAATAATGTGAGAATTTTTTTGTTCCATTTTGGAAAACACACTATCGCTTGTTGGAAAACACACTATCCCCTATTAGTTATTTCCAATGTTCTAAAATTTGACGGTGGACTTCATTACACAACTGACAAGGGATAGTATGTTTTCCAACATTGAAAATTCATAAGGAAATAATTGACAAGGGATGGTGTGTTTTCCAACATTGCAAAAAATGTGAGCATTTTTTTGTTCCAATCTTATCAAGAAAGTGAAAAACACATTGTCCCCTATCAATGGACAGTTGGAAATGTCATTTTTACTATAACCAAAGAGTTTTTTTAAATTTGAAGGTGGAATTCATTAAATAACTGAAAAGGGACAATGTGTTTTCCAACACTTCAAATTCATAAGGAAATAATTGACAAGGGATAGTATGTTTTCCAAAACTGCAAATAATGTGAGCATTTTTTTCTTTCAATGAAATGAAGAAAGTGAAATTCCAGTTTTACTGTACCAAATAGTTGTTCTAAAATTTTAAGGTGGAATTCATTACATTGTTGGTGTGTACAAATCAAAAACTTTTCATAAGGAAATATCTAGAAAGGGACAGTGTGTTTTCCAACACTCCAATAATGTGAGCATCTTTCATAAGTAAATAATTGATAGGGGATAGAGTGGGTTATAGGTTTTATAACACCCATTGTTTTCCAACATGCAATTTTTGTAATGAAAACCTTTTATTATTTAGAGAGTACAAATATAATGAAAGGAACCTTCAAAATTTACCACAACTGTTAATTAGAGTAAACATTATGTTTCAATTTGCTCATATGATGGAAAAATAAGTGCACAAAATAATCACAGGTTGGAAAAACACAATAATAAAACCAAAGGTAATAGACACAAATGATACAAATATCACAAGTTTTTTACCCACAATTTATTTCACAATAAGATGGGCAATAGATTTTTCCAAGTATGTGAATATACATAAAAGTGATTGTATATTAGGCCTATGAATACCATACAACCTTCTAGAACAAACATTCCTTTTCAAATATAGGTGCACCCAAATATCCTAAAGAAATGTTGAAATATAATTATAAATTAACACCAAAAAACTTACAATCAAAAGATAATAGAAAGGACACACAAATCCCAAACATTTCCTCATTTATTCAATATAATGTAAGTTCATGGACTTCTCCCTTCTCTCTATACAAAGGCCATGATTGAAAATTCTAGATATCACTCTCTTTTCCTAACACTGAATATTCTTGTCCCTTCATAAGGGAGGGAGAGGGGGAAGGAGGGATATAGGGAGTGGTAAGGTGGGAGGGATAGAGGTACATAGAGATATGGTGGGAGAGGTATGTAGTGAGAGAGGGGGAAGGAGGCAAGGATGTAGGGAGAGAGGAAGTGGTAGGGTGGGAGGGATAGAGGGAGGGAGAGAAAGAGGGAAGAAGGAAGATATGGAGTGGTAGAGTCAAATATTCTTGAACATAATAATTCCATGGAACAAATACAATTAGAAATATATGATTTAAGGAAAAGGAAAAATAAACCCTTATCTAGAAAGGTAGATAAGTCTTGTAAAGAACATATAATGACATGCATGGCTATATAATTTTTTATCTACAATCCTAAACTTTTATGACTTTCTTGTATATATGTTATACTTTTATGGAAATATAATGATGTATGCCTATATGGATTTTTAGTTAATACATTTTTTTTATCAATTTTGTCAATATTTGCATTATAAATGATTAATTGAATAAATTGAATAATGAACTGATGAAACTATAAATGATTAATTAAAAAATTGAAGAAGGCTCCTTTTTACCATGTAATTGATGCAATCATTGTAATTAATCATTCATAATTTTCCTCAAATGTGTTTATAAGGCATGTCGATGAGAGTTTGAAATATTCAAATGCCTTATACAAGCTATGAATTATTAAAGAAGAAAGTGATATATCAACTAGAGTTTTTTAAAATAATGATGGTATTGATAAAGATCTAGTACAAAGGAGAAGTCTCTTTGGAAATATATATAATAATAAATATAAGTATATCAATTCATCATAATCAAAGGTAGAAAAGAGAAGTAGATGAACATTGGGAAAGTAGAGAGGAAATGGGAGAGAGAAGTAGATAGAGGGGGGAAGCTAGGAAGGAGGGGGATGCAGGTATAAAGAGAGGTGGGATGGGATGGATTAAGGGAAATGTAGGTAAAGAGGGAGAGGGTGAGTTGAGATAGAGATATAGGGAGGAAGCAAGAGAGAGGGAAAGAGGGAGGTGTAGGAAGAGAGGTAAGGGTGTGTGTGAGGGAGATAGAGAAGGAGGTGGATAGGGGGTTGTAGGGTGGGAGGTATAGAAGGACCCAAAATAGACTTAGTAAGAGGGGGATATGTAATCTTGGATTACGGGGCATAGGCACTCAAATTGGATTTATAGATTCAAAGAGGGATAGGGATAATTTTTTTGAGCTAGTAAAATGGAGGGGGATGGTGACAAATTGTTTGGAAGAATGATAAAACATGATATATTGACTTAATAGATTCTTCCTTCTCTTGAGAAGTTGAAATGGAAAAGGAATATGAAGAAGTAGACCAAAGTGAATGATATAGATAGTGCATTAACTAAAGATATTCTTCCCACTCTTGATAAGTTAAGGAAGGTGCATGTGTAGCATGTGCAATGGGAAAATGGAAATGTAGAAGTGGATAAAGTCAAGAGGTTTTGTATTGCAAATGAATTTGTGCAAGTAAATAATGTGAGAGATGATGTTATAAGTGGATTTGATGAAAAGAACTCAAATATTCTTGAACTTAATAATTCCATGAAACTAATACAATTGGAAATAGATGAAAAGGAAAAGAAAAAATCAAATCTAAGTACAAAAAAATAGAATTTGTTGGGTGGACACATGAAAGGATTGTCTAAAAAGGTAGACAAGTCTTGCAAAGAACTTGTTAGAATAAAAATATACATTCTCTAATTGTAAAGACACTCTCAAATCTGAGAAAAAATTGGCTACAAAGCTACATAAAAGTGTTCAAGATGGGTATGTGTAGGATCAACATGGAAAAAAGAGGCCCTTAAGTTGAAAAAAAATCAGAAAAGTCACAGTTAGGTAACTTGACGTAAACATTTGAATCAGTTATCTATAATATTTAAATAATATCTAAGAATAGAATCTATAGCAAATTGGATGTAGTTTCGAAACTACTAGGTTTATTTATTTTTAAATCTATTTGGTGAAAATTTGAAATTTCAATGGAGTAGTACTTAAATTTCAAGGAAAAAATAAGAAGTAGGTGTCTGTCTAACCACCCTAACCATAATAAAATGATAATAATATTTTATAATATTTTAGATATAAGTAGATGACTTATGTCCTGATGTGATGCATATTTTTTTGTAATTTTTTTCCAAGTAAATAATTAATTATGATTTTTTTATTACAAATTTTAAAAAATATAAAAACTCGTATGTCTGACCACCTTAAATTGGTCAAAAATTCATGAAATTCATTTTTTTTAATACTATAATATACGTTCACCATAGAATGTGACACATTTTTCAAATTCAAAAAATGTGATACCGTTTGAAAGCTATAGATGTTTTTCAATCAGCCTATGAATCAAGACTTTAGTCATTATTCAAATAAAAAATGAATAATAATTATTTATTAAACTCAAAGTAAAGCATAATTTATATTGGTGGAAAGTTGAGAATCTCTTTTAAAAACCCTTTTCGTTTCATCAATTTTGGGTTAAAAAAAAGTTGTCAGCCACATACCCATCATATTGCCACTTTTTGGCCCATCCTGATCCTGCACATACCTAGACATTGAAAAATCTATCCAAGAAAGGGATGTTTCTATCCTAAGGGTTGATGAAGGAGTATTTGATCTAAAGATTCTAGTAAGAGATATGAAAAAATGTTATAAGATCATGACAATGAATAGTAAGGGGTGTTAACAGGTAAGAGCAATGGAGATGAGGAAAAAATTGTGTTGCATATTTTTCACTCTCTCTACCTACCTCTCCCTCTATTCCTTCAACCTTACCTCTCTCTACCTACCTCTCCATGTCTCCCTTATTTTAGGCTAATATGCATCTAAGAATGAAGACAAAGTTATACTAAATGTCAAATACAACAATCTATCCTTCCCTCTTTCTCTCCCTCCTTCTATCCCTCCCACTCTACCACTTCCTATAGCCCTCCTTCCTTCTCTCTCTCCCTCTCAAGTATCTCTCTCTCTCCATCTCCCTCTCAGGTATTTATCTCTCCCTTTTAGGTCTCTCTGTCTCTCACTCTCTATCTTCATCTTAGGTCTCTGTCTCTTACTCTCCATATCTCTCTCTCCCCCTTCCTTTCCCTCTCTCACTCTCTCTCTCTCATAGGTCTCTTCCACTCCCTCTCTCTCTCTAAGGTCTCTCTCTCAGGTCTCTCCCACTCTCTCTCTCTCTCTCTCTTAGGTCCTTTGGGATTTAAAACCACTACTTTGATACCATGTGATAAAATTGAGACTAGAGAATGTATTTAAGGATTATCCAACCATACAACCAATTACAAAAATGCTCATAGTATAATTTGATGACATAATTGTTACCCTTTTTCACCTATGGGATCAGTTAGGCAGGGTCTATATTTTCAAGTGTTCATGGATGCCAAATGGAGGAACATTCACAACAAGGGCTAAATCATACATCTGATGCTAAGTCACAAGGAAGCTTGTTAGAAGGCATGCCTCAATCAGATTTGGCATAAAAATCCTCATAGAAGAAAGTTGCTAAGACCAGCTGAATGTCTTATCGACTAGCATTGTGTTATATTCATTTGAAATCCTCAGGTCGCCAAGACATCTCGGTCACTGTGAAATTTAATATCTCTCTCCGCTTGGGATGTCTCGTCGATAGTTGTTCACAAGGTTAGTGTCGGGGAGAATGGTTTACCTTCGCTATGATCTCTGGCCAACAGATGGAGCTCTCGGTGAAATTTTTTTCCTTCAGCATAAGGTCCCGCTGAAGGATGGAGGTCTCCCCAAAATAGATGGCATCAGGGAAAGATTTAAGTTTGGCATGAGGTCCCAGCGACCGAGTGATGTCTCATTGAAAGGATGGTGCCTTCGGTATAAGGATGTGGCCCTCGGTATAACCTCTCACCAAATGGGGTGAGGTCTTGCCGAAACAAGGTGGCTTCAAAGTAAGGTCTTGCCGACAGATGAAATTCTTGCCAATAGTTGTTCACAAGGCCGTTATCAAGAAGATGGGTTCACATTCACCGTGAGGTCTCAGCAAAAAGAGATGTCATCGCGAAGAAAAGAAGGGCCTCGCTGTAATGTCTCGGCGACCAAGTGGAGTCTCCCCAACATGAAATGAGCTCACTGAATGTAGGCATCATCGCTATGAGGTCTGGCCGAATGATCATGGCCTCGGCGATAGAGGGATTGGTATCGGTGTAATGTCCTACCGACCCGATGGTGTCTCACTGAAGGATGAAGGGCTCGGTGAAAGGTCCTGCCGACAATGGAGAGTCTTGCCAATAGTGATGGACTTGCCAATTGAGAAGGGATATTGGTATGACTCTTAGGGCCCGCTGTGACCTCTTGCCGAATTCATTTGTCTTGGTGATGAAAAAATGGATATAGGTATGACTCTTGCAGTCTGCTATGACTTCTCCCCGATAATCTAAGGTCTTGTCGATGGTTGTGAGCCATGTCGATAACTGTTGAAGGGCATAAAGCCATGTCTCACCAACATGTGATTCTGATGAAGCAACCTTTGACCATTAGGGAATCTACATGGCACAAGTTCAACCAATCAGAAGGAGCTAAAGATGGACCATGAGAAGTTTGACTGTTGTGACTATCCTTGTGAGGAAGATCAATGGAATGTAAGCGACATGGATATGCTCTATGATAAAAATGATGGATCAATTTGGCATAGAGGGGTGTCGTCTATGGGGATCTAGGAGGAAATTTGATGCTACTTTTTGAAGACGGTCAACTTGCAGAAAGATCTTGAGACA
Organism: Sequoia sempervirens; assembly: GCA_007258455.2. NCBI lineage: Eukaryota > Viridiplantae > Streptophyta > Pinopsida > Cupressales > Cupressaceae > Sequoia > Sequoia sempervirens. Next base: position 186,488,845 of record VDFB02086081.1, read on the forward strand.
AAAAAAGGCAGAAAGGAAAAACCTTGAGTCATGAAGACAGTTGTGGTGTCTGCTGGCAAGTGGTAGATTGACATTTATGATTATCAAAACAACCACATTTAAGGCAACTCTGATGGAAGTTCAAGGGTGGACACGGAGGCCAGAAGACAATGTGATTATTCCAAAAGATCTTGAGCCCATTCCTAGAGAGATCCTTCACCAACATGGACATGGATACACATTTAATGCATAAGTAACTCGATTAAAAAGATCTAAGGGCGGGTCTTTTTGGAGGTTGATATTTTTGTAAGCCTTAGGGTAGGGGCTGACACTTTTTGTATATATGACATTTTTGCCTCTTTGTAAGGGAGTTCTTCTTATGATTTTTTGAAGTTTGTGACCTTTGCAGTCCTTTCTCAGGTTAGCAAACTTTTGTAACTCATTTGGAGCATGATATATAGAATTTACCTTGGTTATCATTGATGGTTCAATCTACCTTCTGGTTCTTACAAAATATTGTGCATTTTCAGGTGATTCATCAAGCTACTTTGTGAAATATTTATTTTTCCTTATAGCTTTGTTTCATGTTAGCATTCATTTCTTTGCAAACTTAGTATTATGTAGGTTACAAATTGTATTTACTCAATTACACGTGAGCTTTTAATTTGTGAAAATCTTCTTTTCCTTCTTGAAAGTGTGTGCATGTCAAACCTGGTTGTGAAATACTTATGCATAATCTACAGAATCTAGTTGTGTTGTCCCATATCCATCATTAGTATTCAAGTGTAACCTGAGTGTTTCATTTCTCTTGTCAATTTGGTGCATCACCATAGGGTTAAATTTTAATTTTAAAGCATTCTCCTTCTCCCTTTTCCTTTCAAAATCAGTAGTTTTCGATGATGACCCAACTAGGAAGTTGGCCTTATCCGGAGGTTGACCTCTACTTACAAGTAACCCACAACTTTAGAGGTCTTCCCATGTTTCTCTAAAGTATCAAGTTTTGCAACTTGATAAGGGTGCAATTTTAGTAGATAACAATAATAAATTAATAAAAATATGAATTCATATAATTGCATCTACTTTCTTGTCTTAAGGGCTTACAACATGAGACATCAAACTTTAATGAATCATATATGTACAACCACTATATAGAATATAATCTTTTGAGTTAATATGTGATGTAATAGTCTTCACAATGTGCTACTAAACTTCACCAATATTAACAAAAAAATATTGTTTGGAGCTATTAAAAAATCACCTTTGAGTGATGACCAATAATATTTATATAGAGAGTGAATCCATTTCTTATTTAGACTGTAAAGAACTTATGAGGGTGATCGTTGAGACCTTAATACATGACAACAAATAGAATAATAATTTCACTACCATACCTTAATGGTAATAAAAAATAATAATAATTTCTAAAGGTGTATTGTACTGTCCCCTATCAGTTATATCCTAACTAATAGGGGATGGTGTGTTTTCCAACATTGGAAACATTATTGGAACAAAAAAACCTCACATTGTTTGCAACGTTGGAAAACACACTGTCCCCTGTGTAGTAAAAGTGGATAGGGGAAATCATTATAATGTAAGATTTCTAGAAATAACAAACATGGAATAGTGTGTTTTCCAATAGGGGACAACGAGTTTTCCAGCAAGGGAAAGTGTGTTTTCCAACAGGGGACAATGTGTTTTCCATTAGGGGATAGTGTGTTTTCCAACATTGGAAATAACTAACAGGGGACAACATGTTTTCCAACAAGGTATAATGTGTTTTCCAACATTGGAAATAACTAACAGGGGATAGTGAGTTTTCCAAGATTGGAAATAACTAACAGGGGACAATGTGTTTTCCAATAGGGGACAGTATGTTTTCCAGTAGGGAACAAAAAAATGCTCACATTATTTGTAGTGTTAGAAAACACACTATCCCTTCTTAATTATTTCCTTATGAATTTGTAGTGTTGGAAAACACACTGCCCATTGTTAGTTATGTAATAAGTCCACCTTCAAAGTTTAGAATGACTCTTTGGTTACAGTAAAAATGACATTTCACTTTCTTGATATGATTGGAGCAAAGAAATGTTCACATTGTTTACAGTGTTGGAAAAGAAATTGTCCCCTATATAGGAAAATTAGACAAGGGACATCATTAGAATGTAAGATTTCTAGAAATAAATAACAGGGGACAATGTGTTTTACAATAGGGGACAGTGTGTTTTCCATCAAGGGACAATGTATTTTCCAATAGGGGATAGTGTGTTTTCCAACATTAGAAATAACTAATAGGGGACAATGTGTTTTCCAATAAGGGATGGTGTGTTTTCCAATAGGGAACAAAAAATGCTCACATGATTTGCAGTGTTGGAAAACACAATTTCCCTTGTCAATTGTTTCCTTATGAATTTGCAATGTTGGAAAACACACTATCCCTTGTAAGCTATGTAGTGAAGTCCACCTTCAAATTTTAGAACAACTCTTTGGTTATAGTGAAAATGATATTTTACCTTTTTGATATGATTGGAACAAAAAAATTCTCACATTGTTTGCAGTCTTGGGAAACACATTGTCCCTTGTGTAGGAAAAGTGGACAAGGGACATCATTAGAATGTAAGATGTCTAGAAATAACTAACAAGGGATAGTGTGTTTTCCAACATTGGAAAGAACTAAGAGGGGAAAGTTTGTCGTCACTATATTCTAATGATGTACCCCTTGTTCATATGATGAGGACATTAATTTGGTAGATGAACCCAAAACATTAGTGGCACATCTTTCGTCAATAATACAAATGTTATTTCCTACCTGTTACATAGACTTTGTATTAAAGTATACAAAACTTATAAATATTTTAGGTCATTTATAACCATCTAGGTATGTTTTGAGTGCATACTTTTATATTTTTAGGATGATGCATAAAATTAAAAATTACTGCTATCTTGTGATTCCAACATTTTAGAATTTCAATTTCCTCGTAATATTTTGGATACTAGTACATGACATTGAGACTATTATTGTTCACCCATAGTTTCATATTATTTTAGATGCTGATATAGAACATAAAGTAGATTGGGAAAATTTTTTTTGATCTATTCTTAAGAGGATAAAATTTTATATGCGAAAAGTTTATCTATTGATAACATCAACTTTACATAGATTAGATGTAAAAATATTTACTACATGGAAGGGTTGTCATCCCCAAAGATTTTATACAATTCAAGATCATAGAAATGAGGAAGATGGTCCTCTAATAGAAATACAAAAACCCAAAATGACAGTGATACATTCTCTACAATGAGATATTTTATGCATTTACAGTAGTTTCAATAGCAACTACTCTTCCTAAACCCTCAACATTTTCAAAGTTATCATTTTCCTCTCAAATCTCAAAAAAAGATTTCTTTATACTCTGAATGCTTTTGAGTGTGAAGTCTTCTCCCTCTATCCAAATTGAGTGCCAACCTGTTAAGACATCCAAAATCCACAACAAATTTATATAGCTGAATAAAAGGCTTTGAAACAAAGATTCATAATTGTAACCATAATCTTTGAAAATTGAAAAATATAACATATCCTCTAGTCACATAGATTTCTTTATTAAGTTTCTTCACTGGTCACACCACTCACTTTCTACTTATAAATCTGCTCTCTACATCAATAAAGGAAACACATTATCAAAAGGCTTGAATAAACATGAATTATCATTTTGGCATTTGATATGGCCAAAATAGAAGATGCATATATTGCATCCAAGAATTGGAGAAAAGTTTCAATAATATTAAACACATTGGAATTAATTTGAAGTTAGCTGGACAGTAAGCAAATCATATATCAAAAAAATCAAATGGTTAAAGGGTGAGAGTGACCATCTTCATCATGGAAAGATTAGTGCTCTCACAGAATTCAAGAATCGACTTGAGTTGATTACAAAAAGGTTGGTGCTCCCTAAATTCAAGTCAAGTTCTAGGAATATAAAAAATATAATATCCTTAATAGAAAATTTGAATCAAATCTATCATTTGTTTAGATTTAACTTGAAACAAATTAAAAATGTCTTCTATAAACTCTGATAATCTCAAACAATGGTGGGGTAGAAAAAGTCAAGAAAAGAATATTATTTAAAACATAATAAAACATGAAAAGAGATAACTGATTGACAACTACAAAGAATAGATGGAAATTATCAATGCTCGATATTTAAGTGTCTCCAAAATTGATGTGATTGTAAGATAGAAATTGCAAGTGCATAAAGGGATTATATGCACACAACTACACTCCACCAATTGTGTGTATTTCCAAAACTATCAAAACTGTAAGCTCTAGGACATAACTATTAACATCTTCAAAAGGAACTAGCTTTTGTGCTATTGCATTAAGTAGAATATAATGTAAAAACTAAATTCTACTCAGGGAAGCATACTTGACTGGGCTATAAATATATTTGTAATGCATAAAATTGGAAATTCAAATTACAACTTATATCAGTAGCTTTGGTTAATCCAAAATAGCTTTGTTTCAATGAGAGTGTTGCAATTAAGTGGTAATAGTTGAAAATGGAGATGGAATTAGCTGCACTAGTAAATATGAATTAATCAATTAATTTACAAAGTAATGGTTTCCCTAGTAAATGATAGATTAATATATTAAGATAACAAGAGATTTAAATAAATAGGCAAGTATTGTACCTCTGGTCATGATCCATAGCTATCAATGTAGTTAAATTGATAGTTGACTATTAAAAAATTGATCTACAAAGAGATATCTTCCATGATTGTGATCATTTAGGGTTATTTAAGAAGTTATAATAAGCATTCAAAGTAATTGTTTTTATTATGATGTATACTGTCACTGATAAAATATGTGCACATTTTATCTTTTATATGGTCTGCCTTTAAAACCTATAGTGTGCCTAAATATTAATCTCAATGTGAATGACCTATGTATGTTCCCAACTACACAGCTACACAACTACACAATTATTACTATCACGGATTGCTGTCAAAGAAGATTCTTATAAAATGATAAAACCAGACACAATTACAACATTAAAAAACTAAAACCTACAACAGTTGCATACAATATTTGTCTTTTCTTAGAAGGAGCCAAAAACATTATATGAATACACTATTTGGTATTCTTTTTAAAGCACAAAAATTTGTACATGCAATTTTTTTGGGCGACAAACATTGTGTATAGAACATGGTCTTTGGAAATGACTTGTATACTCATAGATATATCCAATATAGATTTAGCCAGCCTTCAACATTATTTTTGAGATCTGAGATCAGTCGAGCTAAGAACTTTTTGATTGGAAAAATGTAAAACATGGTAGAGAAAAGCGTCCAATTCCTTGTGAGAGGATTCCAGACTTGACCTCAATAGCTGCTTTAAACACTAATTGGCTTTCTCCCTCATTTTCAGCCCTTGTTCACTTTCCATCTGATATTTTCACTCCTTTGAACATCCCCAAGGATAACACCTAAAGATTTCATTATACATTCACGCATCACTGGCCTACACTCTAGAGGAAAATGTGATTTTTTTTATTGCACCAATAGATAAGAAATTCAAGGAAGCCCTTCAATTGAATAAATATATACAAACAACTTCACAGAACATCCCACAAAGAACTTACATTGATGTTACAAGCTAGAAAGACAGGACAAAATGAAAGCTTGAGTCTCAACACCATATCGTCTGAATCCTTCAAAAATAACCCATCCTCGTTTCACAAATCCTCATAAAAGAATAAAAAAGAATTCACATTTTAAAAAATAGTTGTGTGAAAAGAATCCCATGCTTAGAGTATTCACCTAAACCCATGACTGCATATAACCTCGTTTCAGACCAGGAACTGAGGACCTTCACAAAAAATATAGATCCTGATCACAAGTAATGTCCAATGTTAGAAGCAACCCCTTCAGCAACCCCTTCACTGTGAAAACCAAAACAGAGTTGAAATAAAGTTACTTGGAGAAGCACTTGCAATGGTGAATGTAGAAGTGGCCATGTGTGTTTAGCGACCTCTGTAATAAGAGATATCTAATAAGTGACCACTCAAACTGAAGGTTTATAGTGTAAGCCTCCTGTTAAATACTTCCCACTTTGAATGTTTCCCTTTTGGTTATGCTTCCTGTCAGTCTCTTACAACTACAACAAAATCACATAAATATCAAAATCTCAAATCTACAAATCATTCTAATGCTCCTTATGCCACAACCATAAAGATTAGATAATTTGAGAGAAATGGACATCTTTGTTCCTGGATTTTCCTTTTATAAATTCTGGCGAAAGCTCCAACATCCAGAACAAGAATGAGTCAGCATTTTCAACATGAAGAATGAATAATCTATTTTGTAACAAATTAAATATGCAGTCTGAGAAGCAAGTGAATACACCATCTCCATCATCATTTGTCACTCTCCATACCAGACCAAACCTGCAGGACAAAACAAATGATTTAAAAAAAAAAAAAAAAACTCGTGCTTCCTTATTTTTAAATTCCCGCTGGTTTTTCAAAATATGTACGTTTGAAAAAGTCTTGCTGGTTTTTCAAAATTCGTACGTCTGAGAAATTTTGTGCACAACTTTTGTTGTTTGTCCTGACCCGCTTTGTCCCCGTCCATCGTCAAGTATTTTTGTTGAGTGTTGGGATGGGGATGACACATTATATTATAATGTTACATACATAGGTACGTTTTGTCTAGGAGTTATCTTTATTAGTACTTGCCTTAGGCATAGTACTATTGTAATGAGTTTGACTTTTCTAAGTTAACTAGTTATTAATAATTTAGTTTTCAACCAATCAAAAATAATATTTAAACAAAAATTAAAATAAAATTCAATTTTGTAAAGTCAACTTGTAAAATATTTACTTTATAAATTATAATTTTTTTTTTGTGCATATGATTGGTTTAAAAAATTTTGTGTGTTATTATGATAAAGCAAATTAATTTTTTTTTTTTTAAGGAATGATTTTTCATTTTTGCTTTATAAAATCATTTCATTAAATCTTTCTAAAATAAATCTTACATTTCATTTTTTGCTTTATTTATTTTGACATTTTTTAAGAATGATTTTTTTATGTATGTAATTGTTATTTTTTAATTAAAGAAAATCTTACAAAAGTCAATTAACTATTTTATAAGATTTGGAGTCACACTATTAAAATAAAAAAATAAAAAATTGTATTATTCTTTCCATTAAACTAATATCTTTATCTATGTTTTTAATATTTTATGGTATAATTTGATTATATATGTGCTCTTCTTCTTTTCATTAATAAGTTTTTTTCATCATGTATATTTTTATATTAATTTATATCAATATATATGTAGTTTTTTCAAAAAAATTATAACCGATAATATATAGGTATATAAGATAATATATAACCTAATGTAGGTATATATATATTATATAAGATAATAATTTGTAGGTAAATAAGTTAACCTATATTATGTAGGTAATATATTAATTTATATTATATAATAGTTTATATTAATTTATATTATATATTTACATACTATATTATTTTATTTTTTAGGTTCTCCTTTCATATATATTTATATATATATTAATAAACTATCTTAATTGACTACTATGTTAATTATAATATCAATATTATTATTTTTTTTTTTGTCGATAAAATATATGTTTTATTTTATTTTATATTATAATGTAAAAATAAAAAAATGCGAAAATTTTGTTCTTAAGTGGTTGAAAGCCAATCCAACCATATTTTAGCAGTAAACACAACAAAAATAACCCCAACCTAGATATTTACAGTCACCAATCGAGTCCGTAAACACACTATCCAAAACAAAATTTACAAACTACACTACTTGAAACACTCATAAAGAAAAATTTACAAATTTAAAAGTATTTTCATGTCCACATACAACCAGTAGCTGAACTAGTAAAAGAAGCAAAGAGAACAAAAACAAAGGGCACTGAACTACCCCACTTCATACCTTGCGACCATGCCCACAATCCAAACTGCAACCACAAGCCCTAATACTGCCTCGCACAACACCACGACCCCTCCCACGTAGCCCACCATGGCCAATTGCCCTCCTCTATTCCTCCATGTCCATCCACGCACAAACTAGCTTGAAGTGAAAGAGGTTTGGATTCATTTGTTCTATGGGAATCCTAGCAGCAATCACCAATTCCTAATCATGCACATAATCTAGAATAAAATCCCAATTTTTTTTGGGCTCCACCTTCCTTTTCGAGATGTTGCCAGGAGCTTTGTGCAAAAGAAAGGGGTGCCATTGATGAGGTAAACCCATGAAGCCAATCTAGTCACTATGAGTGGCAACGAAAGCACATCCTGACACATCACAAGCCATGATTTCCTCCAAACCAACCTGCCACTCTGGCTTGATACATCTTTCCATCACCATTTGGACCTCCTCCTATGAGCTAAAATGGAGGCCCCATGCACAAAATAAAGAAGAGATATATGTATTTGTTCGGTGATGAAATTTGGAGACCAAAAAATCAATTCCCAAGAGAACCTGGACCAAACTGAGGAAGAAAGGGTCACTTGTAGCGAGCACATTCTTCAATCTTTCATTCGAGATAGGTCCCTGGAAATTCATTTGTTGCTTCAAGGCACTAAGAGAGAAATTTGCTTCCATTTTCTTGCAGACACCAACCTTTGGCATGCACCAATGAAAGTCTGCAGAAACAAAGAGATGAGCACATTGAAAATGGGATAGAGTAAATATGCCTCGATTTCTCCCAACATTCAAAACCCCTGTACCAAAACAAAATGTAATAATACCACACCATGTTAATTGACTGCTTCATTAATGAGGCTAACATCAACCACCACCATTTATCCCTCTTTCCAAACCTCTGTTATATTTGAACCAAACTGCCCAACCACTTTCACCACCATTTTAGATAGTTGATTTGTTAAAGTGTTTCCTTCACGGTAGATGTGAGAAATTTTAAAATTTTAGAAGTTGTTGAGCTTGGTTCGGATTATATTGACTATTTTGTCAAGTTTCCAAACTTGTGCTTTGCCATTGGCAATCATATTGACAATCACTTGTGAGTCCCCTTCTAGATGCAGTCTTTCTACATGTAGCTTGTTTGGAAAATCCACTACTAGGAGTGCAACTTGCACCTTCGCCTTGTTATTTGTGTCTTCTTCCAACTTCTTAGTCTCAATTGCTAAAATGTTACTGGTATCATCTTGAGCAACGCACCCATCCCCCAAAGGTCCTGGATTACCCTTTGATACCCCATCAAAATTGATTTTTCTCCACCCCCTTTCAGTTTTACACCACTAAACTGATGTCCTTGCACTGGCAGAGGGATGAACCTCGAAGACCCATTAACAAGTGATTAATATTATTATATTATTACTATTAATATAATTAATATAATAGTAAATCACTATATTAATAATTATAACAATATTTTTAAATATATCAATATTATAATATTACCTATTTACTTAGTTTATATAATATAATTTATAAATTATTAATATTAAATTAGAATATAATATATTTATTATATTAATAGTATATTTAACTTCAACTATAATATGAATATTTCACTGTCAAATTCAAAATCAACTAGAATCAATCTAAGAATTATTTTTAATAATAAGTCATTTGATTATTTAATGTTTACCAAATATGTATTATAAAGAACAAACTCAACTTCAACTTTATTAGTTATAGTTATGTCTAATACAAATAATTCATAAACTATTTCCTTCTCTCAATGAATGGGTTCATTATATAAATATTCAAATGTATTGAACTTTAATTTTTTTGAAAAAAAATAACACCAAACAATAAACATTTATTCCAATTTATTTTATTTTCAAATATTTAACATCAAACAAGATATTTGCATTAAATAACCAAAATATATAAAAAAAACCGACACTCTTAATAAAAAAAACACAAAATACAAAAGTCAAAACTAAAATGCAACAATTAAAAATATATATATTTAATTTTATTCACATTAATTAAACTTACATTTATTTTTATTCCAACTCTACAAATATCTAATTATAATACTACAAAGGCAAGTACTCACCACTACATGACACTTGTTCAAAATGAAAGGGATATAATTTATTTCGCGTGTCAGAAATTAAAGTGAAATTTACATTTACTTTTAGTAAATAAGATGAGTTGAGGTTGGTTTTAAAGGATTACGTTTAATTCGAGAAACCTTTCCTTTATGGGCCGCTTTTATCAATTTGTGTTAAAAGAATTTTTTTTTTTTAATCTATATTTTTATGTAAAAGTTATTATAAAATATATAGAAAAATAATTTTGGCAATTTTTTGGGAAGATTGTTGGAAATAATGTTTATCTATGGAATGTATCTAAAAAAGTCTAGTGGTAAAGATAACATTTATTTAATATTCGAGAATATGAAACATCCATATTCTTCTAGGCTTTTTTTTTTAGACTTCTCTTAGTCTCTCTAAAATATTCTAGATATTTTCATGAATCTATCAATATAGCAGCAGTGTTTCAATTGTAATTATCAAGAAATCATCAAGATTTTTAGTAATTTGATTTTCAATAATATATTCAAACTTATTTATTTTATCTTAAATATTTTATTTATTCAATATAGTATCAAAGCACGTGTAAATCTTGGGCTATAATGTGGGTTTTGTAGTGTTGGTTGTGAACTATGCAAGGTGTGATTGGAGTTTGAACAACATGATTTTGTGGCAAAGGAAGCAAGCAATATTGTAACAAAGAGAAGAATCAAATCAGTAAAAATTGGTGAGAGATTTTTTATTTTAATTCTCATTTCAAAATGAGGGAATTTCATATAATGGATTCTATTGGTATTACTTTACCTACAATTAAATTAAATGGAAAGAATTATTATGATTGAGTGTCTATATGGAGATTTTTCTAACACTTCAAAATTGCTATGAAATTGTTAATGGTAGTGAATAAAGACCAGCAAGTAGTGAAAAATAGCAAGAAGATTGGGATAAAAGAAATAAAAGGGTGGAAACATTGATCAAGCTTACACTTTTAGAAGATTTTTTTCCATAAATTCGCAATGAGAGAAGTGGAGTCAAAATATGTAGTTTAAAAAATACATATGAAAAGTCAAGTAATGTATGGATTCTAACTCTTACCACATAATTATACAACATGAAATTATCAAATTCACAAGAGCTAGTTCCTCATCTAAAAAAATTAAAGGAATAGAAAAATGGACTTGCTTCTCTTAGAAAGGATATAGATAAAAAAGAATTCTTGCAAAGTCTTATAGGATCTAATCAATCATTTATAAGAGGGTTAGATACTGTTGATAAATTGAAATTTATAAAATATGAAGATTTATGTGCTAAGTTAGTGTAAGAAGTAAAACATCAAATCAAAGAAAGGGAGTCATTTAATGATGAATCTTTCATAATGAAAGGGAAAGAAAATTATAAAAATACACAAGAAAATCATTCAAAATAGAAAAATTGGAAGTATGAAAATATATAAAATCTATCAAAGGATTATAATAAAAGAAAATGGAAACATAATTATTGTGGTAAGTTGGGTCACAAAGAAAATGGATGTTTTATAAGGATTAAAGATATAGAAAGGAAGACAAATAAGTTTACAAAATATTTTGATTCTAAAAGTAATGCTCTTTGTATTGCACTTAAAGCAAATAATCCTTATAAGGATGATTGGATTATTGATTTTGATGTAGAACACATTTGTTACAATAAATAAAATTTTGAATGACTGAGCAATGATAGCACTACAGATAAAATATATTTAGGAAATTGAAGTGTTTTTTCCTCGTTCATTTTATTTCTGGTTTGCATAAATTTCTTTGGTATCAGGTGCACCCGCGCTCAAATAAAATTATCAGGAAAGTGCATAATACACCACGTGGTGGCTGCACAACTTTTACCTTTTCATCTTCCTTTAAGGAGAAGCTTCGAGACATGTGTTTGCTCGTCATATATTTTCTTGGTAGATATATTTGCAAGCTCGAGAGTTTCTACCTTGCTAACACATTGTCTCCTTGTTGCGGGTTATCTGCAACACTTGTAAAGTTATCTGATTGAGGAGTTTGTCTAAGCTGGCTGACCTTTTCTTTTCTTTTCTCAGTTTTTGAGATGGAAGTTTTGAGACAATACCTCATAGTGATGTGATCAATCAATTTGGTCCTTTGCTAGGTTGTTGTTCTTAGTATCTATAGACATGGAAAATATACTGATTGGCATTACATGATTGATCCTGACTACAAACTCCATTTCATCCCTAACATCCGTTAGTCTAACCATTTAATCGAATACCCTTATTTGATCAAATTCATAAATGTTCCTCTCTTAATTAAATAAATCATTTATCTGATTAAGTCATCCTCTCTCATTAATTTAATCTTTCAATCTGATCTAATTAACCTTAGCTCCTTTATTTAATTAAATAAATCAATTTTATTTAATTAATCTCTAAAGTCTAACTATTAAATTAAACCTTATTTAATTTAAGCTAACCAATCATCCCCTCTAGTTAAATAAAAATATATATTTATTCAACTAAGTCTAAAATCACATTCCTCTTATATTTGATTTAAATTAATCCATAAATCTAAGTCAAATTTGTCACATCATCTAATCACTCATTAAATTAATTGAACCTTGATTAATTTAATCCTAATTCATGTCCCATCCTCTAGATTTTGCCACTTGCACATGAAAATAGATTTAATTCATTTATTAAATCCCTATTTTCTCTCAACATGGCATAATAGAGGAATATTCCTTCAAATTTGAAATCTTTCCAAGTGGACTTTTTCCTTCCAACAAGACATTTATTTCATCTTTGTATTGAGCCAAGTGGCATTTAAGACATTCCTTTTTCCCCCTTACATGTCATTTCATTATTTTCAAATTCCACCTAATTGCATTTATGGGCACATTCATCAAAATGTGTACATCCTTCATCCACCCATCTCTTGACAAGTGGAACATTGCCATTGGTTAAAAGTTAGTCCCACATTTCTTCATTTTGGGAATTTCTCCAACTTGTCATTCTATAAATAAGAGGCTTCTTTCCTCATTTCATCATCCACAATTTGAGCAAAGTTATTATACTCAAATCTATACTCAATCTTTAGCATCTTCATTCATTTTATCAAAGAATAGCTAGGTCTTGCAGGTTTTCTCCATGGAGCTCATTTGAAGCAATCACTAAGTGGATCACGTCTTCATCAAATCATAAAATATTGCATAAGAGTTGGGAAAAGGGCCAATTTCCACATCAAATTGGTACCAACTCCCCCATAAGATCAAGAGTTTGCATATTCTCAATAGGATTTTAATCTATTTCATTGCATTTGTGTTGTATTCTTGCTTTCATTTCTATTTTGAATATGTTTAAATGGATTTTATGGGGAAATTTGGTATTAACTTGCATTTGAATCCTCTAATGTGTTTGTTGTCTATTGCAGGTATTAGGATCTTGGCTCACACAGTATCTGATCACATATAAGCTTCTATCTTTGCTAAATATCTAAAGGGTATTAATGTAGTAGCTATAGTGCCCCTCCCCAATTTCCCTTTCATGAATTGGACTATTTGATTTTATGTAATTATCGTTGTAATGTTATTTGTTTGTCTGGGAATGAGCAAATCATGACTCCTTGGATGCACAAATGGTTGAATTTACGTTGATTATTGTGGTTGATGTTGAATCTGAGTTGACTATGTATATTTTTATTGAGTTTGAGGAACCTTAATAGGAATAGTTAAGTTATAGTTGAAGTTTCAATATTAGTAATGTGAAATGGTTGTCCTATTGATATTGTAGTATATAGTCTTTTATTTTAAGAAGTTAAGTAACGTCAAAATAATGTTCTCCCATGGTTGCTAAGTTGGATTGTGTGCTTCTATTGCATGATATATTTGATTAATGGAAATAATGTAACTGTACATAATAAAGTTAAATAAATAAATAAGTAATAATATAATAAATTAACCACAATGACATAATAAATGTTTTGTGCATAACGGAAGTTATTGGAGGGATATTTTTAGAAACAAAAAAGAGGGAGGATGCACATGCATTGGAGGTTTTCATAATTGACAATGGTGGAAAAGCCACTAGTCTTGATCAAGCTATTCTTGGCATGTAGAGGAGTTAAGCGGTTTTGTTTTAAAATTGCTTGGGTCATCGAAAAGAGGGGAGCAATTTTACATGTTGAGAAGTACTATTGTAATGATGTAATCCTTGATCATTGTAATTTCATGATGTTAACGTAATGATCATGTTCATATTATTTATCTTTCATGTGATGTAATGATGTTGATATGAAAAGTAGTGTAGTCACATAACCCCAAGGGATTTGTATTATGTTATTCATGTATAGTTTCATTTCATGTGATGCATGCTATATTATGTTGCGTATTTGTTATCTTAAAATTTTAAAAAAAATTAAAAAATTATGCCATAATTATTATTTGTATTAGTTTCCTTTGGGATTGTGTTGCGGGGCATTACAGTAGTTGAGAGTTAATGCAAAGATCTTATGCGGCCTAACCAAGGGTCTATGATCAGATCATGTGCTATCAATTGTCACACCTGGTGACAATTAATCCAAACTAAGGTGGTGTTTCTTTCTTTTGGCAACTATATAAGGAGGATGATGACACAAAAGAAAAAAATATTTTCCAAGGATTCTTTCTTTGTCAAAAGAAGTGGTTTCTTTAGTTTTCTTAAGGTTTCTAGAATTATTTTCAGAAGCAAGTTACAAAAGTACTTTATTCTGGCATGTTATATCTATTAAGGTTTAAACTATTATCGGATTGGCATCTGACCTTTGTTTCAAAGTTTGGTTTATAATTAAAGCATGAACTATTGAGGAGAATTTATTGAGACTGTGCATGTATGGCCTTTTTAAAGGTTTCTTTATTTATATTGTTGTTTTGAATGAAACATAGTTTCTTGCAAGCTATATTTGAATAGTTTGAATAGTTTCTTTATTTATACTTGTATAGTCGAATAGTATCTTGGGAGAATTCAAATATTTCATTGAACATTTTTGTTTTTCTTAAAGTTATTATTCTATTATGCTATTTTGTATTAGGAGACAAAGTTCTTGTAATTTCTGGAATATTGTTTTTTACTCCTAAGAAATCTTTATGTTTGATCGGACCTCAATGAACACTACTTGTGAAAAGATCTGAAAGTCTACATCGTGCTTGAAGTTAGCTTTTGTTGTTCATTCTCTTTCCAACAGTGATGGGTTGTGGCATTATGTGTCATTTATATCAATCATAGGAATAACTTGGGTTTGAAATGTTGTAAAAGATTTGGTGCATCACCTTTTATGTTTTATATTTACATTTCCTTTCTCCTCTTATCTCAAACCCCAAAAGAAGAATCAAATTTCTATAAAAAAAATTGGAGGTATTTAGTGAGACACAATTTTTCCCCCACTCGCTAAATTTCCCATAAGACTATCAGAGAAGCATAAGCTTTGATGATCAATAGTTCTTTTCCTAGCATGCACAGTGGGACAAAAGTTTTTCCAAATGCCTGATTAGAAGTTAGAAATATTTCTTGAATCAGGCTAAGGAAGGAAACTGGAAGTTTCATGCCCAAAGTCTAAACAAGAGCATCCTTGAGAGGTCACTTCCAATACTCTCAATTACTTTCCTCAAAGCCTAGAAAGAAAAGAGCTATAGGTTATGTATCACACCTATAAGGAGTAATAGAGCGAGAAGTTAGATCCTAGTATCTAGAGCCTTATCTACTCCACCCAGAGGCTTAAACTTCCAGATAAGATTAATTATATATCTAATTCATAGGAATCTGTTATCCATGGCTCATGCACCTCCCCTTTCTCCTAGAAATTTTGTAACATGGGATAGTGGTAGTCCACTACAACCACCCACACCCCCAAATGTATGGTTGTCCATACTTGTTAATGCCCTCAGGGCTATTCCAAGATTCTCTGGGGGGATTTGAAAACCCCTTCTGAATACCTTAAAGATATAGCAAAGGTATGTAGGGTACATAACATATCAGAGGAAAAAATCATGTTGAGACTGCTAGCTACCTCTTTTAAAGGTAAGGCTTAAGATTGGTATAGATCTTTTTCCTTGGGTTCCATCCTTTCTTGGGACCAGCTCAGATAGCACCTATTTGAATGATTCTCAGAAAAAGGAGACCATTCCTCACTACTGTAACAACTAATTACCATCAAGAGGGCTCCACATGAAGGCATGAGTTACTTCAACACCAGTTTCGACAAGACCTGGCAAAGGATCCCCATGGCTACTCAACCTCAGACCACAATGGTGTTCACATTCTATCTGAAGGCCTTTAACCCAAATATCGTGGTCATGATAACCTCCATGGGAGGGAATGTATTTCTTGACTCATACAAGGTGGAGGTATATGTAGAGAATAACCTGATCGATGCCAAGAAACTTCTGCCTCGGCTACCGATGCAAGTATTTGTAGAAATCTTTGATGGCCATTAGGAAGAAGCCAATCCAAGCACTCCTGCAACACAATTAAAGTTGGTCACTCTGCAGCCTACAAATGAGTATCCTACCACTGAAGCAAGCTCATCAGGTATCTCCTTAATGGTTATGGATATCATTGATATGAAAGATCTTATGCAAAAAATTTCTAATGAATTGGTCATTGTCAAATGACAAGCGACACCTCCGAAAATGACCACTTAGGTCTACGGTGGAGGAAAGTTGCCTTATCAACATAATTCATATCAAGGATCCTATAGAGGAGGATTTCAACACACATCGCTAGCAAATCAGATAGTTTTGACCACTATGTCATTACAAACAGTCAAGTGTGGTCCGAATAAAGAGATAGTCCTTGGCCAAAATAATTGGGCAGAGGATGAAAATTTTTGGTGCTTCATGTGCAATGATAGCCATATGCCCTAAAGCTTCCCAAGGGGAAATATGTAGTAAAAGGTGGTAGAATAAAGGAGTAAGGGTATTATTTCAAATGATGATGAGTACAGGTCATCTAAAGTGGAGAATGCTCATTTTAGGGCATAGATGCAAGGGATGTCCATGGAACAAGAATTAGACATTGCGCTTGACAAAGCTCTTTTCTCATGGTTGGAAGAAGATGAGGTTGTGTTCACAAATGAAGCCTTGATGACTAGAATTCCACAAGTGCAATTGAATTACAACACAAGATCAAAAATAAGGCTTATGGGAGAATATGTACAACAATATTTGACATGTTTATAGCCATGTCAACTATTCCCCCAGGAGAAGTAGGCTTCACTGCCCATCATCTGACCTTGTTCATAGCCACGTAATTAACCATTAGTGGAAAAGGAGGCAAACAAAGCACCAGGCCCAATCATGATGGAATGATTTCTACTAAAAATGAAAGAAATACCACTGTTTAAGCCTAAGGCCCAAATAGTTGGGACACTTAATGTAGTGGAGCAATTGAAGAAGGTCATTGTTAGAAACCATATCAAGTCTCGAACGGAGAACCCTACTTGAAGAAGATATAAAGGTGGAAGGGGAAATTTTGCAAGAAAACATGACTCAATTGAACAATCAAAGAAGAAATGAAAGATCTGTGCTTCCCCCTCAGGCTCTGAAAGCAATGGCTTATGCAAATAACATGAGAAACATTAAAGAGAAAGAGGTAAGTGGAAAAAATCCCATGCCTTTATGTTTAACGCTTATAGTAGGAGATAAATTATTGCATAATAATATGATTGATTCGAGGGCTAGACCAACTATTATGCCAAAACAAGTGGCAGATGCTTTAAAACTAAAGTATGAACCCTTTGAAAAAGGAACTATGCAACTAGATGGAAAAAAAGTCTCCAATGTTGGTCGGATAAGGGATCTATCCCTGACCCTCTTCTCCTGTCCAAGCTAGATAATCACTCAAGAAGTAGTAATAATAGACATTCTAGCAGTTTTTGGAATGTGTCTATCAAGAGATTTCACCGCTAAACTTGGCATATATTTGGAACTTGACTGGTCCCACCTGATATTGAGAACCAAACATAAGGCAAAGATGAAGATTCTATCTGCATCCTTGCATCCTAAACATATTGTGGGTGATGCAAATCTATTCTTTGGAGTTTCCCATACCTCTACCTTTCAATAGGCGAGATATTGTATAGAAATTCCTAGAGAGGAAGAAGATATAGACTTGCATATTTTGAAAGAATAGGTGTTGCCCAATCAGTTCATTGATTATGATCCATTTGGAAACTTCCATGCTATAGGGCCAAGAACCTATGTGATTTTTGATGGAGATCAGGTCTTTCCAAAGATAATGAAGAGTTAGGAGGAGTCTGATGACTCATCTGATAATCATGTATGGACCATACATTTCAATGGTGTTGAGTGCAAGTTTTTTCCTTGAGTAGGTGTTTGATTGGTATTTCCAATGGGATTAGAATACCCTATAACTTATCATTTTTAGTCTCCATGCTTCAGCGACAATACTAAATATGAAGCTTTAGTCCACAGATTGAGTCTAGCAGAACAAATGAGCGCAAGTAGGATACAAGCTGTCAAAAATTAAAAATCAATAGTAAGCCAAATCCATGGGCAAGCAACCACAATAAATACGAGGCTAAGATATCACATACATGATGTATGGGATCTCATCAAAAGTTTTGAAGCTTTCTATATGTAAGGGAATCCCCGACCTTAGGATAGCATTATCAATCAAATGTTTCTTATCAAAACACATTTGGAATTAGTTTTCAATCTGACAAAGAAAAAATTATCAACAATTTCAAAGGATTGTAATAAGCTTGATGCCAGAAACAACAGAAGATTAGCAGTCAGCAGGAAGGCCTCTCACAGGGATGAAAGAAAGCTGAAGGATTTGTGCTACAGATATGATCTCAGAGGTTAAGATCCAGGTATAGTTCAACTAGCGATTTCCCTAGGTGAAGAACCCAAGCCTGTCTGATAGAAACAAAGGATAGTCCACCCAAAGGTTGGAGCTCTGGTAGCACAAGAGCTCGTCAAATGTGGAAAATCGAAGGTCATATGCCCTATCAAATTTTTTTCCTAGGTATTAAGGTCCCAATTTGGGAAAGGGATAGGGATATCTAACTTTATCTTAACTTTCAAGACTCAAGAAGGATTTTGTTGAAAGATCATTACCCCTCAACATTGATGTGGGAGTTCTCCCAGACTCTAACTAGGACTGAGATCTCCTCTTTGATAGATAATTCCCCAAGGAATAATGAAGATTTTGTAATGGAATCTGACTAACAAAGGATGATGCTTACCACCAAGTGGAAAATGTTTGTATGCTCAAAAACACTATTCGGGCTCTCTAATGTTGGTACAAGTTTTCAAAGGGAAATGGGTATTGCTTTAAAAGGATGGGTCAACTAGATTATTTTCATATATCTAGGCAATTCATCAGCCAAAGATGATCATCTTAATCATCTAAAGAGGTTTTGTTTGAAAGACCAATGACTAGGAATTTTTCTTAATCTAGAAAAGTATTTCCTTGGAGCATCCAAAAGAAAGCTTCTCAGTTGTATAGTGACATAGGAGGAAATAATAATAGGTCCCGAGTAGTTCTGAAGCTCAAAATTAAACATAAGATCTTTTCCAGATAAGTCTAATCTTGTCTAAGGATTCATGCTAGGTTTCACAAGCATTGTGACCCCGGTCACCCCAATGATTAAAGAGAAATGTCTTTTCAACAAACTTCCAAGGGCACAGTGGTTATCAAGTAGCTAGAGAAGTATGAGGAATGAAATGAAGACCATCCTATTACATTCCCTTCAAGGAAAAGGAAGCAAAAGAGAACTAGTGTGCAGGAATATATCACAGTTCTAAGGAAAATTTGACAAGTTTCTAAAGAATCTAAAATCTAGGCCGAGTCTTCCCAATACCATTACACCTGGTGATGTCCAAGGTCTGGTGGAACCACAATGGTCAAATTTTGTTACCAGATACAATATTTTCCTAAAAACTCCATCATATTGTTATTTACAAAGGGACAGGTTAACCAAATCAACCAACAACAACCTAACTAGGTTAATCAAACATGTTGGGTTGGCAACTCAAAGAGATTTGCATAGTCATAAATGAGTTGCCCTGTTGATAAACAAAGTTACCCTCAAGTTGGATCCCAAGGTTTTTCCGTATGAGCTGATATACAAAAATTTGGCAAAAAACCCAAGGTTGGAAAAGGACAGAGAAAAGGCTCATGGGGCCACAATTAACCGTCATCAAACAATCAAACAAAATTTTGATGAAAATATTTTTTACCTATATTTTAGAGAAGTTTAGTGCTAAGGTACAATAGGCATGCTACAAAACCAAGGTGACCTAAAAATTTCAAAATGCTATGGAAAGGACCTTTTGAAAATAACACATGCAAAAGAGAGAATGTGTACAAATTCAAAGAGATGGAGAAAAATGTTTTAGATGTACCAATGAATGGTATTTATCTAATTTTTTTTCATTAAAACGTATAGTTCTTTTAAAAAATTCAACATTTATGTACCATATGTAAAAAATTTGTAATTATTTTGAAGTTTTTTTTAGAATAAAACCCAAGAATAACACATAAGAAATAAAAAGCTATACTATATTATGTTTATCAAAAAAAATTGTAATATAGTGTGTGGCCTGAGGCTTAGAATATCACATAAGGCTCTCTCCAACAAAACCCAAAAAAGAGAAGTGAGAAAAAAGTTGTTAAGAGGGAGGTCATCATTAGATAAATAGTAAATTTCAGCCTCTAATGACGAAGAAAAAAGGGGCTTGTAATTGGGTTTCGCTTCTCCTCGTTCTTTCCTTCTTCTTTTAGTTTGATGGGTTGCAAGTAGGGGAAAACACACACAACACACGTAGGCCACACAGTCTAGACATAGGGTCTACTCACTGCAAATTTGCACCAAGAAACTAAAGTACTTTTTTTAGGAAATCCTTGGAACCTTCTCCATGTCGTACTCCCACAAAAGGAAAGTGGTCATTAGCTGAGAGGAACAGTGGTGCATCTCCACATGCAAGGGTTGAAAGCTAGTAAGGAAGGGCAACTAGGTCACATCTACTCCAAAGTCCACATGCCTGTGGAGGTTCATAATGCTTGGGATGCCAACACTAGGAATGGAGACACACTATCTCACTGAGCCCTTCCATCAGAGAGGTGTTGAACATCTTCTGGCACAAGGAAATTATCATGAGCTTGCCCACATCTAGGTCTACTGGTGAGGCCATGAAGCGTGAGAGAACATTGCAGTTATTATAGAGATGATTCTCGTTGATAATGTAGTCCACACTAACAACCCACTTGAACTCAGTCATGAGCAGGGGGTCAGGGTCACAATTCTTCACCAGGTGCTTGATACAGTCATTAGTGACCTCTCCTATAAAGCATTTTTGCAGTCTCTATGGAAGGAGCCGAATAGAGTACCCAAACCAATAGACATTACGATGAAGCAGTGAATTATGGCAGAAAGAGATAAGGGGGGAGGCCAACTAGGTTAGAGGACTATATGTTTGAATGAATGTTGCAAAAGGTGGTATAGCTATATATAGAAAAGGATAACTGGGGAACTCCACCAACGAGATGTCTATTTTTAGCCAGACGACAATGAAAATTTTTGTGACAGAATGGAGTAGGGTAGACAAATTGTATGAAGGATCTAATGTAATACCATGAGAAATAAATTCAAGCATTAAGAGTAAATGCCCTCATGCACCAATGGTTGATGTGTGTCCTTCACCATCATCAGTGCCAACTAGTTCACTAATGGGAAAAGACATAGATTAACATGCTAAGGCTTTGACAAATTAATGAGGATGTCTTTTCACAAGTACCTTGTGTCATCTTGACACGCTCCATATGATGAAAAAAATGCTTTTCAATGTAATGAATTAAAAGGAAGAAGAGGAAGAAAAAGGAATGTACTAATTCCATTCCTATGGCTTTCCTGGAATTCCTAAGGGATATGGATCTCCCATCCACACATATTGCCTTGATGGTAGCATTTAATTAGCCATCGATACTACCAAACTCATAACTACATGCAAAAGCTAGGAAATTAATTGCACTCAAAATCAAGTTTTTTTAGCAAAAGGAAAATGATTATTGTAACCAGAGGTGCTTTGTATCATTCTCGAATAATCATGGTAGAAGCGTCTACCTCTGGAAGGTAGGTTGAAGTTCCAAAAAAAAGACCCGGTTACATTGATATATTTGGGAACTACTCATTCATGAATGCCCCAGCTGCAGAAGAATGACCATTTGAACGTTATAGGAAGCTTCAATTTGACAAATGCATCTTGAAGGAGGAAGTTCAAGATATCACCAAAAAATTTTACAACCTCAATTATCCACCAACCCTAAAATTCCTAGGGAAGGTTCTTTTTAGAGGATGTTGGGGCATGATTCAATAGAGGGTTTTTCTTTTTAGCTTTGGAATAGTGGCCTACCACATTTTGTGTTACCTATTATGCACCCATGCTTGGGAAGCTGGTTGATGCATGCACAAAGAGGTTTAACAAAACTATAGAGGCTATTGAGGGTCATGGGGTCAAGATCACCATTTTAGCCAAAGCTATACGGGATATGTTGTGTATCCCTATGGGTTGTGGTGCTGACTTTTCAATGAAGAACAGATGGATGCTTTGGGGGAAGATATGGTTAGGAAAATAAGTTTCTATGAGGATGAGACAAAGGAAAGGCCATAGAGAGGATAGATTTGTTGTTCTCTTTCGTGAATAATATTTAAGAAAGACACACAGTCTGTATTCTTGATGTTGGCTTGGGTTTTTGGGCTCTATGATGACGAAGAGGTTAACCCTTTCCTGTTTTGCCTAGGACTTGTGCTAAAAATACAAAAGGTACTGAGGTGCTATGATTTTACTAAAGTGATGGCAGGGAATATGAAGCTGCAGTTGAGAAACTACAGTGTTTAGTCCAAATTCAGGTATTCTTCCATCCTAGTTCATTGATTATTACATGAAAATTTTGAGTGGCTAGGGAGGAATGTGCCAGTGTCTAGGACAAATGAGAGAGGCTATATCCAACCAATTTTTGTGTGGAACCCTATACTTTCAAGAACAAGAGATTATTATCATTTTTTAGATTACTTTCTGAGACCAGTACTGCAAGATTTACTGCCTTGCCCCATTGGTTGTTTCTCTCGAGATGCTATAGAATGGTGGAACATCCACCTATCCCAGTGGATTACTTCTTCGGTAAGGATTTCACATTCGTCAAGTTTCATGGTTTCCTCAGGGAGGTTTTCCAACTCCCTAGATTTGTGACAAACCAAAATTTTACATTAGAATCTTGCCAACAAGTATCCACTATTGACAAGATCTATGGTGCTGGGAGGAATAAAGAAAAGCTCTTTGATCTTCCCTTATGATTGCAAAGAGTCAAGTAATACTTAGTAAGTGGAAGGTTGAGGATGAGATCATGAATTTAATGGTTGCTTTGTGTTTGGTCCTCATTTGTGACAAATGGAATTACAACCTAGATGGTCATTTCAGTTTAAGGCATGAGTTTAGGGAGTATTTACAAAGGAGGATAAATCTTGCTTGAGAGAGTGTAGAGATATACATCGACTTGGCCCGCATACCAAAAGAAAGGCTAAAATGGATAATTTTTTATGAGCCCTAGACACAGTACCAGAGGAATATCACAATTCACAACTGAGGCGTAAGGGATGGTTGGAAAGAAAGAAGGAAGAATTTTGGAGATTCTAACAAGAAATGAGAAATCCAGGTGCTTTGTTTGGTAGCTTCCAACTTGATGAAGAGTTTTAGGACATGTATGATAAGGAGGTTGATTCTGAAAATTAAAATCTTGAGATAAGCCATGAGATTGAGGAGGAACAAGTTCCACTCCTAATTCCTAGACCTCAAAAACCCAACAACTAAAGAGATTCAGGTCCAAGGGGTCCACAAGCCCCATTCGTGTCCTGAGCCTGGAGCAAAGAAAATGGTACAAGATGATCCCCAAGAGGATCCTCAGTGACAGTTGATGGCCAAATGTCAGAGGACTCTATAGGAAAGGGATTAGAATGTGTTGGATGTAATCATGCAAAGCGAAGGAGGATCCAAGACCTAGGTGCCCCTAATATAATGGTTTGACAGGAAGAAGAGGTGGAGTCCACCCTATGGAATATTTCATTGACTGTGGCTCAAGAAAGTTTTTCTCCCCCTCTTCTTCCTATTTTTGCATCTCTGGTAAACCCCCTACTTCTTCCTATTGAAAGTAATTCTCCATCTTCGGTTCCTGAACTAGTAATGTTGGATATACCCCCTGCCATTATAAATGAACCTACTAAAATTTTTCTCCACACTGAAGGAGCATCATTCGCCATAGTTGTCATTGTGTCATTATTTTCTTTATCAAAGGCACCCATTGGAATTGTTGAAACTACTACTTTTCCCATTACTCCCGACCCATCTATTTTTGAGAAAGC
The DNA here is from genome assembly GCA_007258455.2 of Sequoia sempervirens. Lineage (NCBI taxonomy): Eukaryota > Viridiplantae > Streptophyta > Pinopsida > Cupressales > Cupressaceae > Sequoia > Sequoia sempervirens. The sequence continues at coordinate 186,513,275 of VDFB02086081.1, forward strand.
ACCTCTCCATCAGTCTTTTTCTTTGTTTACCCCTACTATTTCATCCCCTGCTCTATTTGGTGTTCCACCTTTTTCTATGATCACGCTGCCTTTTGTGTCTCCCCATGCTCATACATCTAAAGTCTCTCCTATCGTCACCTTTTTCAAACTTCCCCCTCGTGCTCCCATTGCAACTCAATGTGTCGATGTCCCTTAGACTCTCCAAGGTCATTTCAACACTACCAAATAGGCTCAAAAGACCAGGAAGTTGAAAATTTTATCAAAAATTATTGAAAGACCCCCCATTAGAAGGATTGAAGCCTATTTTAATGAAGAGAAAAACTCTCTACTTATTAGGTGATCCCACAATGTTGGTTTACAATTTCTGGGAGATTCTAATTTTTGTTGAAATCACATATTTTTAGAAAATATAATGATTTAAGCCTTAAAAGGTTCTATTTGAAGGATTCTAATTGAAAAGGGTTTGATCAAACCACATTAGATCAAATCCCCTTGGATATAACCTCGCTAGTTTTAAACAATACCTATAACGGAGTCTCCTTTACACCTATCAAAATGTTGATAAAAAACCACTTTGATTTACCTTCTGGTGGATCAAATGAATTCATTTAAAATTTATTTTTTGTAATTTTGTAATCCTTATTATAAGCTTCCCAAAAAGTATAGTTTTAAATAAATTTAATTTAATTATTATATTTATTTATTATTTCTTGTGAATGTAGGTTTTTCACCAAAAATCAAGGTCTCTATTATGCACATGTAAAAAAATAGAAGATTATCAATTTTTGTTTTAAAAAATATGAGTGCACTAGATATTGAAGTCCTTGATCTGACAAAAAAAAAATGAATTTCGATACATACAAAAAAAATTGTGTTATACGGTCCGCCTATGTCTAAATTTCAATTTGTTTGAATTCAAAAACTTGATTAAGAAAAAAAAAATCAATAAAACACTATGAAACCAATTGGAAGCACTAGATATTGTAGTTACAAATATAAATTCAAAAAAAAATAAAATTATCCTTCATGGAAAAAATGTTTTGTTATATATACGATGAGCATCACTCCTTAAAAATAGTGCTTTTTAGCAAAAAAAACTAGTTTTTGAAGGAGATGGAAAAAGAAGTGCAATCTGATTCCAAAATTTTTGAAAAAAATATATTTGGAATCTATAGACAAAATTCCACAAATCACTAGTTTGTATCATCTTCAAATTCCTCACGGTTTAGCCGTTATATGTGTTTGAAAGTGAAGATTTAGTTAGGAATAATCAGTTCAGTGTCTAGTTTGGCCAAAAATTGTAAACCAGTACTATGGGGTCACCCTATCACCACTATGAGGCCTCTTGTTTCCAAGCTAGAATGGAAAATTTAGATGGAAGACTACAAAAATCACACTGTGGACCTTGATTTGAGTGAAACCCGCTTGTGTGATAAAATGGTCCTAGCCAAAGCCACACAGAGGGTGGTATATTCTATATGAATGGCTAGATAGGAAGTTAAGGAAGTGTGAGGTTGAGTTGGAAAATGTGAAAGGGATAGTAAGCAGAATTTCGAATGAAGCCCAAGCCAAGGATCCTGAAGTGACCCATGTGAAAGAAAATTCAAGGCCAATAAGGAGACATGTCTAGGTTGCTTGCAGATGCCCGAAATGAGCAAGTTTAGCTTCGTGCTGAAAATGATAATTAAAGAAAGAGTTAAGTGATGCTAGATCCCAAAATTTTGATGATCTTCGAAGAGTCCAAGTTGAGGCGGAAGATTCAAGACAAGAAGTTGAAAGACTAAGCTTTGAGTTGAAAAACACTCTTTGGGAGAAGGATCAAATTATAGAAGAAAATACGAAAGTAAGAGGGGATCATTTTAACTAGGAGTTAATTGATGCAAGAGGATTTGGCTCCCTCCCTATAGTGAGGAGGATGATAGCTATGCATTGGGAGCAGATAGTGGCTAGCATGTGTGTGTTGGGACCTGCCTACCTTACAAGTTTTGAGGGATGTGTGGGAACTAAATGCTAGGGTTGGTCCAATGCCTAGCCACTTCATACAAAAATGTTCACCTCGAGTGACAGATTCCCAAAGTTTTATCTCCAAATTGAGCATCACCACCAATTAGGTTCTTAGAAGAGTGGGAATCCTTGATCAGTAGGTTGCCTTCGTCAAAGCCAATGAGATCATCAACTGCCACATGGTTGTGGTAAAATGCAAGGATCACCAAATAGTGTTGAATAAAAGGGTCATTGATATCAAAAAGGACTTCGTCATCCTGGTTGGTTTTAGGTTACCTCCTCTTCTTTCCCTAGATGAAGATGTGTTGACAATGGAAAAAATCAATAAGGAAATTCGATGTAAGATCCAAACTGTCGCTGAACTTTAAAGCTTGATTGTTGTACCCATAGTGGATGATGTTAAGCATGAAATCTACCCTCTTTCTTAGCTCTATTATCATCTAGGTGAAATTTCTTCTAGATGGGGTGTCATCTCTTTTAAGGAGATTTTTGATCTTGAACAAACATACAGGAAGATCTGGACCCTTGTTCTACCAACTAATGTAGATTGGGAGGCTTAGTGCACCACTATCATCAAACTCCAGGAACAACTAGAGGCCTAGGTTGAATCTTCACAAAAGCGAAGACCCTTGTGAGTTGCTAGAACTGTGAAGTTCTTTTGCATCAGTCATTTTATTTTTGGTTTGCATAAATTTCTTTGGTGTTAGGTGCACCCACACTCAAATAAAATTATTAGAAAAGTGTGCAATATGCCACGTGGTGGTTGTGCATCTTTTACCTTATCATCTTCCTTTCGAGAGAAGGTTTGAGACATGTGTTTGCTTGTTGGACATTTTCTTGGTAGCTATATTTGCAAGCTTAGGAGTTTCCTCCCTATTGACATGTCGTCTCCTTATCGAGGGTTATCTGCACCACCTATAAAGTTATCTGAGTGAGGATTTTTTTGAGTTGGCTGACCTTTTCTTTTATTTTCTTGGTTTTTGGGATGGAAGTTTTGAGATGGTACCTTGAAGTGAGTGATTTATCAATTGGGTCCTTTTCCAAGCTATTGTTCTTAGGATCTGATTGCATATGATCTTCTATCTTGGCTAAATATCTAAAGGGTATTAATGTAGTAGTTGAGAGTTAATGCAATGATCTTTTGTGGCCTAACCAAAGGTCTATGATTAGGTCATGTGTTATAAACTGTCAACACCTAGCAGCAATTAATCTAGACTAAGGTGGTGTTTCTTTCTTTTGGGGGCTATATAAGGACGATGATGATACAAAAGAAAAAATATTTTCCAAGGAACTATTTCTTTTTCATAATAAGTGTTTTCTTCAGTTTTCTTAAGGTTTTTAGAATTATTTTCAGAAGCAAGTTATAGAACTACTTTATTCTAGCATGTTATATCTATTAAGGTTTAAACTATTGTTGGATTGGCATCTGACCTTAATTTCAAATTTTAGTTTATAATTAAAGCATGAACTATTGAGGAGAATTTATTGAGACTGTGCATGTATGGCCCTTTTCAAGATTTCTTTCTTTATATTGTCGTTTTGAATGAAACATTGTGTCTTGCAAGATATATTCAGATAGTTCAAGTAGCATATTTTATATCAATCATAGGAATAACTTGGGTTTGAAATTTTGTAAAATCTTTGGTGCATCGCCTTTTATGTTTTATATTTACATTTCCTTTCTCCCATTATCTCAAAACTCCAAAATAAGATCTAACTTTCTATTAAAAAACATAGAGGTATTCAGTGAGATGCAATTTGTCCCCCACTCGCTGAATTTCCCATAAAATTGTCAAAGAAGCATAAGCTTTGATGATCAATAAGAAATAATGGTGCTTCAGAAGTTAAAGGAACTAGAAATTTTCAAGTTGATAATGGTGTGTTAAAAAATGTGAAGTTAGTTCCATATTTGAAGATAAATCTTTCATCTACATCTCAAATTGCTAATCAAAGGTATAAAATAGAATTTTACAATGACAAATGTTTAATCAAGGATGTGAGTAAAAACTACAAAGTGACTACAATTGTTAAAATAGAGGATGGATCATATAAATTCCAAGAATTTACTTCTAAATGTCAAAATGAGAATATGTGTGCTATTGCCAAATATGATGATATGAGTAGGTTATGGCATGAGCATATGGGAGATGTTAATTATCAAAGCCTCAAGCTTATTGTGAAAATGCATACAGTGCATGGGATTCCAAAAATCTCATCAAGTCACTAGGTGTGTGAAGGATGTGCTATGGGAAAGCAACATGTGGAAATTTTCTCACAAAGTAAATCATAGAGAGAAAAAACTCCTTTACATTTGGTTCAGAGTGATGTAATGGGTCCTTTTAGAACACCATCACTTGCAAGATCAAGGTATGCCCTCACATTTATTGATGATTATACTAGAATAATTTGGGTATATTTTCTAAAAAGGAAGGATGAATTGTTAGATAAGTTTAAAGAGTTTAAGGCATTGACTAAAAATAAATGTGGAGGATCTCTAAAGATAATAAGAAAAAATAGAGGTATGGAATATATGAAAAATTATTTCTTCGATTTTTGTAAACAAAATGGTATAAAGAAGGAATCAGCTATCTCCTACTCACCCAACCAAAATAGGGCTGAAAAAAGAAAAAATAGAACTATAATAGAAATGGCTAAATGTATGCTTCACTCTAGAAATATAGAAGCTAAATTTTGGAATGAAGCAATTTGTATTTCAGTTTATATTTTGAATAGAACACCTACTAAGGTAGTTTTGAACATAACACCAGAAGATTCATGTGTAGTGCTAGAAAACCTACAGTATATCATTTTAGATTCTTTGGATGTAGTGCATATGCCCATAGTCTTGATGAAAAGAGGAAAAAGCTTGATAGGAAAAGTGGGAAGTGCAAAAATGGTTGGGTATAGTGAGGAGTCAAAAGGATATAGGTCATATAATCCTAAAACAAATGAAATTCATATCAAAAGGAATGTATGGTTTGATGAAGATATTGGAAGTAATCATTCTCCTACATTATCTTACTTTCCAATCTTGATTGAAGAAGATAAATCTACTTATAATGATGATCCAAATCAAGGTGTGCAATCTTATGCAGGAGGAGAAGGAACATAAGCTGAAACTTAAAGCGAAAGTGATGATGAAGACACACAAAAGAATAGAAAAATTCAAGAAATCTACCAAGAAGGCCCTAGAAATATTTTTTCTAACTATTCTCTTTGTGGACACTGATTTTGGTACCCATGGTTCTTTAACACTTCTAGGATTTTTCACCTAAAAGGAGAGAGGTAGGCCAAAATGGACAATGTCCTCACTCAAAATTAATGCAAATATGATTAAAATATATGAAAATAGAATGCCCTAGATACAAAGGATTGAAAAAAGAGATGAATTCTTAATGTGAAACCTAAGAAATGCAAGTTGTTTGTGTGATCAAGTAAAAATCCTTGTCCTAAAATGTGTAGAAATAACAAAAATGCAAGAAACAAAAATGAACACCTAACACCTCAAGATTGGTAAAAATGTTAAACTCAACAAATGTAATGATTATACCTTGCTAAGTTGCTCCTTGGTTGGCCCTTTTATCTTTGATGTTGTCTATACTTCTATTGATGGAAAAAGATGTTAAAATGAGATGCAAGATGGATGAGTAATGGATCCAAATGTTGTAATGAGGGAAAAGTGTGCAAATTGGCTAAGTATGCTTCAAATGACAAATTGGAAAGAGTTTAGTATCAAAATGGCTAATCTCCCTAAATGAGAGAAAGGAGGGGGTATTTATAGAGAAATTTGAATTCTCCAGAGAATTCAATGGGTTGAGATTAAACTAACAAGGCCAAGATGAAGGGCTATGGTGAGTTGAGGACTCACAAGCCCTAACATCTTAACATGTGGAATGTGAAGTGGCTTAGAAATGATGATGTGTAAGTGAGGTGGAAGTAGGGTACATAAGGTGGAGGAATGACAAGTATTTGGAAAGTGCATTGGGAGATGAGAATATTTCCTTAAAAGGAGAGTTATTGTTCCCAAATGGTTGGAAAGTGACATGAGAGTAATTTTAGTATTCCTCAAAAATCTCTATGGGGAATGAGAAAGTAGTTGGAGAAGTAAATGTGAATTAAAAATTCACATACTTGCAAGAATCTCATGGACAAGCCAAGGTTCCAAAATGGGAAGCACTTGTCCACATGTGACTTAATGTGACAATTCAAATATTCTAGAAGATGAATGGGAAAAGGGGATTCTAGGAGGAATAAATGTGAATTTCAAATTTACATGGGAAAGAGGGTCAATGCTAAGAAAGGAAAATGAAAAGGTTGACTAAAAAGGAATGCTAAATGTGTCAAATGACTTTGATTAAGGTTATGCAAACACATGATTACAAAGATTAATGAAAGATTAAGGAGAAATTGGAAGATGTGACATTAATTTTTAATTAATGTGTGCACATCCTAATCTAGAATTAATTAAATTAATCTTGATTAGAAGAGGGTTATGGAGGATGTGACAATGAGAGATAAAAAGACGAATTAAAAATTGACTTAAATTCAAAGATGTCACGTGACTAAATTAAATAAATTGTTGTATTTATTTAATTTAGAGAGGAAAGAAGTAAAAGGTAAATGTATTTAATTATTGAATTAAATACTTTAGGAACCTTATAAAAACAATGAAATATTAATTAAATGAGTGATTTAATTAATACCGATGAAGAGGATGAAACAAATGAGTAAAGGGATGAATAAGGAGAAAAGTTTGACCATATGGAAGTGGTCAAATTTGGATGTCTACAACAAGTAACAAAAAAACCCTCACTCAACATCAACACTTTAATATGTAATCATAATAAAACAACTCTCACTTTGAAGCATCCTAAATTGATCGATACAACTTGTGAAGAATCATTGGAATATTTTGAAGATGATGAAGCCTTGAAAGAAATGTTAGGATTTTATGACACGTCATTTACTCATCTGAAAAATAAATGGGTTACATGTGCTATGGTTAGTACTAAACAAGTGGATGAAGAGAAGGAAAGTAATAAAAGTAACAACGAAAAAGATGAATATAATCTTGAAATTTTGAAAAAAAATGCACTTCCTTTGGAGATACAATCAAAATACCAATGAATACAACTAATGAGGAAAAAGTGATTCAAATAGGAAAGTTCCAAGTGATGAAGATGAACAAGAAGACCATGCAACTTTACTTCATGACTTTCCTAAAAAAATATTCTTGGACTTATTTGAATATGTCAAGAATTGATGCTAAGATAGTAACACATAATATAGTCCTTATAGAGGATGCTAATCTAGTGCAACAAAAAATATGAACGATGAATCCTAAGAGAGATTTATTGGTTAAGGCTGAGATTGAGAAACTTATTGAAGCCAGTTTTATCTAACCTATTGATTATTCTCCTTGGATCTCAAACATTGTTGTTGTAAAACTTGATAATCGTATTAGGATGTGTAAAGAATTTTGTAATTTGAATAAAGCTTCTTTAAAATATGATTTTCCCCTTCCTAATATTGAAATGATAGTAGATTTGATTATCATACATTCTTTGTTGTCATTTATATATGGATTTTCTAGATCTACAATTAAAGTTTTATTAACCCTCAAGATCAATACAAGATAAAATTTACTACAACTTGGAGAAAATTTTGTTGGGTACTTATGCCTGTTGGATTAAAGAATGTAGGAACAACATATAAAAGAGCTATGACATTGGTATTTCATGATTACATACATAATATTTTAGAAGATTATGTTGATGATATTCTAGCCAAATCTTTAACTCAACAAGACAATGTGAATATTCTTCAAAAAATATTTGAGCGAATGTAAAAATATAATATGAGATTGAACCCAAAAAAGTGTGTCTTTGGTGTAGATAGTGGAAACATTTTAGGTTTTATAGTATCTCAAGAGGCATTGAGGAGGACACGAAGAAAATTTATGCTATCATTAACATGCTACCTCCTAGAAACATTTCTCAATTACACACTTTACAAGGAAGAATTCAATATATCCATCATTTTATAGCATCCTTAGTGGTCCAAACATTACCCTTTATACAAATCCTTAAGAAAGAGGTTCAATTTAATTAGAATAAGGATTGTAAATAGGATTTTGAGAGTTTGAAAACTTATCTTTCTACTCCAACTATTTTACAACTCGATATACAGGATAAGTCATTTGTCCTTTATACAACAACATTTGCTAATGCTTTTGCAACATTGTTAGCTCAACATGACGATAGTGGTAAAGAACACCATGTTTACTACATTAGCCAAAATATGATTGATTATGAGACACGATATACAAGGATAGAAAAACAATGTTTGGATCTCATCTTCACTACTAGTAAAATGATACATTACTTATTGAATGCTAAAATCCATGTGATGACGAAGTTTGATCGCTTAAAACACCTTTTTGCTAAAACAAATTTATTGGGACGCTTAGCTAAGTGGGTTACATTGTTAACTAAGTTTTATCTTAAGTTTTTCTCTCAAAAGGAAATTAAAGGACAAGCCTTGAGTAACCAATTTTTTTATGCTCCCTCTCCCCTAGCGTTACCTAATATAGACTCATTCCCCAATGAGAATGTGTTGAATATTCAAAAATGCAAAGAAGCATGGGAGTTGTACTTTCATGGTTCTAAGTATCAAACTGGCTATGTGGCAAGGGTTATATTAATTCCTCCTTCAAGTTAGCTTATTCCCTTATCTTTCCATTCAAACCTCCTATGTACAGATAACAATATAGAGTATGAAGCATTAATAGCTAGTATACATGCAATGTTATCATTAAATGTCAAACACATTCTATATTTGGTGATTGCCTCCTAATTATTAAATAGGTAAATGGTTTATATCAAGAAAATCATGATAAGCTCATTCGATATAGAGACCTCATAATGAAATTATTAGACAAATTTGAATCATATACGATAGATACCATACCATGAAAGGATAATCGGAATGCAAATGCAATGGAAAGCACTACTTCTCTTGTATCTCTTGAAGATCCTTTTGTTGATTTCAAATTTAAGTTCAAATGATCCCTAAATCATCGATAGATGATAAAATAAAAGAAGTGTTATTGATTGATACCAACAACTCTAGTAAGTGGTATACAATGATATTCAACTATTTAAATGATGGTACCTTTCTTGAGCCTACAACTAAGAATAGTCAAGATCATGTTGAAAAACTTGCATCTAAGTATATAATTCTTGCAAATATTTTATATAGAAGATCATTTAATGGTCTTTTACTTAGATTCTTTAAATAGTTTAAAATCCCAATAACACTCGAAGAAGCTCACATAGGTGCTTGTGGGGGGAATTTTGGAGGAAGATCATTAGTTCAAAAATTAGTTCGTATAGGATATTATTGGAGAAACATGGAACAAGATTATTTTAAGTATGTAAAGAAATTCCATAAATGTCAAGAACATGATAATTTTATTCATTCTACTACTTTTGAGATTTGTTCCCAAGTTACTATTGGGTATGTGCAGGATCATCATGGAAAAAATAGGCCCTTAAGTGGCAAAAAAATTAGAAAAATCAGAGTTAGGAAAATTGACGTAAAAATTTGAGTACTATTGGGTATGTGCAGGATCATCATGGAAAAAATAGGCCCTTAAGTGGCAAAAAAATTAGAAAAATCAGAGTTAGGCAACTTGACGTAAAAATTTGAATAAGTTATCTATATTATTTCAAAAATATGTAAGAATATAATCTATAGCAAATTGAATGTAGTTTCTAAACTACTATGTTTGTTTAGAAAAAAAAAATCTATTTTGGTGAAAATTTGAAATTTCAATGCAGTGGTACTTAAATTTCAAGGAAAAAATAAGAAGTAGGTGTCTGTCTGACCACCCTAACCACAATAAAATGATAGTATTTTTTTTTAATATTTTAGATACAAGTAAAGGACTCATGCCCTGATGTGATGCATATTTTTAAAAAAAAAAAATTCCAAGTAAATAATTAATTATGATTTTTTTATTACAAATTTTTTAAAAATATAAAAACTCATATGTCTGACCACCTTAACTTGGTCAAACCTTCATGAAATTTAATTTTTCTTTTTTTAATCCTATAGTATGTGAAGCATATAATGTGATGCATGTTTTGGATTCAAAAAATGTGATACCATTTGAAAACTATAGATGTTTTCCAATCAACTTATCAATGAGGAATTTAGTCTTAATTTGAATAGAAAATGAATAATAATTACTTATTAAATTCAAAGTAAAGAATAATTTATATTAGTGGAAAGCTAAGAATCTCCTTTAAAAAGCCTTTTCATTTCATCAATTTTGGGTAAAAGAATAGTCGTCAACCACATACCCATCATATTGCCACTTTTTGGCCCATCATGATGCTGCACATACCCTATTTTTCCATTCTTAGTTTCGGGTTTGGATCTTATTGGAAAAATATCACCACCTTTTTCCACTAGAGACACACTTATCATTACCACAACTGACTATTTCAGAAAATGGGTAGAAGCTATCCCTCCTCACTCCATGAAAGCTGATGAAATCTATTGTTTCATATTGGAACATATCATTTCTTAATTGGTCTCCCTTCGACATTAGTTTCAGATAATGGAACTACATTTAAGAACAATGATGTGAAGAAATTATTGAAAAAATTCATTATTCAACATTGCTTTTCAACACCATATTATCCACAATCAAATGGACAAGTGGAATTGAACAAAAAGATGATTGAAAAAATTCTATGAAAAATAGTACATAAACATAACAAATATTAGCATACTCGGCTAACTTATGCATTATGGGCTTGTTGTACAAGCATTAGAACATATACTAGAAATACTCTGTATAACCTTGTTTATGGTGTTGAAGCAATAATGCGCTTAGATTTATAAATTCCTTCCCTAAGAATTTATCTTAAAGGGCTTATTGATGATACTACTTACAAATAGAAATGATTGCAGAAACTTGAAATGCTTGATGAGCAACGTATCAACAATCTTGAGCATGTTCAAGCTTATTCCAAAAAAATGCAATGCAATTATAACAATCTAATTTCATCCCTCACACATTTAATAAGGGTGACTTGGTGTTACATGAAAATCAACGTAATGTAAAAGCTCTTTCAAATGAAAATGGAAAATTCAACCCCAACTTGTAAGGACCTTATGTCATCAAGGAAAACTATGGGTCTAGAGCCTACACATTAATAGAAATGGATAGTACACCTCTAAAAGAATATATCAATGTCATGCATTTGTATCAATATTACATATAGCATTCTCTCTTTTGAATTTTGTTAGAGAAATGTTGTTATATTAGGTATATAGTTTCTATTTTTTCTTGCATTGCTTCTTTCTTTGACACATGATAATAGTGTGTGTATTAGAGTCTAAGGCGATTGTTTAATTGATTTGAGTGATTACTTTAGTTTCCATACTATTCAAATCCTTGTGTGTTATGCTAATTTAAATCCTCATATGCTTTTAATTTATTAGATCATAGGTGTATTTATGTTAACAGAGCATACTTAATCACAATTTAGCATCTAACATAAACTAAAAAAGTTTTAATTAGATTACATACAACATTAAATCATGGAGAAATTTATTAGATATTCTTGTAAATGATATTTGATAAATCGCATTGACATTTAATTCAACACAAGATTATACAAACACAAACATCCATGCTCATATATATAGATCATCAAAATTTTAAGTACATATACATCATTACATACAATGCTAGTAAGGTTTGTGACTACCAAACCCCTCAGGGGCTAGTGACCTTAGTGGCCATTGTGATATATTGTAGTATGCGATTGTGACCTACTCAAGGATAACCATAAGAATTCCAATAGTCCAAATGATCTCACCTCCCATATGAGTTCCTCGAGGCTCTCTCGGTCTATCTACACTTTTTCTACCTATACCCTAGCAATCTCCTCTCATAGCCTCGATATATCTACTCGTAGGTCACCCTCTATCGTACTGTCAGTAGAACCTCGAGATGCTATGTTGAACAAGAAAAATGAGAGGGGGGTGAACCATTTGTAGAAAATTTAAACTTTTTAAAACATTCACCAAAACTTAGATCAATCACAAATCCTTAACTCTACTAAAATGATTAAATATTAAGTGCAAGTGTAGAAATTGAAAACCATCACACAAACATAGTAACACTAGATTTACTTGGAAAACCCAGTGACAAAAAAAAATAGTGAGGATTAACTCACTCTTTAGAGAATATCAAAATTGATTACAAAGGCTCACTGCTTGAGAAAGGGCTCACTACCAAAACAAGGACTCACTATTCAAATTAGGACTCACTATTTGGGTCAAGACTCACTATTCGGATCAGGACTCACTATCCAACAAGGTTAACCACCTGGAGGGATATTTGCAATAGAGAAACAAATACTATAGAAGAGATATGTTACATAGAGAAGACAATCTCAATGCAATAGATAATTCCACCACAATTTTCTCAACCACTTGCATACATGCATGAATGATAGAGTCCACCTTTAGCTCACTGTATCTAGAAACTCAACATTGAAGATTTGCATTGATCTACCTCTCTCACATCACACACACACACACACACACACACACACACACACACACACACACACACACACACACACATATTTGCATCTATTTCACATCTATATACTCTATTTATTTTCACTTATCTCTTTTTACATCTTTCACCACTAACTCATCTTGTATTTATACCATCTTCAACTTTGAAACATATCCAAAGTTAGCCATCCATCAATAAATTCAAATGAGATCAACACCAAAACATCCTAGGTTCTAATTAGAATCAGGGTGACCCAAAAACATACTTGATCAGGACCCAAGTAGGTACCAACATGCTTCATCAACTTTGAAGGTAGTGTTCAACACAAGGTTGACCAAACAAGTGTAAAACAATGTATAGAACAATTAATCAAGTACTCAACCCTTAGCATTATCAAATCCTTCCAAACAAAATTTTTATCTTCAATAGGATAATAACAAATTAAATATAGAACTTCAAGTCATAAGACCTAACCAAAAGGAAATTTGAACCAACAACATTTCTCTTAGAACTTAGCCAAAAAAAAAAACCATAGTTCATAACTAGTGAACATAACTCACACTATTCAATGAATCAAAAGCCAAAAATTTTTATATAGTAGCTTCCAAAAATTATGATCAACATATATAAACCACACAAACATAGAAGAAAATCTCAAAGCAAAACCTGGAGCAACCACTAAACGACTGCAACCTTTCTTCATTACAATTTTCTCAATTTCCTTGACATATACAACCAATAACCTGCATCCATGACACCAATGACAACATCAACCAATTGATAACCAATTGACTAGTTGACATCAATGAAAAAACCTTCATTCTTTCAACAATATCCCCCTTTTTCATTGATGGAAACACATGATGTGAAAAACCATCAAAGACAACATACTAGCTTTGAACACACTTCTCATGGTTTTTCTTTTTCTTTCTCCTCTTTAGTAGATAATATCTTTTTTTCACACCTCTCATCTCTCATCTCCTCCCTTGACATCAATGGAAAAGGAAAAATATGATTTACATTGATTTCACCTTTGACATTAAAAACATAATAGTCATACAATGACAATACATGACACTACCTGCTCCCCCTAAGAGGTAGCCACCAAAACATTAGTCTAGAAAAAAGATAGATCCATAGACCCACTATATTGATGCATCTCCATATGCATCTAGTTCAATAAAAGAGGGGCACTGACCCCTAACTATTTTTAAAGATACTCAAAAGTATCTTTAGGAAGAGCCTTCATAAATATATTGGAAATTTGATCCTTTGTAGACACATACTCAAGATTTACTTCATTTTGGACAACCTTCTCTCTCAAGAAATGAAACCTGATAGTTATATACTTTTTCCTCAAGTGCATAAGTAGATTCTTTGAAATTTTAATTACACTTGTCTTATCACAAAAGATAGAAATAGGAGATCATCATACACAACTGTTATATCTTTCAATGTCTATTTCATCCATAGATCTTGTGTACAACAAGATGCAACAGCAATATACTTAGATTCAACATTAGATAAGGAAACTAAATCTTTCTTTTTACTCAACCATGCCACAAATCTACAACCAAGAAAGAATGTGTTGTCACTTGTACTTTCTTTGTCATCTACACACCCATCCCAATACGCATTTGTATAAGAAATTAGTGTAAATCCAATATCCCTAGGATACTATAAGTCATAATCTAGAGTTCCATTCAAATATTTGAATATTATTTTAATAGCAGCAACATGTTTTTCCTTAGGATCATCTTGAAATCTAGCCATAAGATAGACACCATGCATAATATTCAGTCTAGTAGTAGTCAAATACAACAAACCTCCAATCATAGATCTATATTTGCTCTGATCAGCCTTAGGTGAATCATCATCTTTACCTAATTTTCAACCAATCACCATAGGAGTGCATACTAGTTTGGAACCATCCATCCCAAACTTCATCAACATCTCTTTGACATACTTAGACTATGAAATAAAAAATCCTTTCTTTGTTTGATTAATTTGTAGCCCAAGAAAGAAATTTATTTCTCAAAACATATAAATCTCAAATTATTTTTGCATTTCTTCCACAAACATCTTACACATATTTTTATTTCCTCCAAAAATAATGTCATCAACATATACAATTACAATCAAGATTTTGTCTTTTTCAATTTTAAATACAGATTACTATCTATTGTACCTTTGTTGAAACCTTGTTGAGTCAAGTTCATGTCTAGCTTGGCATACCAAGCTCTAGGACCTTGCTTCAATCCATATAAATATTTCTTCAATTTGCAAACCATATCTAATTGATCTAACAACTAAAATCCTTCTAGTTGTTCCATGTAGACCTCTTCTTCTAGCTCATCATTAAAAAATGCATACTTGACATCCATCTGATAGACATTGAAATCTTTATGAACAAAAATGCTAAGAACGTATTAATAGATTCCATTCTCACCATTGGAGGAAAATTTTCCTAAAAATCTATTCCTTCTACTTGTGAGTAACCCTTACACACAATCCTTGCTTTGTTTCTAACCACTTCTCCATTCTCATTCAACTTATTTTTGAATACCCACTTTGATCTAATAATGTTTTTTCATGTCGGTCTTGGAAACAATTCCCAACTTTGATTATTCTCAATCTACATAAGTTCTTATTTCATAGCTTCCATCCAATGCTCATATTTACATGCTTCACTTATATTCTTTGATTCAATCTCACAAAGTAAACACAAATTTACCTCACTAGCAACAACCATGCTTCTTGTCAATACTCCTTTTGTCTTGTCTCCAATGATCTAACTTTCTAAATGATTCTTCTTCACATATCTAGGTTTCTTAGGGGGCACCACCAAAGCTTTATCTTCTTCTTTTTCTTCATTCTTCTTCTTTTGCTCATCATTTTTCTATTCTTCCACAATTTCTTCAATCCTTATGCAATCAAGTTCATCAGATACATATCCAACAATATCAATTGAATTCTTCATTTCTTCATCAACCTTGAGATTTTTACTTTCTACAATCTTCCTTGGTATTTTATTGAAACATATATAAGATTTTATTTTAGTAAAATATCCAATAAAAATGGGCCTTCATCACTTCTTGCATCATACTTTCCTAAATTTTCTTCATCTCGTCATCTATATAAAATTTTCTTCCAAATAACTTTAAATACTTAATAGTAGGAGTTCTTCCACACCATAGCTCATAGGGGGTCTTTGTGTTGTTTTCTCTTTCTTGAATTCTATTGAATACATAAACAACAATGTGAATAACTTCTCTCCAGTAAACTTCTAGTAGACCATCTTCGATAATCATTATTCTAGTGGCCTATTGAATTGTTCTATTCTTTATTTCAACAACTCCATTCTACTGAGGAGTTCTCAAAGAACATAACTATCTTTTTTAGTCCATGAACTTCACAAAATATATTAAACTCATGGTAGTTGAATTCACCATCTCTGTCAGACCTTAAGCATTTTATCCTCAAATTTACTTCATTCTTAACCATAGCTTTGAATGTCTTGAATCTATCTAATGCCTTTGGTTTCTCTCTAAGAAATGTAACCTATGTATACCTAGAATAATCATCAATCAAAATCATAAAGTACCTTACACCTTGTAGAATTCTCACTCTTGTAGGAACACAAAGATCTATATGAATTAAATATAATAGTCCAGTATAGATTATTCCTTTGATCTATAATTGTTTCTTGCTTTCTTTCCAAATTGATAATTCCTACAAATAGAATTAACAAGCTTTGTAATCCTTGGTAAATCTCTCATTGCCTAAACTGCACTAATCCTCGCCAAGTTATTAAAATTCATATGACATATTCTCTAATTCCATAACCAACTACAATTAATCTAAGTCATAAAGCATCATCCATCAACACCCTTAAGTTGATAGATATTTCCTTCACATTTCTTTCCTACAACAATCACTCTTATAGAATCTTTCCTAATATTTAACATCTTTCATCCTTAAATAAAATATTATACCCTTTACTGCACATTTGTGCAACCTCAAGAGATTATGCCTTAAACCCTTAACATAGTAGACATAATCAATATCATGCTTTCAATCAAAACTTTTTGAGCCTATCCCACAAATTTTAGCACTATTATCATCTCCAAACATAACTAAGCCACCATCATATTTTTAAAGTTTAACAAAATTACTCTTATCAATAGTCATGTGACGTGAATAACCATTCTAAAAAACCTAATAGTTCTTTTCTTGTTTAGAATGTAGGGTATAGATTCCAATGCCTTCATTTTTCTCCTTCTTCGGAGGGAAGTCCTTCACCTATTTTTTAGAATTAGCAGAAGTAGGTTCATCTTTTATAGCCAAGAAAAAGCATTTGTTGTCATCAAGATCTCCATAATTAGATTCTTCATTAGAAATACTAACATC
The DNA here is from genome assembly GCA_007258455.2 of Sequoia sempervirens. Lineage (NCBI taxonomy): Eukaryota > Viridiplantae > Streptophyta > Pinopsida > Cupressales > Cupressaceae > Sequoia > Sequoia sempervirens. Next base: position 186,530,295 of record VDFB02086081.1, read on the forward strand.
CTCATTCACATAATATTCTTTGTTGATCTTCTTTCCTTTCTTTTATTTCTCATGTCTTTGTTTATTACTCATAGCTCTTTCCAAACACCTTGAAGCATAATGACCTATTCCTTGATAACTAAAGCATTTAAAGGGTAACTTACCTTCATGCTTACCAAATCCTTTCTTCATCCTTCTCACATCAGATCTTCAACTTTTGTAGCTTTAAAAGCAGTTTATGATTTAGATCCATTTCTTAAATTTAGATTTTTTCTCTCATAAGATGTCAGAGTTCCCAACAACTAATATTTAGTTTAATTATTATTATCTATATGTTCTTTAATAGCACATAATTTTCTTTTTGTAAGCATAAGGGAGAGTTCTGAGATTTTTTCTTACAATCTTGGATTCATCTATTATAGCACCAAGTCCTCACATTCTAGCTACTACCTCATCCAATCTTTTTACATAATCTTTAGCATTATCATCTTCAGACATATGTAGGAGTTCAAACTGTGTCTCCAAGTTCTACAACTTTGCCTCTTTGACCCTTTCATCTCCTTCATGTAACTTTTCCAAAGAATCCTATACTTCCTTAGTATTCTTTAGATTTCAAACTTTAATTAACTCAAAATGTTGTTCAAAATGTACTTCATCTTATTGTTTACTTCACGTTCCTTGATCTCATCAGTCATACTTAGACCATTAGTAGGAAGAGTGTAAGTATTGTTGTAAGCTTTCATCACATTATATCCACAATACTCCAGATATTCTTCCATCAGTATTTTCTAGATAGCATAATTAGTTCGATCGGCCCTCAAATAATCATGAGTAAATTTTCTAGCCATCTCATACATTCCTTAAGAAGTTAAGCTCTTTTCCAAGGAACCAATCTCTAATACCAATTGTTGAACAAGAAAACTGAGAGGGGGGGTGAATCAGTTGTAGAAAATTTAAACTTTTTAAAACATTCACCAAAACTTAAATCAATCACAAATCCTTAACTTTGCTAAAATGATTAAACATTAAGTGCAAGTGAAAAAACTAAAAACCATCACACAAACATAGTACCACAAGATTTATGTGGAAAACCAAGAGAGGGAAAAACAACGGTGAGGATTAAGTCACACTATAGAGAATATCAAGACCGATTACAAAGGCTCACTTCCAAAACACAGACTCACTATCTAGATCAAGGCTCACTGCCTAATAAGGTTAACCACCTATAGGTATCACTTCCACAGAGATCCAAAGAAGATAGAAAAAATATGTTATAGATAGAAGACAATCTCAATGCAATAGAGAATTCCACTACAATTTTCTCAACCACTTGCAAAAATGCATGAATGATAGAGTCCACCTTCAGCTCACTGCATTTGGAAACTTAGCATTTAAGATTCTCACCGATCTTCCACACTTACATAATACACACAAAGATTCACATCTATTTAACATTTTTATACTCTATTTATTTACACTTATCTCTTTTTACATCTTTCACCACTAACTCATCCTATATTAATACCATCTTCAACTTTGAAACATATCCAAAGTTGGCCATCTATCATTAAATTCAAATAGTGTCAATGCCAAAACATCATATGGTGGAATTAGAATGATGTCACCCCAAACAAATGCTTGATAAGGACCCAAGTAGGTCCCAACATGCTTTATCAACTTCGAAGGAAGTGTTCAACACAAGGTCGGCCAAAATATTGCAAAATATATAGAATAATTAATATCACACAACCGTTAGCATGATCAAATCCTTCCAGACACCAAATTTATCTTCAACATGATCATACCAACTTAACTCTAAAACTGAAAGTCATAAGACTTAACTAAAATAAAATCTCGACCAATAACGTTTCTCCTAGACCTCAGCCAAAAACACAAAAAACCACAATTCACAACTAGTGAACATAACTGGCACTATTCAATGAATTAGAAGCCAAAAATATAGATATAGCAACTTCCAAAAATTATGATCAACATATCTAAATCATTCAAATATAGAAGAAATTCTCAGAGCAAAACCTGGAGCAACCATTGAACACCTACAATCTTTCTTCATTACAATTTTATCAATGTCATCGACATACACAACCAATAACCTAGATCCATGACACTAATGACAACAACAACCAGTTGATAACCAATAGACTAGTTTGCATCAATGACAATGCCTTCATTCTTGTAACATGATAGGACTACTAAAATCTCTGATCAAAGTTGGTTAGCATGACTAGTGGATCTCTCATATGTTGCATCTAATATTACTAATAACTCAAATATGTCCACGTGTGGCCCCATAGAAGGTAGGGAAATGTACTCTAGGAGTGTATTATCCTATACAAATAGTGGAGGCACTATCTTAGTGATCACACACTAGTAGAGATTTCCCCACTCTTGTGTGGATCTTGCAAGATAGAAATCATAAGAATATCTATAAGCATCATAATCGGATACAAAACATATATGTAAAAGATAAAAGGGAAGAAATAATGTAAATATAAATCATCACATGGATCCCCAATCCACTAGTTAAGGTATGACTATACAACAATCATCCCCCACTATGTTAGAGGTGTGGATGGCCTACTGCTACTAGACTCTCTATGCTCATGCATGTGGATCTCTAATTTGGTTGTAGAATGTGATCTGGTGAGTTTTGTAGGGGGTGTCTCTCCCTTATTGGGGACAACTCAATACTCCTTAGTCTCATCAGTATCCTCACTCATAGACTGGGTTTCATCCTCCTCATCCCACTCCTCATCCTCATCCTCATTTTAACCTAGAAATATTTTAGGCAGGATTTTATCATCTATATCTCTATCTACCTACTCATCATCTTTATCCTCTCTATAACCTGGAAGAGGTATGATATGACGTATAGGGTGGTGTATAGGGAAGACTTGTTGCAAGAATAGAGAAAGGATTGAAGTTGTTTTCATTGATGTCAACTAGTCAATTGGTAATCTACTAGTTGTTGTTGGTTGTTGAAACATATATTTTTGGCTCTCTAGGACTTCTCTAACTCTTCTAGGGTTTTTCACGTAAAACGAGAGAGGTAGGGCCAAAAATGAAAACTAGTTCATTCAAATTATGTTATGTGTAATGTTTTCCAATGAGGTAAAATGAGGTGAAAATCACATATTTATACATACTTCTGCCTTAGTTAACCATTCATACCTCATCACAAGCCGACATCAAGTGATTTTGAATAAAAAATCGAAAGTAAATTTTAAAAATTTTGAATTTCGATCCAAGGGGAACTCATTCGCCACCCATGGTGAATGGGTCCCACCTAGGACCTCAAAATATGTGTTAGGAAAAATGTTGTGTTTAATGTTTTTTTTTCAGGATAATATGCAAAAATACACTTAATTAAGTCATATGAGGGCATAAAGGGACAAAATAAAGTATGAGAAGGGTGTAAATAGTGAAGATGTGCCTAGAAAAGTGCAAAATCTTGTTACAAGAATTTACAACACTTAAAAATAGGGTTTGTTGATGAGTGAAAAGGTGGTTTTTAGGTGAAATTCATTGAATACAGTCTAGAAGAGTGTATAAATTTCCTACAACACTTGACAACACCTTCACAAGACGTCATTATTTGAGTTTTAATACCTAAATAAGCATGTTCAAGCCATGTCACAACATAAAATCAAAGCAACATAGTTCCAACACCATGAAACAAGACCTAAAAGGCCATGGAAATTACAAGGGACCATTTTTCTATGATACATTTAGCCCCCACTTTAGTGAGAGGATTAAATTTCTTCAAACTCACACTAAAGTAGCCATGAACATCGAGGGGAGGGTTCAAGTGCTCTCATGTTAGCAAGATGGAATGAAAAAAATAAAGAGGGGCGAGCAAGCCCCTAGAATGAAGATCCCATGGAAAAATAAGCATAAAAACAAAGGAACACACAAGTGTTGAGATGAATTGGATGAAGCTTCGATCATCAATCCAACTAGTTGTGAAAAGAGATCTAGGCTGATTGTTTGAAAAAGTGAATGTGTACTCACTCTAGGGCCACAAAACTTTAGGTTGTCCATGGGGTGAGAAGGCCCAACTGTATACTCACTCTGGGGCCATGGAACTAGTTTTCCATGGGGTGAGAAATCCCAAAAATTAAGATACGTATGCTAGTTGGTATGCACTCACAAAACACAAAGGTGTCTATGTGGAAAAGTCATGCAGCTAGGTGGGCTTCCCACTCAACCATGTCAAATTTATACCCTTTTGATAACTTTAACAAGGCTCCACAAGGAAACAAATGCTATGAATAAAAAGGAAAGGTACCATAGTCATGCAAGTTTTGTTATTCAAGGTGGCAAAAAGAAATCCAAAATTTAAAAATGCAAAAATGTAAAGTTCAAAAATGTAAGATGTAAAATGTGCAAAGGAGTCTTGTTTAGTTTATGCAAGGTCAGTCACTTAGGGAACATTGTGTCTAATGTCTTGAAGAGAGGACCAATCAAAGAATAGTATATGCAAAAATTAGGGGATGCAATGCATCACATCAGGCCACCAAGAGGAATGTAATATGCTAAGAAAGATCACAATTATTAAGGACATCACACCCATTTTCATCCATAAAGTGACGAATGCATCACACAAACAACAAGGCTACACTAGGAACCAAGAATGCAAATGAATTAATTGTAATGTATACCCCCCACTTTAAAGGAATTGCTACACATTATTTTGTGGGAAATTACTTTAAAATACAGAAGAAAAGAAAAATCAAAAAAGAAAATGATACATGAGAACCAACCTAGAAAGCCCTATGCCAAGTCATATGTTTCAAAGTTAGGCTATGTTATGTCAAGGAAAATGAAAAACAAAGAAAGGGAGTTTCCCCCTAGAAAAGAGCATGCCAAACACATAAGGGATCCATGGATTTGGGGTCAACATGTTTGTTGCTGCAATGTTTTTGTATGAAAGAGCTCAAAACTGTCAATCATTCCCCGAATACATAGAACTAGAAGAATGACACAAAGAGAGCGAAAACAAAAGAAAATGAAAGTTTTTTTTGGGTCAACATGGAAGAGACATTGAGGTCTCAATGCCTTGCATCATCCCAAAAAGGAAAACATAGGTGAAAAGAAAATGAAAAGGAAAAATAAAATGACAAATATTTTGGGTAAACATAAAGGAGACATTTCAGCCTCAATGCCTTGCATCATCCCCAAAAGGAAAACACAAAACAAGAAAGAGAAAAATAAAAGAACCTTGTGGGTCAACATGGAAGAGACATAGGGCGTCTCTATGCTTTGTTTCATCCCCAAAAGGAAAATGCAAAACAAAAATGAAAAAGACAAAGACCTTGTGGGTCAACATGGAAGAGACATAGGGCATCTCTATGCTTTGCATCATCCCCAAAAGGAAAACACAAAAAAGGGAATAAGACAAGGACCTTGTGGGTCAACATGGAAGAGACATAGGGTGTCTCTATGCTTTGAATCATCCCTAAAAGGAAAACAAAAAAAAGAAAGGAAATAGACAATGTATGACATACATAAGAATATAGGTATGAATAGAAGTGTACGAAGAGAGGGAACATTAAACACAAATTACGGGGGAACATGATATACTCATGAAAAGGAAAAAAGAAAAGAAACAAGTAATGCAAATATAAGTCAGCTATTAACTAAGTTATTGGTTTCTAAATCTTAAAGAGATAAGTGGAAAATGAATAACATAGTTAAGAGACAAAGATAAGTGCATTACATGGACAAGGCTAACAACATCTTTCCCTCCATAAAGTGTAAAGGAAAAAATGAGCCGAGGTGGATGATGTGAAAGGATCATGCAATAGTGAGAATAGGGAATTCTACAACTATGGCATAAGGATGGCATGTGATTGCTTTAATGTATGATGGGAAATAGTTGATATCAGTGAAGTGATACGTATCCATTATGTCCTTTAATGTCCAACATTCTTCAGTGTAGTGTCCAAGGATGCGATGATATTTGAAAAATGGGATGTTAGAGTCTTTGAGATGAATAACCAACCTATTCATAGGTGGTAAAAGTATAAGACCTTTGTTTAAAAGTAATTGAAACATAGATTTTTGGCTCTCTAGGACTTCTCTAACTCTTCTAGGGATTTTCACCTAAAAGGAGAGAGGTAGGGCCAAAAATGCAAAGTAGTTCATTCAAATTATGTTATGTGCAATTTTGTCCAATGAGGTAAAATGAGATGAAAATCACATATTTATACACACTTGTGCCTTGGTTAACCATTCATACCTCATCACAGGCTGACATCAAGTTATTTTGAATAAAAACCCGAAAGGAAATTTTAAAATTTTTGAATTTGGATTCAAGGGGGACTCATTCGCCACCCATGGTGAATGGGTTCCTCCTAGGACCTAAAAATATGTGTTGGGAAAAATGTTATGTTTAATGTTGTTTGTCAAGATAATATGCAAAAATACACTTAATTAAGTCAAATGAGGGCATAAAGAGACAAAATAAAGCATGAGAAGGGTGTAAAAAGTGAAGATGTACCTAGAAAAGTCTGAAATCTTGTTACAAGACTTTACAAAACTTCAAAATAGCGCTTGTTGATGAGTGAAAAGGTGGTTTTTAGGTGAAATGCATTGAATACGGTCTAGAAGAATGTATAAATGTCTTAAAACACTTCACAACACCTTCAAAAGACGTCATTATTTTAGTTTTAATACCTAAATAAGCATGTTCAAGCCATGTCACAACATAAAATCAAAGCAACATAGTTCCAACACCATGAAACAAGACCTAAAAGGCCATGAAAATGACAAGGGACCATTTTTGTACAACACAATTGTATATGTTGAGGATATTGAGAAAATTGTATTAAAGGAAGATTAGAGGTATTCACTTGTTGCTCTGATATTTTCCCCTATGTTCACATTGTTTAGATATGTTGGTCATGGTTGTTGAAAGTTGTTATATCTAGATGTTTGGTTATTGGTTCATTGTGAAGTTTGAGTTGTGTTCACTAGTTGTGAACTATGTTTCTCTATGTTCTAGTAGAAGTTTGGGAGAAAGGTTGTTGGTATAGATTTATCTTTGTTGAATTATTTTGACTTGTGGTTCTAGAGTTAAGATGTTTTGATTGCATTGAAGATATTTTTTGGTTTCTTGAAGTTTTGTGTTTAATTGTTCAATGTGTTTTACACTGGTTTGGTTGGTTGTGTGTTTAGCACTATCTTCAAAGTTAATGAAGCATGTTGGATCTATCTTTGGGTCCCAATGAAGCATTTTTTTGGGTCACCCTTATTCTCATTCCACCCTAAGATGTTTGACATTGACCTAATTCAAATTTGAAGTTGGATGGTTGACTTTGTATATTTTCAAGGTTGGAGATAGTATGTATACATGATAAACTAGTAATGAAAATCACACATAAGAAAAGAAGGAAGATAAGTGAAAGAGTAGATGTGAGATTGATTTTATTCAAAAAGAGTGTTTGAGTTATGTGTGGGAGATTAGTGCACAACTTAATGCTGAGTTTCTGGATGTAGTGAGAAGAAGGAAAACTCTATCATTCATGCAAGTTGATCAAGTAACTATGGTGGAATCCTTTGTTGCATTGAGATTGTAGTCTCTTTTTAGCAAGTTGTATTTGTCTTCTTTGTATCTCTATGGTAGTGATCCCTCCAAGTTGTATCCCTATGGTCAATGAGTCTGGATAGGGATTCCTTGTTTTAGACAGTGAGTCCTTATTTTTTTTATAGTGATTCCTTATTTCAAGAAGTGAGCCTTATCTTTGGTAGTGATCATTTTTGTAATCGGTTTTGATATTCTCTATAGTGTGAGTTAATCCTCACCATGGTTTTTCCCTTATTGGGTTTTCCATGTAAATCTAGTGTTACTTTGTGTATGTGTTGGATTTGAGTTTCTGCATTGGTATTTGATGATTAATCATTTAAGCAGTTTCATGTATTAGTTATGGTAATTAAATCAAAGTTTAAAATATATGAAAATAGATTCACCCCCCTCTCAATTTCCTTATTCAACAATTGGTATCAGAGCTTGGTTTGTTGGTGAAGACCTTAACTACTTGAGGAAGGTCTGGGATGGTTGCTAAAATGGTCTTTGATTATCTGATATTTGATGGAACTAATTATGGTATATGTGAAGTGTTGATGGAAGAATATCTAGAGTAATGTGGATATGATGTTGAAAAAGCTTACAAGAATCCTTACACTCCTCCCATTAATGGTCCAAGTAAACCTAAAGAAATCAAAGAACATGAAGTGAATAATAAGGTGAATTCCATCTTGAAGAATAGTCTGGTACATTCTGAGTTGATTAAGGTTAAAAATTTGAAGACAACTAAGGAAGTTTGGGATACTTTAGAAAGAGTGCATGATGGTGATGAAAGACTTAAAGAGGAAAAAATACAAAATGTGGAAATAGTATTTGACCTTATACATATGTCAGAAGATGAAAATGTTAAAGCTTGTGTTCAGAGACTAGATGAGGTAGTGGTTGGAATGTGATCCCTTGGTTCTACTATAGATGAAACCAGGATTGTAAAGAAGATTCTCAAACTCCTCTTAATGCTTATAGTGAGAAGGTGAGTGCTATTGAGTAGACTATAGATTATAAGACTTGTACTAAGGATCTCCTATTAGTATTTTTGACATCTTATGAGATGAGGAAGTTGAATCTAAGAAATGGAGGAAAATCAAATACTGATTTTAATGCTACAAAAGTTGAAGATCCAAAGGAATAATTTTTTGATGAAATAGAAGCTAACTTTGTTAGAAGAATGAGAAAAGGCTCTAGTATGTATGAAGGTAAGTTTCCCTTTAATTTCTTTAGTTGTGGAGAAATAGGTCATTATGTTGCAAAGTGTTCAGAAAGAGATAAGAGGAATAAACAATGATATGAGAAGGAAAAGAAAGGAAAGAAAATTAACAAAGCTTACTATGTGAATGAGAATGCTAGTATTTCAAATGAAGATGCAGAATATGAAGATCTACATGATAATGAATTCTTTTTCTTAGTGATTAAGGATGAACCTACTTCTACTAATTCAAATAAACAGGTAAAGGAAAGCCCTCTCAAGAAGGAGGAGGAAAATGAAGGTATGGTTATCTCTTCCCTACATGCTAAACAATAAAATAATTTTTGAGTAGTTGATAGTGGTTTTTCACATCACATGACTAGTGATAAGAGTAATTTTTTTAAGCTTGATAAATATGATGGAGGCTTGGTTATGTTTGGAGATGATATTGGTACTAAAATCAGTGGGATAGGCTCAATAAGTTTTGATGGAAAGCATCATACTAATGATGTCTACTATATTAAGCATTTAAGGAATAATTTTTTGAGTGTTGGTTAGATCATGTGCAAAAAAGGATATGATCTTGTTTTAAGGATGAGAATTGTAAGGTCCGAAAAGGATTTGGAACATTGATTGGTGCAGGAAAGAAATCTAAAGGGAATATTTATCAACTTAAGGGTGTTGATGGATGATGCTTTATGACTCAGATAAATGATAGTTGGTTATGACATAGGAGAATGTGTCACATGAATTTTGATAACTTGGAAAGGATTAGCATTTTTTAGGTTGTGAGAGATTTACCAAGAATTCTAAATCTTTTTAATGCTATTTGAGGGAATTTTCAATTTGGGAAAAAAGAAAGAAATCATTATAGATTAAGGAAACAATCCACTACTAGACTATTGGATTTAGTTCATACAAATATTTGTGGTCCTATGAGAGTGAGAAGTCTACTTGGTCAAAGGTACTTTATGATTTTAATTGATGATTATTCTAGATATATGTGGGTTACATTTCTTAGAGAGAAATCAAATGCATTTGTTAGATTCAAGGAATTCAAGGCTATGGTTGAAAATGAAGTGAATTTGAAGATAAAATTCTTAAGATATGACAGATGTGGAGAATTCACCTCGCATGAGTTCAATATGTTTTGTGAAGTGAATGCAATAAAGAGATAGTTATCTGCTATGAGAACTCCTCAAAAGAATGGAGTTGTTGAAAGGAAAAATAGAATAGTTCAAGAGGCTTCTAGGTTAATGATTACTGAAGCTAGATTACGAGAAGTTTACTAGAAAGAAGTTATTAATACTATTATTCATGTGTTTAATTGAGTTAAAGCAAGGGAAAATAGTAAAAAAACTCCCTAAGAGCTATAGCATGGAAGAATTCCTTCAATTAAACATTTCAAGGTATTTTGAAGCAAATGTTATATCAGAAGAGATGAGGAAACTGTGGGTAAGTTTGATGCAAGAAGTGATGAAGGAATAATTCTTGGATACTCTAATAAAAGCAAGGCATATAGATGTTTCAATAGAAGACTAAGTAAGATTGTAGAGTTTTTGAATGTCAAGATAGAGGAGATAGTGAAGAACTCTATTGATGTTTATGGATATGTGTTTGATGAACATGATTGTGCAAGAATAGAAGAAATTGTAGAAGAACAAAATAAGTTGGATGAATAGAATGAAAGTGAAGAAGATGCTTTGATGATGAATCCTAGGACACCAAAATATGTACAGAGGAATCATTCAAAAAATCATATTATTGGGGACAAGACAAAATGAATATTAACCAGAAGTAAAGCTACCGCTGAAGTAAATTTGTGTTTATTCTCTGAGATTGAGTTGAATATAATAAGTGAATCCTATAGAGATGAGCATTGGATGGAAGCAATGAAAGAATTTTTTTTGTACATTGAAAAGAATTCAACTTGGAAATTGGTCCCAAGACCGATAGATAAAAACATTAATGGATCAAAATGGGTTCTCAGAAATATGTTGAATGAGAGTGAATAATTTGTTAGAAATAAAGAAAAGGTTGTGCATGTAAAGGTTATTCACAAGTAGAAGGCATATATTTTCAAGACACTTTTTCCCTAGTAGCAAGAATGGAAGCTATAAGGATGTTCTTGGCATTGGTTTCTTATAAAGATTTCAAATTCTATTAGATAGATGTTAAGTTAAAAATTTTGAATGGTGAGCTACAAGAGGAAGTTTACATGGAACAAATAGAAGGATTTTAGTTAATATATCAACCGGATATGATGTGTAGGTTGAAGAAATATTTATATGGACTAAAGGAAGCTCCTAGAGCTTGGTATGCAAGGTTAAATGGGTATTTGATTTAGCAAGGATTTAACAAAGGAAAGAAAAAAGGTAATTTTTACTTTAAGATTGAAAGTGACAAAGTCTTGATTGTAGTTATGTATGTTGATGACATTATCTTTGAAGGAAATGAAAAAATATGCAAGATGTTTGCGGATGTGATGCATAAAGAATTTGAAATGTCTATGTTTGGGGAGATGAATTTCTTTCTTGGGCTACAAAAATCAAACAAAGAAATGAATTTCCATTTCACAGTCTAAGTATGCAAAAGATATGTTGAAGAAATTTGGGATAGATGGTTCCAAACCGGTAAGTAATCCTATGGTGACTAGTTGCAAATTAGGTAAATATGTTGATTCACCTAAGGCTAATCAGAGAAATTATAGATCTATGATTGACATATTACTATATTTGTCTGCTACTAGATCAGATATTATACATGTGGTCTCTCTTGTGGCTAGATTTCAAGAAGATCGAAAGGAAACACATGTTGTTGTAGTTAAAAGAATATTAAAATATTTGAATGGAAATCTAGATTATGGATTGTGGTATCCTAAAGATACTAACTTTACACTTAGTGTATATGGAGATAAAAATTGGGTTGGAAATGTAGATGAAAAAAATCATACAAGTGGTGTTGCATTCATTCTTGGATGTAGATTAGTGGCATGGTTGAGTAAGAAGCAAGATTCAGTCTCTTTGTCTATTGCTGAAGTTGAATATATTGTTGTTGCATCTTGTTGTACACAAGTTTTATGGATGAAAAAAACATTGAAAGATATCAAAGTGCTATATGATGATCCCATTTCTATCTTCTATGCAATCAAGGATGAAGCATATATCTATTAGATATCATTTCTTGAGAGATAAGGTCATGGAGAATGAAGTAAATCTTGAGTATGTTTTGACAAAGGATCAAATTGCAAATATATTTAAGAAGGATCTTCCTAAAGATAATTTTGAGTATCTCTAGGAGAAGTTAGGGGTTATTTCCCCTCCTTTCATAAACTAATATGCATTTGTAGGTGCATCCATCTGGTGAATTCATGGTTCCATCTTTTTGGACTGATGTTTTTGTGGCTACCCCTTAGGGGGAGTAGGTAGTTTTCAAGTGTTATCATTGTGAGTATTTTTTTTTCATGTCAAAGGAAGATTCAATGAACATATCTTTTTCCTTTTCCATTTATGTCAAAGTGGGAGAGAAAGCATGTGAAAATGTGAAAAATATAATGAGAGAAACCAAGTAATGAAGAAGATGATCTTCCGATGGGGAGAAACAAAAAGAAAAATATTGAGAAGTATATTCAGATCCAGTATGGTGTCTTTGATGGTTTTTCACATCATGTGTTTCCATCAGTGACAAAGGGAGAGATTTTAGCAAGAATAGAGAAAGGATTGAAGGTGTTTCCATTGATTTCAACTAGTCAATTGGTTATCTACTAGTTGCTTTTGGTTGTATATGCTGAGGATATTGAGAAACTTGTATAATTAAAGGAAGATTATAGGAATTCAGTTATTGCTACGATATTTTCCTCTATGTTCATTCAATTCAGATATGTTGGTCATGGTTGTTGAAGGTTGTTCTATCTAGATGTTTGATTGTTGGTTCGTTATGAAGTCTGAGTTGTGTTCACCTGTCGTGAACTATGTTTCTCTATGTTCTAGTTGAAGTTTGGGAGAAAGGTTGTTGGTCCAGATTTCTCTTTGTTGAAGTCTTTTGAATTGCGGTTCTATAGTTAAGATGTTTTTATTACATTGAAGATAGTTTTGGTTTCTATAAGTTTCAAGCTTAATTGTTCAATGTGTTTTACACTAGTTTGGTCGATCATGTGTTAAGCACTATCTTCAAAGTTAATGAAGCATTTTGGATTTATTTTTGGGTCCTGATGAAGCATGTATTTGGGTTTCTCTCATTCTAATTCCACCCTTGGATGTTTGGCACTAACCTAATTTGAATTTGAAGTTGGATGGATGAATTAGTATCTTTTCAAGGTTGGAGATAGTAAAAATACAGGGTGAGCTAGTAATGAAAATCATACATAAGAAAAGATGGAAGATAAGTGAAAGAGTAAATGTGACATTGATGTTATTCAAAAAGAGTGTGTGATTTTTGTGTGGGAGATCAGTGTGAAGCTTAATGTTGAGTTTTTGGATGTAGTGAGTAGAAGGAAAACTCTATCATTCATGCAAGTTAATCAAGTAACTATGGTGGAATTCTTGTTGCATTGAGATTGTAGTATCTCTATAGCAAGTCTTCTTTCTCTTCTTTGTATCTCTATGGAAGTGAGACCTCTGGATTGTATCCCAACAGACGGTGAGTCCTTATTTTAAGTAGTGAGCCTTATCTCAGGCAGTGAGACTTTTTAAAATTAGTATTGATATTCTCCATACTATGAGTTAATCCTCACCGTGGTTTTTCCCTTATTGGGTTTCCCACGTAAATTTGGTGTTACTATGTTTATGTGTTGGATTTTATTTTCTACATTGGTATTTTATGATATATCATTTAAGTAATTTCATGTATTAGTTCTAGTATTGAATTAAAGGTTAAAATTTGTGACAATAGATTCACCCCCCTCTAATTTGTCCTATTCAACAATATTGGAGCTGGTTGTGCTACAACCCACCACTCATCATAGACTTGAGTGGTGCCTACATCATCAACCTCTAAGATTGGAGGAATTTCATGGTCCTCATCCTTTGAACAACAAATGTATACATCCTTGATAGTGAGATGATGACTATCCCCAAGTCTAGAAGCACTCCATGTCGATTGTTGATACATCATTCTGGCTCGTAATGGTACCTAGATGTCTCCAAAATGCCTCATGGCATGATCATAATAGAATGTCCTGACTATGTAATCATGTCTTCCTAGAAGAAATTGGTCCAACTATAATCTGTGTAGCTCATACTTATCATCTTCCCATTAGGGAATCCTACGATGTGGTCTCCATCTAATATCATCCCCAACTAATTGATCAAATGTAATCTACTAGTGAAGTGAATCCCCCTCCTATGGTCATCTTAGTGGATAAATAAAGACCAAAGGATAGCTCATGGCTACTATGGTAGGAAACTCAGTCGACCTCGTACATGTGATATGCTCAAAGCACCAAACCTATAGAAGTGTATAATGTATGATGATGTCGAGCTCCTAGTATACAAACCATCCCAAGTCATAGTACAAATGGCTGAGCATATTACAACCCCATGTATAGATAGTCCTATGTTCCTCCATTCCTCTGGTAGTATGTATAATTCCACCATCTAAATGAGCTCCCCAACTATGTGGTACCAGTGTGAGTTCTATAGTCATGATCAAGACCTATCATAGAAGTGCTTTTGCATGCATAATCCATTTAAGCCCAATGCACAAATTGATGCTAGATTGACAAATAGGCCACTCTAGAAAATATAGAATATAATCTCTCATTTTTCTGAAAGATCTATTATCAACTAGGTGTATAGGCTCACCTTGGATGGGAATTTGTAGGATGCAATGTTCATCCTCTAGAGTCACAGTCATCTCCTCAGTAGGAAGATGGAAGGTACATATGTCTATGTTCCATCTCTCTACTAGGGATAAAAACATAGCATCATGATACCTCATAGGTGGCATAAGGTATACCCAAAATAAACAACATACTAAAGGAGGTTGATATCCTCCTATGATGGTCAAGTGATAGAATCTTGGAAAAAAAAATTGTCTCCCTCCAAGGTGATGTCGAGCTCGAGGAGGAATCTAAAATAAATAAATACATAATATAAATCTTAAATTTATTAATTAAATAACCTTAGAGTTGATCTGAGGTGCTTTACGACAAATGTAGACAGCTATACCATTTTTGGATGGAGGGTCTTGGACACTTTAGATAATTTTGGACACTTTGCGTCAAGGTGGGACACTTCGTGCAAATGTGGGATATTTTTCACTAGCAAGGGATGCTTTGCAACAAAGAGCGATGCTTTGTGCCAATATTTTCTAGGGTCCTAAAATTACATGAATTACATAAAAAATTATAGAAAAAACATGAAAATGGTGAAAAAGTAGAGCAAAGTCCACTCATCATTTGTTGCAGTGTACCTTGTGCTACCTTGTTGTGAATCACATCCAATCTAGGGAGCTTCTAGGTCGTTTGGCTTGGAATTCTCAATCACTCTACACCAAGGTAATTCAAAAAAGGTAGATGTCAAATGAATAGTAAAAAGTATCATTTTCATTAGTATATAGTAAAGCCCTAGTAAATAAAGCTTATTCATTTAAAGGGAATTTCATTCAAATTAGCATATTGGGGGCTAGAGGACTCCAATTCAACGTTGTTTTTTGTGTTCAATTCATAATTCTACTCTTAGTCTTATTATATTTCTATCACTATGTGGTATGGTACTTGGAAATACCCTCTGATATGACCTAAGTAATTTAATATGGTTTCGTATTCACCCTGATTCCAACTCCATAAAGCAAGAGAAATTAGGGAGGCATACATCTAACCTCAAATTCAATTCTCTATAGAAGTTTGATAAGAGGACTTTTGGAGCAACTAATGAATCTATGCTGCAAGATGTGGGTCCTTAACATTGTGGTTTTGTAGGTAGCTAAATAGAGGGCTTCATTCTCCCTAATGAATCCATATGCGTATCCTTTTTTATAGAAGTTCATTTCCTTTAGCTAGCATATGCACATAATATCATATGGCAGCTAAAGTGGGGGCTAAATGTAGCATCAAAAGAAGTAACCCTTTTTCACACTTAGTTTGGGAATAAATAATTAATGATAAAATGGACTTAATGATGCCTTATTTAGGGTGTTGTAAAAGTGTTTCTTTAAAATTCCACACTAATCTAGGGATTTATTAATTAATTGAGGATAAATTTTCAATAATTGACCCCTTAAATTCAAATCCAAGCCTTATTTATTTCATTTTCTGAAGGATTAATGCCAAAACTCATTAATAATATTTGAAAACACTTAATTTGGCAAGGTTTGAATCCTAGGCCAGTGACTTGGGACCTATTTTTCACCTAGTGAATGGGTCCTTTCTAGGTCCTAGGATCCCCTTTTGGCATTTTATTTCATATCCTTGAAGCATTTCATAGTTGAGTATGCTAGGACCCATTCACCCTATGGCAAATGGGTCCTCCTTAACTTAGGAAACCCCTTTTTGAACATATTCTTGGTGGTATTTTAATGATTTCAAATCCTAGATTTGATCTCAAAGAATCTAGAGAATTTTCATGAGATCAAGCATTTATATTCAAGAAGAAAGTAAAAGTGAAGTATTGGAGGAACATTATAGGTCTTAAAGATCATTTTGTGTCAAGGATCAAGCATTATTAGAGGATTGATGGTAGATTCCTATGGATAATCATGATGGATTCAAGGTTTTGGAGAGATGCACAAGACATTCAATCAAGCCTAATGACTTGTTTCCTAAATTATTCCATCTTCTATGATCATTCTATTTGTAGCCTAGAGAGAGGTATATTCAGATTTTTGACTTATTAAGGGGATTTCGGATCTTCTAAAGTAGGTCACTTGCATTGTTCATGTTTCATTTAAGGATCATATTCTAACACAACTGGATAGGATTGCAATACATTATTACAAATCTCAATCTTAGAAACATTTAAGGTTAGGATTGCACACACATTTCATGTTTCATATTTTCATTCATTCTATAGGTTTAATTACCAAATTTGGGGTTTGAATGAGGAAAACCCCTATCCACCAACAAGATTCAAAACTTGTTTTGTTGACTATTAGAAGAAACAAATCCAAAAGTGGGAGTTTCAAATGATAGGAAATGAGTGTAGATCTAGAACTTGAAGATCAGGTTTAGAGTTTTCTGAAAGAGCCTACCAAGACCCATTCACCACTTGGCGAATGAGTTCATTTAAGGGTTTTAGGGACAATATATTTTCACTATATACTAGCCTCATTTCTAGATTTAGAGTTCCTTATAAAAATATAATACGACCCATTCACCACCTAGTGAATGAGTCCTTGATAAAGTGACAGAAAAAAAAGATTTTGATTAGGTATAAAATGTTCCCTATTCTAGGTTTTTTCTTGAAAATTTACTATTTCTACCTATTTAATGAAAGATTTATTTATTTCATTTTATAGACCTAAAGTTATGGTTGATTTTCTAGTCCAAATTCTTCTCCCCAAAGTGTGATTCAGCTCACCACCTTGTCCTTGCATAAAGGATAAATTGAAAGATCCCCAAATCTTGATTTAGCTTACCTTTTGGGTTGATAGTCACTTCAAGTTTTTGGATCTTATTTCTTGAATGAAATGATAGGAAAGAGGGTTACAAGACAGCCACCTTTTTATATGTTTCAAAACAAAAGTTCCTTTTACATTTGAGGATCTGACTAGACAATTTACTCCATTATCTGATACCCTTCATAACATCATGTTACAACTTCTAGAAAAGAACTTGATTTCCTTACCTCCCGTTAAAAATCTCAATCCTAATAAGCCTTTACCTCCCAACTTTAGATCAAATTCCTATTTTCATTTTCACCATCAAAATGGACATGATACAAAATATTGTAAGCATCCTAAACACATGGTTCAATACCTCATATATTCCAATCATATTCAAATTGGTGGTGCCAATGATGGAGGTAATAATTTTGTTGCCCCTCCTAACCAAAAATTGTAAATCTTTACCAACCCTGTGCCAAATAATAATATTTCATTTGTCAAATCTAGTGAAACTAAGAATGATGTAATAAATCTTGACATAGATGATGACAACATGGATACTAATGAACAAATTCATATGGATAATATGGTGGGAATGATCAAAATTCAACCTTGTAAGGATTGAACTAAAATACCTCTTGATATTGATTTCTCATCTAAATATATAATTAGAAAGGCACCTAATGCTCCTCTTTACATAGCTGACCAAATCAATGATAAGCCCAATAATGGGATATTTTAAGATGTATTTGATGGAGATTTTGGCAACATATGGATATGGAGAATGTGTGTTATAAGAATGAGAGTCAAGGCCTCATTATATAGAAATGTGGTGAGAGGAATCAAGTGTTCAATACACCAAATACTGAGAGGGGGGGTGAAATAGTATTCTACTAACACAATTAATTGCTAACCATCCAATTATTATCACATATCTAGCTGCAATTGTAAGCCAAAACATGAAAGGAATCATAACATCTCATAGCACATTGAAACCAAGGCTTTTACATGGAAAACCCAAAATGGTAAAAATAATGGTGAGGATTAACTCACAATATATTATAATTGATTACAAGATATTATAGGGCTCACTGCTAGGATACACTATCCTTGAAAGTCTCACAGCCTAAACTATATACAAAATCTCTTACCACAAAGATACAAAGAGTATGGCTCACTACCAAAAGATGAACTGAAGTAGGACACCTTCAAAGCACTAAGATCAATTTTGGTTAAGGTCTGGAAAGCCAAAATCTTGCTTCAGTTGTAGGTATACAACAACTATCAATAACTTCCCACTATAACACTTGGGTATGTGGAGGATCATGATGGGTCAAAAAAGTGGTGATATGATGGGTATGTGTAGGGTATAGGGCTGACGACTTTTTTTTACCCAAAATTGATGAAACAAAAAGGGTTTTTAAAGGAGATTCCCAACTTTCCACCAATATAAATTATGCTTTACTTTGAATTTAATAATTAATTATTATTCATTTTCTATTTGAATTACGACTAAAGTCCTGATTGATAGGTTGATTGAAAAACATCTATAACTTTTAAACAGTATCACATTTTTAAAATATAGAACATGTGTCACATTCTATGCTTCACATGCTATAGGATTTTAAAAAAATGAATTTCATGAAGTTTTGACCAAGGTAAGGTGGTCAGACATATGAGTTTTTATATTTTTTAAAAGTTATAATATAAAATTCATAATTAATTATTTCCTTGGAAAAAAATTTAAAAAAATTATGGATCACATTAGGACATGATTCCTCTACTTATATCTAAAATCTTATAGAAAATAATTATTATTTTATTGTGGTTAGGGTGGTCAGACAAAAACCTACTTATTTTTTCCTTGAAATTTAAGTACTACTAATCGAAATTTCAAATTTTCACCAAATAGTTTTTTTTTATAAATAAAACTCTTATTTTAGAAACTAAATTCAATTTTCTACAAATTCTACTCTTACATATTTTTGAAATAATATAGATAACTTATTCAATTTTTTACTTCAAGTTGCCTAAATATGATTTTTTTGAATTTTTCACCACTTAAGGGGCTATTTTTTCCATGATGATCTTTCACATACCCACTTGTTCCATAGCTTGTACCAATGTTCTCCATCTATTCATACACACACACACACACACACACACACACACACACACTTTCCACCACTTAATTTTATCATTTCTTTATTCATTGGTATGTTCCACATACATACATACATACATACATATATATGACTAAAACTCCATACATCAATTAGGTCAACCTAATTAGATGTGAACATACATAATTCAAAGTGTCTTGTCAGCCCAATTCAAAAATATTTTTGGCACACAAAACAAAATGTATCAAACAAAA
Source organism: Sequoia sempervirens (assembly GCA_007258455.2). Taxonomy (NCBI): domain Eukaryota; kingdom Viridiplantae; phylum Streptophyta; class Pinopsida; order Cupressales; family Cupressaceae; genus Sequoia; species Sequoia sempervirens. Next base: position 186,549,984 of record VDFB02086081.1, read on the forward strand.
ATTAGGTCTCATATTTCTTCACTAAGCTCCTAGGAATCTAATCTCTTCCATGCATCTCCTTTTGGAACACTGAAAAGAAAGTAATTAGAGCATTGTACTATGCCTTGAATCTCCAAGACTATGTAAATGATAAAAAAATTGATGTGCAACCAACCTGTTGTGGTCCCATATTATGTCTTTCCTTCCTGGTAACTCCCTCGAGAAATAGAATAACACACAAACTACTAATGTGCCAAATTTCAAGGGGTGTTTCTTTTCCTTAGTCATGCTTAGGTTCTCCATAAGTTGTAGCCTAATCAACTCACATAGATAAAAATATTTCCCATTTACTACTATTTCAAATGTGGTGTGAATGGTCATAGCAGATACAAAATTCCCTTAGTTGGTGAAGTAAATTTTTTGTCTAATCATGATAGCAGCATACTTGATAGGTTTTGTGATAGGCTCAATAGTTAAATATCTTATCTCAAATGTAGCACCAATAAACTTCATGAATGCATCATTCTTCGTAGCCTTTAGAACTAGAATGGATCTAGTATTATAAAGACTAGTTATGGCTCGAATTGCTTCCTAATTGAATACCCCTAGTATACTTTTCCACTAAAATTTTCTATGTACCCTATTGAGAGCTATCTTAACAAATTTTTCCTCACTCTCAATATAAAATTTTGGAAGGGTATGTGAAGGAAGGATCATCATGGAAAAAAAAGGCCCTTAAGTGGTGAAAAATTTAGAAAAATCAAAGTTAGGTAACTTGACGTAAATATTTGAATAAGTTATCTATATTATTCCAAAAATATGTAAAAATAGAATATGTAGGAAATTGACTGTAGTTTTGAAACTACTAGGTTTATTTTTAAAAAATATATATTTGGTAAAATTTGAAATTTCAATGTTGTACTACCTAAATTCTAGGGAATAAATAAGTAGGTGTTTGTCTAACCACCCTAACCACAATAAAATGATAATATGTTTTTATAAGATTTTAGATATAAGTAGAGGACTCATGTCCTGATGTGAAGCATAGTTTTTTGTAAAATTTTTCCAAGTAAATAATTAATTATGATTTTTTTATTACAACTTTTAAAAATATAAAAAATGTATGTTTGACCACCTTAACTTGGTCAAAACTTCATGAAATTCATTTTTTTTTTAATCCTACAGTATGCAAAGCATAGAATGTGATGCATGTTTTGGATTCAAAAAATGTGATACCATTTGAAAGCTATCGATGTTTTTCAATCATCCTATCAATAAAGACTTTAGTCGTAATTCAAATAGAAAATGAATAATAATTTATTATTAAATTCAAAGTAAAGCATAATTTATATTGGTGGAAATTTGAGAATATCCTTTAAAAACCCTTTTCATTTCATCAATTTTGGGTAAAAAAAAGTGGTTAGCCACATAACCATCATATTGCCGCTTTTTGGCCCATCATGATCCTACACATACCCGAAAACTTGTTCTAAATGTTCAGCTTCATTTGAACTCGGTTTTCATATTATGGCTTGACGAATAGATCATCTCCTATCAATTCACTATCCCATAGATCCTTAAGCTCTTGGTGATTAATTCCTCTATCTTCCCATGAATATATGTCCTTGTGTCTTCAATGGGTAACACATTGCTCGGAATGTGTGAGAACACACCCACGAGATCCACTTCATAAACTTTCCAAGAAAATATTCTAAATTTGGGTCGAAGTCTTTCAAAGATTTCTAAAATGGTAGGAGTGGCCATCTCTCCTCAAACAACTTGAATATGTTTAACAGAAAGTTGCTTCAACTTAGAATTGACAACATTCAGAAGACAGAAAATACCTTTTCAAGCTTTTTCAAGAACCAGGGTTTTGATGCAAAATATTCTACATCACCTTCTACTCTCTTCAGTTCACTCTTCTTCTTCCCAATTGTGCAAGTGTTCTCTATCTCAATGTAGTTTCTTGCTTTATGACTTATGAAATGTACCCTAATTTAGATTTAATGCATTCCAACCTTAAAAGTTGATAAACACTTTTTAAAACACATTGTAAACCCAAAAAGGTTTCACAATTCTTTGGATTTGCATATTTTCTATTAGATACTTCCTCAATATATTTAGAATGACAACTCACATCATATTTCATCGTGTCACTAAGTAACACCTCATATATCGGGGGTTTTTTACATTTCTCTATCATTTCTCCCCTTGAAACTACTACTAGCTTTAGTTTTTAGAAGAGATATCTGCACCAGATACAAGTACAAATGCATTTGACTCATACTTTTTCTAAGGTTCTTCCATTTTCCTCCAAATCAATTCTATTTATTTTCTCACCTTGGTAGGATCTACTTTGTTCATAGGTTTTTTATTTTGTTTTGGATTAGGTTTCTTCCTAATTTTGCTTCTATAGAATTTTGAGATATGCCCTGGTTTATTGCAAATATGGCACACAACATATATTTGATCAAATTTATTTTCATTTATCATTTATCTACACCGATTAGCTTTATGTCCAAATAAATTTCATGTATATTAGTAGCCTTGAAAATATTGAATCCTTCTACTAGCATTGAATTTGTTAAACATTATCTCACTTCTAGATTTAGTAGCTCTATGTCCAAACTTATTGTAGGTAAAGCATTATCCAACAAAGAATCCAATATTCTAGTTCATTCTAATTCTACATTTTGTTGCCCTATGACCAAATTTATTGCATGAGAAGAAAAACCATTAAAAGATGGGTACCTTTTAGTATTAGGTTGTCAAATAGGAATCCTTCTAGTATTGTTCCTTTGGTTCTTGGTCTATTTAATATTTCTTTGATTCTTCCTTTGATATTCCACTTTTTTGGGAATCAATTTTTTCCTTTGAACTTTTTCCTTCTTAAAGTCCTAGACCACTTTTTTCCTTATAAGGTTTCTAAAATGCAATCAACTCATCAAGCCTTGTAGAACTTGTTTTGATTTTTTCTTCATGAGCTTTTTCCTTTTCCAGATTAGATCTTAGGGTTACCACTTCTTGTTCAAGCTTTCTACATTCATCAATTTTATTATGAATTTCATATTTTTGAAATTATTCAACTATTTTCTTCTCTTTCACTTGCACCTTTAGTTAGGTAATGTCTTCATTACCCCTTTTCAACTGATCACTAACTCCTCTAAGCCTTTATTTGATTTTTTTTATTTTTACTCTTAATTTTCTTATGCATTCATCTACTTCCTTCAAGTTTCCTTTTAGATTTTCTTTCTCATCTTCAATTTTTTACAATTCTTCAAGGGTAGCATGAAGTTCCTTAGATGCAGATATTTTCTCCAAAGGAACATGATAGCTTTTTTTAGCCATGTATTCAAATTCTGGGACCTTCCTCAAGCTGTAAGACTTCTTCAAAGGAACCAAGCTCTAATACCAATTGTTGAATACACAGAATACTGAGAGGGGGGTGAATCAATATTTTACGAGTATAATTAATTGCTAACCATCCAATTATTAGCACATATCTAGTTGCAATTGTAAAATAAAAAATGAAAGGAATCATAACATCTCATAACACATTGACACTAGGATTTTTACATGAAAACCACAAAATGGGAAAAACCACGATGAATATTAACTCACAATATATTATAACTGGTTACAAGATATTATAGGGCTCACTACTATGACATAGTATCCTTGAAAGGCTCACATCCTAAAGTGAATGCAAAATGGCTTACCACCAAGATACAAAGAGTATGGCTCATTTCCAAAAGATGAACTAAATAAGTACACCTTCAAAGTGTTGAGATCATTTTTGGTTAAGCTCTTAAAAACCAAAATCTTGCTTCGATTGTAGGTATAAAACAAATATCAATAACTTCCCACTATAACACTTGTTTCATAGCTTGCATCACTTTTCTCCATCTATTCACACACACACACACACACTTTCCACCATTTACTTTCATTGTTTTTTATTCATTGTTATGTTCCACATACATACATACATATATATGGCTACATTTTCATACATTAATTAGGTCAGCCTAATTGGATGTGAATATACATAATTCAAATTTGAATTGTCCACCCATTTAAAAAAAATGGCCCACAAAACAAAATGTATAAAAGACAAATTAGGTCAACCTAGACCTAATAAGGAGCACTTAAAAAATTCATAAGACAATCATTTCTTAACTCTGTTGGCCAAAATAATTCCAAACTTATGTGATTTAGATATCTAAGCTAGATCAACCAAAGTTTTTGAAAGCTCGTTTATAGCTGTAACTAACACTCTTGATTAACATATCAAAAACTCATAGAATTATCTTTTACTGAGACAATTTTTCGATCAAAATACTAGATCAGTATAGATACATAGTTTATTTATCCAGTTACCAACCAATGTTTGCAACAACGATAAAAAACTTGGAGGTCACCTTCTTCAGTCTTCCAACATCAAGGGCTAAGATTGAATGGATAATGGATGGTTGAGATTGATTGTGAAGGTGAGGTTTAGAACAAGGATGCAGATTGATCAACCTTGTGACAAGTGTCACAAGATGGAAAGGGATAAAATGAGGAGGTATGCTCAGATATGTGTGATCACACATTGGGAATATATACATTAAATTTGTGTAAGAGATAGGATGGCTCATAGGGTGGCTTGTGTAAGAGTTTAGTGGGGGTAGGTTAGGTGTAGGAATTCAAAATTAGGAAATAATCACAATGATGATTAAGGATGGGGGTTAAATAAATTAATCAAGGATTAATTGATTAATAAAGATGGGCTAAGTTAATAATCCAAGGGTTTATTAACTTATATGTCCAGAGTCAAAAGTTGGAGAGTGGGATAATGATGTTTAGGATGGGGATAAGGTCAGTTAATCAAGGATTAATTAACTTGAGTAAAGTTAGGAGATTTAGAGGAAAGTGGAAAAAGGTTAACTTTAATTAAATAAATGTGGATTTATTTAACTAAAGGTGGTGGGTAGGGGGAATAAATTAAATAAATAAATATTATTTAATTGATTAATGGGTTAGGATAGGCTAAAATGAGGTGTGGATGGGTAAGGTCACATTTTAGATGTCTACATATTTCCCCCCTTTGAGATGACATTGTGAATTATAAGAGAGGTAACATCATTTGAAAGAAGAATAAAACATAGTGGGTAGGCAAGGGATAAGGATTAGAAGCATGATGCCCCACTCACTAAGAAGGATGATGAGGAGGTAATGGTATGCCCCCTCAAGAGGACATGTGGGTTAGGAGAACATGAGTGTGCTCTTGAAATGGATGGGAAAGCTAAAGGAGGAGGGATAAAAAATATATGGATGGAAGAGGATAAAATGATAAAGATGTGGATGGAGAGGGTGGAAATGGGTGATCATCATGCTTCAATAATAACAGCAACCTATATTTGATATCAATTGTACTTGACATTATGCACCAAGGTATAAGGAACTAGAATGACAATGTGCCCAGTACATGATGAAAAGGTCAAGTGAAAACATATGCCTTGTGACACCATGATATGAAAGACCATGATGCCACTATGGAAATAGAGTGAAAAATACCACGATAAATGCAAAAAATGATAACACACACAAGCAATATGCAAGCATGCTCTTCAAATAAAAAACAAACAAGAAATATGCTCCAAGTCAAGCTAAAAACTGATTGATGAGTTTATTGATAGATTGTTGATGATGATTGGATTGGGAAAGATACATCCCAATGATGATAGTTGGATTAAAGTGGATCAATGGATTTGGGATTGATTTATATTAAGATGATGGATTGCTTCAAGATGATGCATTAGCTTGCAAAATTGGATTGCATGTGTTAGAATTGATTGCATTGGATATGATTCGATATGGGTGGTTAGATTGGTAGGTTGATGGATAGATGGATGGAGGATAGGATGATTAGGATAGAGGAATGTTTGGTATACAATGACAAGGGAGAAGAAAGTATTAGGAAGAGGATGGAAGGATAATGGATTATGTGGATAAGAGATAAATAGATTTAGTAGATGGACTATAGCTGATGAGAGATAAGAATATGGTGGATGAAGGATAGGAGGATGGAGCTACAAGGATTAGTTGCAAAGGAATAATATTCCCCACAATAGATGTAATGAAACCATGGATGGAAGAACAGTGGCATGAGATGAAAGGGTAGTGTATAAAGGATATGGTTGAAATTAAGAATGGGGATGAGATTGTCCAAAGCATGCATGTATATTTTTCCCGTAGCTTTATGAAGATCAAGGGTGAAAAGAGAGGGTGACTTAGGTAGGATGGGATTATGGATATAGGATATTGGATATGGTGATAAAACCTTAGTTCTCATGTCCTATCTTAAACCCTTGTTGCATTTAGGAAGGTTTTTAAAAATTTTCCTTCCTTAAAATAAATTAAGCATTCTATTTGGTTATTGACTTCCTATTGCTCGCTGTTGGTCACTATTTTGATACTCTTTGTTAGGTGGCTAGTTTTCTCATCATAAGTTCAGAACAAAAAGCTATGGCATGAATTTGGGGTCCTTGAGCTTTTATTTAATCTATTGTATCATCCTAGGAAGTGCCCCTCGTCATAACAATTTATTGAGAATGTGCATAAAATTATTGACTTAAGTTCAGTCGACCTTATGTCCTTATCGCTCATCATCCATTACTTTTGAGATATATGTTCTAGAATTAATATCTTTAAGATATATCCCATCACTAATTGTTCTCGAAGCTTCCATCTATGATCACTGATAAGTGAGGTTCTTATGGGATCGCTTATCACTATTTTTTTTTTGGGGTTCTTAAGGTCGTACTAGCGATAAATGATGAATTCTCACTTCATGATCCTAGTTTCATTGCTTATCCCCAATGTGTTGTAAAGGGATTATTTATGATTAGCAATGAGTGAGATGATGAGTTCCCAATTGTATCACACCTCAAGAATTCATTTTAAACGCTAAGGTTATGATTGGCGATGAGTGAGATGATCTCTTAGGAGGAATTTTCTCAAACTAGTTTAGCTACATCCTATTTGCAATGTATTTTATTGTAGGTGTATGTGTCAAACTATGGTGCTTGCATTTCTTGTCACTAATTGGAGTTAAGTTACAAAGATGAATTAGCAAGGAGCAATGGAGATAAAGATGATCAAGAGTCTGGTAATTGATCTAAGGGCCAAGTTTTATCGCACAAGGTACTTACATAGCTGATAAAGATGGAAGAGAATGAGATGAACCAATGATTGGTGATAACTACTACATGAAGAAGCAATGTGTCAAAATCTTAAGGATTTCATATAAAGCATAAAGAAAAGTAGCAAGCTAGATTATCTACCATTGATACAGTTTTAAAGTTGAAGGATCAACGATCAAGGTTCAAAATTGAACTACTTGTTAGTTTGCTCACACGAGCTTACATATTTGCGATGTCTTTTATTGCAGGTGTCTATGTCAAACTGTGGTGCTTGCATCTCTTGTCACTGATTCGATTCATGGTACAAAGATGAATTAGCGAGGAGCAATGGAGATGAAGATGATCAAGGGTTCGGTCATTGATCTAAGGGCCAAGATTTTATTGCACAAGGTACTTACATCATTGATAAAGATGGAAGAGAACAAGATGAACCAGCGATTGGTGACAACTACTACATGAAGAAGCAATGTGTCAGAATCTTAAGGATTTCATATAAAACATAAAGAAAAGTAGCAAGGTGGATTATCTACCATTGATACAGTTTTAAAGTTGAAGGATCAATGATCAAGGTTCAAAATTGAATGGCTACTTGTCAGTTCGCTCGTGTGAGTTTACATATCTCCCCTCTCGATCATAACTAAAATTAGATATTTGGTTTATTGTGCATCCTAGTTCCCCGGATAGTAGATGAAATATTAGAGGCCAAATAATTTTCTAGGAAAAATCCAAAGATTGTCTACAACAAGGGTGGCACAACTTTTTTTTAGGTAAGCAAGATTGATACCTCTTATTAATTAAGGTGGTAGGATGAATTCCCATGAAAGATGATACGAAAATTGATGAAAAATGTAATTTAGTCTTTTACTGGTGCTTTCAATTTGATAATTGAGCATTGTCAAAATTATGAGGAAATTTGTCCAGTTCATAAGTAGATTTTTGTCCCATAATAGTTGTGAAGAGTTTTGTCTGGCTGTAAGAAATTGTAAACCCTAACCTCCATTTGTGTTATAAGCATGCGTGACCCAGAACCTAGTAATTCTAGTGTTAGACCTAAATAGAAACATTTAAAAAGGGGCTAAAAGACCTAAAACTCAACATGTTTTAGCTAAGGCCGAGCTCAAACCAGTAGCTATGTCTAACCTATTGCTTGCTACTCCTACAGCTTCCACAAGGTCTAGAAGTGCGAATAAATAAATAGAAAATTTTATGCAAGAAAATTCTTGAGGTATCAAAGAGGGAGGGTCATGAATTGGAAAAAGGCCCACAAGACAAGTGGTTGTTACCAGTAGGTTGATTGATGATACTAGCGAGATTGGTGAGAAACCCCATCCCTAAAGTGGATGGAAATTATTTAAGTATGCTTTCAACATGCGTAATTCTAGTATGCCTGCATGCTTCTTGTGGTGGTTGAACCTAGGAAAGTTAGTAGTTTTGAATGTGTTCGTGGAGGTTGATTTAATGATGGAGCTAGCAAGGCACTGTGAACCTACTAACAGGAAAATCAATAGTGAGAATGGTAATATGATTCTGGAGGTGACTAAGGATAAATGTTGGATTTGTTTGGATTGAATCCCAATTACACTGCAAAGAATCAATACTTGTGTGACATAGAAGGAATAGAAAAAACTTCACTGCTCAATATGTTGATCCTTTTGAGTGTGAATAATTTGAAGACTATTTCAAGAACACTTATTATTTTTTGAACAAGGTGCTAGCTCAGGATTTTGAGGTTAGAATATCTCCTAAGTTTTTGGTGATGGTGGTAGACATACATAACTATAATAAAAACACTGGTTTTGATTATGCTAACTTTTTTTCCCAACAAACGCATGCGGATTTTCTTAATTTGAAAAGGGGATCACTCCCTCTATCTTTCCCTCATTATTCCTTACTGATGCACATGCTCTTATGGGAAGGAGATTATGACTGGAAAATAAAATTGAATCTAAGGATTGTGAAGAATGAAAATGAGGCCATCCCTATGCAAATGTGCACATATATTTGGGATCAAGATTGCTCCAATTCTTACTACATTTTGTTTTCCAATATTATAATACATGTTATCTTAGAGTCATTAGGTGTGGCACCTAGATTCAAACTTTCTCTAGAAATCAATAATTTCATGCACCCAATGGATGTACCAAGATCTGCAACCACACATAATTGGGCTGATTGGTTCTTACATTCTAAATATTCTTTGATGAGGGTTTATGGAGCTAAAGTGGTGCCCCATTTCTTACCCTTGTATGTCTCAGAAAGATTGGATTTCATGGAGCTCATGTGGCAACTAGAAGTCACAGACTTTGAAATATTTAGAAAAGACAGAAAGGGCTCTATGTTATACCCCTAATGCTTTTTTTCTTATTTTAAGGTCACTACCCTTGAAAGGTATGAGAAATTGGGTATTATGTAAAATAATCTCAGAATGCCTATAGATGGGGTTATAATTTTTTATCCAAAAGTATTTGTGGCTAAGAAGAGAAGACAAAAGAACTTAGGCATCATACATCATGAGTTTTTCTATAAAGATGATGTACTAAGGAATCTAACAAGTGATGAGGCTGTTATGGCTAGGAGAAGGGAGTGGACAACTATGACAAACCTTGAGGAGAAGATCATGAATAGAAATTCCTTCTACATTAGTCCATACAATGAAATTGTAAAACACTTGGAGAGGGCCTTTGCTATGATAAGGGACTATTAGTCTAGTCAATTTAAAGTAAAAGTAAAGGAGGCTATAGACAAGGCCTAGATTCTTTTAGAGCAACAACATCAACAACAAGCTATGGATATCCTAGAGAGATTTGAAGATGTTTAGGAGGTTTGAGAGGAACAAGTGGCAAAACATGCACAGGAAATGAAGAATTTAAGTAGAAATTTTCTCCTCCCTATATTGAAGAGAGTCATGGTTCAGATGTTCCTCTTGGTAGGATTGTCTAGTGGCATTATGATAGAGACAATGATCATGATCCTAGGATTAGGGAGTGTGATGAGTTCTTGGCTGACAATAAATTTGTGTAGACCAAAGAGTTTTAGGAATTTATGATCCAACATAGGAGTAAAGAAATAAAAGGGAGACTAGAAGTAGCTCGAGCCAATGTTGAATGTTCTTATTAGGAAGAAGCTGAGAAAGCAAAAGAAGAAAATATTAAGGCTGAAATTGTAGCCATTACTCTTATTCAAGCCCATAGAATTGTTAAGGATAGTGGAATTATGCTATTACCAGGGTGTACTATCATAGATGCCATAGCCTATGATGCAGTGAGAAGAGATCCTCAAGCTTTGATATCTAAATATCAGTTTGAGAATAAAGTATTTGGTTTCGAGTATAGTCGAAAGTTGCATAACCTTGCAATTTAGTCTATGTAACCTAATACTAAAAAACATGAGGTTTCTAGGCCATTTGAAGAGGTCATGGGTCCATTAGTGGTCAAAAGAGCTACTAACATAACCCTTATCCAGGTAGCAGAATTAACTGCACATGTTCCAATGCTTAGTTTGAATATTGCACATATTTCTCAAAAGAAATATGAATCTTTGGTCAAGGAATATAATAAGTCTTTGAATGAATTGATTAAAATGAGTGCTACCATTCAAGCTACCTAAAAGATAGTGACTCATCCTTCTCCCTCTTCCTCATTTGGTATGTCCACACAAGATAGAGAGACATTGGGCCTTAGAATTGGTGATTTAAAAGGAAAGTTAACTATTGAAGAGGAAAATGTTAAGGAGGCCAAATTAGAGATAGTCAAGGTGGCCAATGAGAACTTTAGGGATGTTCTTAAACATAGAGTAACCAAGTTTTTTCACAAGGATAATGAATTATGGGCCACATATAAAAACATTCATGTGGAAAATACAAAGCATTTGCAAGTACAGGAAGCCTTTAGGAATGTGTGGAATAATTGGATTGCTAGAGTAAGTGCTCTGAAAGAGATGATGCCAAAATTAGAAGAGGATCTTGAGGCACCCATGAATATTGCTGAAATCTTGAAGAATATTGACTCAATAAATGAGGTAAGAACTTTCCATGTAAAATTAGGAATACAACTCCATGTTGGTGTAATTAATTATTTAATTACACTATAGCATAAGTTTACTTTGGCATATTTTTATTTCCTAGGTTAATTATTATTTAAGTATCCTTATCTTATTCAGTTGTCTTTTTGCTCAAGATAAGATTAGCATCTTTCTTTATTGCATCATTTCCTTTTTGAAGGATTTTGTATTATTTGTAAAACAATTACTTTCAATAATCATTATGTTGGTTTTTGCTTGCACAAACTTGTTCTGAGGGTTTACAGATTTTCTTCTAAATGTCTATTGCATGTGATAGGTGATTGTTTCCAAGTGATTCTTGGTGACTATGAAGTTGGTTTTTCAACTTCTACATGGTATCAGAGCCTTGATTTGCAACCCCTTCTCATATTTTTGAGAAAATCATTGTAGGGTTCATTCAGGATTCCTTGAGGATATCATGCCTTAAGTTCATCAATGAGGTATTTTGGATAAGATCAGGCTTCGCCATTGGATTCAGAGTATTGGAAAAAGTCAAGATTGGCTTTTATTTTTGCATATTTTGGCCATCATTTGCTAGATCCATGAGGGTTTCAACCTAGGATATTTTTTGCAAGTCCTAGAGGTAGCTGAATTTTGGGAGCATTTTGGGCACAAACGGAGGTCACCATCGCGTTCACGGTGGTCAAAAACCCCACTAACACCTTTCATTTTGTTGATTTCTAAGCAGTTGGTCTAGAAGGAATTTTTTTTTTCCTGGGGGGTCATACGACCTCCCCATCAAGCATCCTGAGGTACGATTCTCCAAAAAAAAATTTTAAAATGTGCATTTTCAGCCTCTATGTATGTGCCTCTAGTTCAAAATAGATCCACCACTTGACAGCCACCGGGAGGCCACCAGGTGGGCACTGGTCCACTGCCACTCAGCCTCTTGACTGTTGGTCTGTCGTCGGCTCTGTGCAGCCCCCGCGGGCCCTCTGCCAGCCCCTGAGAGCTCCAAAACATGTAGCTCTGGTCATATGGGGGACCAGGCATTATGCGCCCAACCCCCGACCAGCCCCAACATGCCAAGTGCCAGTCCTATGGAGGACCAATGGCCTGCACCCAACCCTGATAGATGCAGGGAATATTCCATTGGGCAGAGCATATTCTGGCAAAATACAGCATATATCACCGCCGAAATTTTTTTCCAGCAAGGGGGGCGTCTTTTTGCCCCAATGGCCAGATGGCCATCAAATTTTTTCCCATGAGGTGCTGACGTCGGCATGACGTCATCGGTCGTATGATCCTCTTTGCACCTCCTAGCCCTGATTTTCCCTAAAGGAGCACTTTTTTTTCTTTTTGGCATAACTTGAGCATACAATATCGAAATTGGGCAAACGAGATATCGCCAAAAAGCTGGTTTTGATAACTTTCCAATGGTGTAGTTTATTTTTTATTATATTCCTATTTATCTGATGCTTTTTTTGTATATGTGCCAAGTTTATCATTAATCTAGATTTTTCCTGATGGGTGTTTTGGAGATTATTTGGATGTTTTGGCAGTTGGAAAGGTGAAACTTGAATATTTGCACTTCATTTCAGTACCACATCATCTTATTTTCTATTTATGCATGTTTGCATTCTCTCCTTTTACAATCATTGGGTTATTGTAATAAATGAACTGAGATAAAGTTCCATCAGGGGGTTTCTTGCATAATAATTTGATTAGAATGTGCATTCACTTTGATCTCCATATCCATCTTGATTTATTGCCAACTCGTATTGGTTATCTTGTTTCCTAGTTTCTTTTGGCCACATTTTTTCTATTGCTTGACACATCTTGGATTCACATCGGTTCACACTTCAATTGAGAGATTATGGTTATTGATCTGCATTGGTTCAGATCCTTCTTAGTTTGAGAGCCATGTTTTTATGGTTAATGTTTCAGAGTCTTCATAGTACTCCTTCCCATGGAAGACTTTTAGTCACAGTTTGGCATCAACATCGAGATACACGATTTCTAGATTATGTCATCATTACATTTTTTGTTGCTTCACATATGCCAGGGTTGTTCCAGTTTGTGATTTTTCCAGTGTTCTATGGCATTGGGTCTGCTGTCACATTATGATTCCATTTTTGGTTTCTTGTAGATAGAAGTATCTTTCCTTGCTTGTCAGATTGTGGTTCTAGTGTTACTCTATAGTGATCTTCCAGTGCCTCTTTGCAAAATTCATCTTATTGTAGGGGGGTTTTGTCCCACTGGGTTTTCCTTCTCTACCTCATTATTGCATTTGTACTTGGACACCTGATTAGGCCTTGTTGCTGGGACCCATTCATGCTTTCTTGCATTCATCTTAGTTTTAGGTGCATGCTTTTTTAGTCTCCCTAAGTTGTAGTTATGGAGGGGTGTTAGTGTAATTAATATTTAATTACACTTGTATAACTTTACTTAGGTAATATTTAATTCTTAGGTTAATTAATTATTGGGTATGTGCAGGATCATGATGGGCCAAAAAGTGGCAATATGATGGGTTTGTGGCTGACAACTTTTTTTTAACCCAAAATTGATGAAACAAAAAGGGTTTTTAGAGAAGATTCTCAACTTTCCACAAATATAAATTATGCTTTACTTTGAATTTAATAAGTAATTATTATTCATTTTCTATTCAAATTGTGACTAAAGTCTTGATTGATAGACTGATTGAAAAACATCTATAGCTTTCAAATGGTATCACATTTTTTGAATCCAAAACATGCATCACATTCTATGCTTCGTAACTATAGGATTAAAAAAAGAAAATTGAATTTCATGAAGTTTTCATCAAGTTAAGGTGGTCGACATACAATTTTTTTATATTTTTTAAAAGTTGTAATAAAAAAAATCATAATTAATTATTTACTTGGAAACAAATTACAAAAAATATGCATCACATCTAGACATGAGTCCTCTACTTATATCTAAAATCTTATAAAAAAATATTATCATTTTATTGTGGTTAGGGTGGTCAGACAGACACCTACTTCTTATTTTTTCCCTGAAATTTAAGTACTACTACATTGAAATTTCAAATTTTCACCAAATAGATTTTATTTTTTTAAACAATCCTAATAGTTTAGGAACTACATTCAATTTACTACAAATTCTATTTGTACATATTTTTGAAATAATGTAGATAACTTACTCAAATTTTTATGTCAAGTTGTCTAACTCTGATTTTTCTAATTTTTTTGCCACTTAAGGGCCTGTTTTTTCCATGATGATCCTGCACATACCCTATTTGCAAATATTTTTGCAAAGCTTCTTATTTTTCTATTTTTCTCAAATAATTAATTAACATAGAAATTAAATATTACCTAAGTAAAGTTATGCAAGTGTAATTAAATATTAATTACACTAACACCCCCCATAAGTGCAACTTAGGGAGACGAAAAAAGCATGCACCTAAAACTAAGATGAATGCAAGAAAGCATGAATGGGTCCCAGCAACAAGGCCTAATTAGGTACCCAACTACAAATGTAATAATGAGGTAGAGTAGGAAAACCTAGTGGCACAAAATCCCCCTACAATGAGATGACTGCTGCAAAGAAGCGCTGGAAGAACATTGGGGAGTAACACTGGAACTACAATTTGACAAGCAAGGAAAGATACTTCTGTCTACAAGAAACCAAAAACAAAATCATAATGTGACATCAGACCCGATGCCATGGAACACTGGAAAACTCACAAAATGGAACAACCATGGAATTTGTGAAGCAACAGTAGATGTAATGATGACATAATCTATAAATCGTGTATCTTGATGCCAATGCCAAACTATGACTAAATCTCTTCCATGGGAAGGAGTACCATGAAGACTCTGGAAAATCAACCATTAAAAAAAAGCCATCAAACTGAGAAGGATCTAAACCAATGCGGATCAATAACAATAATCTGTCAACTGAAGTGTGAATTGATGTGAATCCAAGATGTGTCAAGCAATAGCAAAAAAGTGGCCAAAAGAAACTAGGAAAGCAGATAACCCATACCAGTTGCCAACAAATCAAGATGGATATGGAAATCAAAGTGAATGCACACTCTAATTAAATTATTATGCAAGAAACCCCCTTGATGGAACTTTATCTTAGTTCATTTATTACAATAACCCAATGATTTTAAAAGGAGAGAATGCAAACCTGCATAAACATAAAATAAGATGATGTGGTACTAAAATCAAGTGAAAATATTCAAGTTTCACCTTTTTAACTGCCAAAACATCCAAGTAATCTCCAAAACACCTATCGGGACAAATCTAGAATAACAATAAACTTGGGATAGATACAAAAAAAAGTGCATGGACAAAAAAATAAAGCTCTTCAATACCTTTCCAATGTTGCAAAGAAGACGAAAATTAGAGATCGTAGCAAAAAGTTACGAGCTTGGAAGCCATAAATGAACATCTAACTTCAAATAGAAAAAATAGCAGATAAACAGAAAAATACTAAAAAATAAACTACACCATAAGAAAGTGCTTAGAACCATCTTTCTGGTGATATCTTGTTTGCCCGATTTCGATACCGTATGCCCAAGTTATTCCAAAAAGAAAAGAAGTGCTCCTTTAGGGAAAATCAAGGCTAAGAGGGGAAAAGAGGACTATACGGCTGATGATATCATGCTAATGTTAGCACTTCACAGGAAAAAAATTGATGCCCATCTGGCCATCGGAGCAAAAAAATGCTCCCCCTTGGCGGAAATTTTTTTTGGCGCTAGTATATGTTGTAGTTTGTCAGAATATTATATGTCAGAATATGCTTTGCCCAACAGAATATTCCTTGCATCTACTGGGGCTGGGCACAAGCCCTTGGTCCTCCATAAGACTGGTGCTTGGTGGGCTGGGGCTGGTCAGGGGCTGGGTGCATAGTGCCTAGTCCCCCATAAAACCAAGGCTGCAGGTTCTAGAGCCCTCAGGGGTTAGCAGAGGGCCTGTGGGGGCTGCATAGAGCTAACAACGGATCAGCAGTGGAGAGGCTAAGCAGTAACTGATCGGTGGCCACTGGGTGGTGGATCTATTTTGAACTGGAGGCACATGCACAAAGGCTAAAAATGCACATTTTTTAATTTTTTTTAGAATCGTACCTCGGGATGCGTTTTGGACCAACTACTCAGAAATTGATGAAACGAAGGGCATTCTTGGGGTTTTTGGCCACTACAAATGCGATGGTGACCTCCACTTGTGCCCAAAATGCTCGAAAAATTTAGCTACCTCTAGAACTTCCAAAAAATCTCCTAGCTTGAAACTCTCATGGATGTAGGAAACGATGGCCAAAATCTGCAAAATAAAAGCCAATCTTGACTTTTTCCAGTGCTTTGAATCCAATGGTGAAGCCCGATCTAATCCAAAACACCTCATAGATGAACTCAAGGCATGATATCCTCGAGGAATCCCGAATGAACCTTGTAATGATTTTCTCAAAAAATTGAGAAGGGGCTACAAATCAAGGCTCTAATACCATGTTAGAAACCAGGATCTAAAATGAAAACCAAAAAATCACCTTCCATAGAAGAGAAAAACAAAAAAAATAGAGATATTGTACAAATATTTGTAACATAATATTATTCAGGAATTCTTAATTATAAGATATGATTTGCTTTATAAAAGAAAAGATGCATAACCCTAATCTTATTTTGAGCAACAAGATAGGTCAACAAGATAAAGATGAGAATTAATTAGCCTAGGAATTAAATATTACCTAAGTAAAGTTATGCAAGTGTAATTAAATATTAACTACACTAACACAAAAATCACCGCTTACTTGAAACCCTCACAGATCTGGCAACAGTGACCAAAATGAATGAAATAAAAGCCATTTTTGACTTTTTCCACTGCTTTGAATCCAATGGAAAACCTTGATCTGATCCAAGACACTGCATAAAGATGCTCAATGAATGAAACCCTCGAGGGATCCCGAACGAGCTCTGCAACATATTCCTCCAAAAAAGCTGAGAAGGGGCTGGAAATCGAGGCTCTGATACCATGTTTTCAAAGCTCCAAACCTGTCGCTGCCTATTCGTGATTTCAAGATGTTCTCTCACAACATCTTTTTCTGTGCAAGGGTTTGAAGTCAGGTTGATTTTTAGTGGATTTGGGGGTACGCAATTTTTCTATGCATTTTTGGGCCTAACAGACGTCACAATCAGGATTAGAGCATCCAAAAACCCTAGAAACACCTTTTGTTTTGTCGATTTTGGAAAAATTTGAAAGAAAGGAAAAAAATTTAGCCCAAAAGGTTGTATGGCCCCAGGGCACATAGATCAAGGTGAGAAAATCTAAAAAAAAAGTTTTTTTTGGAAAAGTTTGCACGACTAGTTCATAAGGGGTCCACCGCCCCTCCACCGCCCGGCGGCCACCAGAGAGCCGCCGCCACCGGCAGAAAACACTCTCCAGTCACCGCCACCCACCCACCACGAGTAGCTCGCCTCTTCCCCACCACTCTGTTGGAGTTTATCCCCCAAGGGCTTAAAACCTGCTGCCCACCGAGCTCTCCAGCCCCCACGGGGTCATATCCGAGACCGGGATCCCCGACCTAGCCCTCGTTGATTTATTAGCCCCTAGCTGAGGTCCTTTGGCAGACTAGGAGCTGCGCCTGCAAGCCCACTGTCTTTTTTCTGTAGCCCCGTGGATGGTCATATGAGCGACTAGGAGCCAAAATCGCAAGAGCAAAAAATTTGACCCTTGTTAGTGTTGAAAGGCCTTTATACAAGGTTTTTTTCCATTTTTTCATAACTTGGGAAAACAAAGGTATTTTTTTGCAAACAAGATATCGTCGGAAAGCTGGTTCGACGATCTTCACAATGGTTGTGGTTTGATTTTTGATTTTTTAGTTTTGGTGCCTTTTTCGCCTGTCAAAGCCAGAAGTTGTTGTTTTCACTTTGGGAGGCATAACTTTTGCATCTTGGCTCTGTTTTTCGAAAAAAAAAAGCATTGGAAAGCTAGTTCCATCCTCTTCTCAGATCTTAGGCTTGATTTTTGTAGAATTTTCTCCAAGTATCTAATTTTTTATCAAAACTCAACCTTTATTTTCTGAGTTATTTTTCTTAGGAAACATGCAATCAAGGGTTTTTTTTTTAGATCAAAGAGGAATATTTTTTTATTTGAGAGTATATTCATGGATTTACATAACATTGCACCCCTTACACCATTCAACTATTTTGGTTGGAAAAAACAAATGGAGATTCATTTGAAACACAAAGTGTTGTATAGGGTAACCGTGGGTACAAAAATTGAACCTATAGGTGCTACTGAAAAGATAAAATGGTTTAATATATGTGATGAAGCTTATGGTACATTATTTTTTTCTCTTTCATTTGACCTTCCTTTTCACATTGAGTCTTGCACTACACCCAATGAGATCTGGACCACGTTAGATTCTTTGTTTGGGAAATAGGATACTATGAGAAGGTTTCAGTTAGAGAATGAGGTTATTAGCTTAAATCCTAGGGATTTTAATGGCATCCAAGAGTTTTTCACAAAACTCAAGTCTCTTCGATTACAGTTGTCATAGTGTGGTGTTAAGAAAGAAGACTCTCAGTTGATATTGTCCATTCTTTCTAAGCTTGGACCATATTGTTCATTTTTTGTATCTACCTTTTATGCCACTATGGATGCACTTGGTACAAGATTCACTATGCCATCTCTTGATGAATTTTCTTCATCTCTCACTTGAGAGCAAGGTAAGTTAGCTAGCATGGGCACGGTGAAACATTCTTCCTCTTCATAGGCACTTATTGCATCACAGGAGCTGAAAGATCAGAAGGCTTCTATAGGAAAAGGAAAGAAACATAAACAAAAGGATTCCAAACCTCATGAGCAGCAGAAGGAGTCCTCAAATTCATCCTCCTCTTCTAAGGGGAAATCATCTAGGAAGGAGAAGGGTCCATGTGCATATTGCAAGAGGGAAGGACATGCAGAACATAATTGTTACAAGAAGGAAATCGATGAGCTAAAAAATCTTCTTCAGAAACATCATATTGATTTTCCTTCTAGGATGTCTGCATCATCTTCTTCTCCTCATTCTTCTTCTTTAGAACAAAATAACATAGGCACAACTAGTTTACATACTTCATCAGATATGAAGGGACATGCTCTTTTTTCTTCTTCAAGTATTGGTTTAGGGAGATGGCTTCTAGATTCAAGAGCATTTCATCATATGGCATCTTCAAGGTCTATGTTCACCTCCTTTGAGCCTTGCACTATGTCTCCAATTTTGATGGGAAACAACACTTACATGAGTGTTATAGGGAAGGGGTCTATTATTTTTGGGGACCACTCCTTTCAGGATGTCTTGTGTGTCCCTCACATGACAAACACCTTCTTTCCATTTATCAGATCACACATGGAGGGAATGGGAGATCTATGGAGTTCACACCTAATTCGATTATCATCAGAGACTTGGAGAGTAAAGCAGTTATTGCTACTGGGATAGTGAATCACTCATCTCGGTTGTATTCCTTCACTGATTTTGTTACTAGTGGCGCTTTCATTTCTATAGTTGTTCCTCACACTTCTAGTGTACATCATCATTTAGAGGAGATATTTGGCTTCTTGAAAATTGGTGTTCTCACTTTGAATCCTATTCTCAAGCCTTCCATTCCATCTCCTCCCCCTCCTATTGCTACTTTTTTGGCTATCGATGTGGCTTCTTCTACTTCAATGCAACATGATCGAGTTGATCATATATCTTTGGAGGTTTCTATTGAGTCTTCACCTAGTTTAGCTTCTTCATTTGTTGAGGTCACACCTACTTCTATGGAGACATCTTGGGCTACACCTACTTCACCTTCAGAGATTGCTTTCATTTGGCCTCTTCCCTCTCACTTCTTTTAGGAGATGCAATTTCTTTAGTTCTTTTGGAGTTACTTCATTTTGGGGGGAATCTATGGTCTCTTTCTTCCTCTCTTATGAGGGGATTCATTTATGTATCTTTGTGATGGATGGTGTCCTTGGGGGGTCCTATGGAGTCCTCCATCTTTCATCACTTAGTTAATTTTCATTCTATTTTGGAGAGGAGTTTTGTTCCCATGTGGTTTTCTCTTTTACCCCATTTGATTTAGTTTGTATTGCATTTGTAAATGAGTACCTGATCAGGCCTTATTGTCGGGACTCATCTTTGCATAATAATTCACTTCTCCCTAAGTTTCCCTTATGGGGGGTGTTGGTGTAATTAATTATTTAACTACACTTTAGCATAAGTTTACTTAGGCATATTTTATTTCCTAGGTTAATTCTTATCCTTATCTTATTGAGCTGTCTTTTTTCTCAAGATAAGATCAGGGTCTTGCTTTATTGCATCATTTCCTTTTTGAAGGATTTTGTATTATTTGTAAAACAATTACATTCAATAATCAATTATGCTGATTTTTGCTTGCAAAAACTTGCTCTAAGAGTTTACAAAACATCTTTCATTTTTTTTCTGAATATTTGTTGCATGTGATAGGCGATTTCTTGCATGTGCCCAAGATAAGATTAGGGTTATGCATCTTTTCTTTTATAAAGAAAATCATCTCATGTAATTATGAGTTCCTAAATAATAATTATTTGCACGTCTTTTTGCAAAGCTTCTGCTTTTTCTATTTTTCTCTTTTGTGGAAGGATTTTCTAGTTTGCATTTCAGATATTGGTTTCTAACATGGTTTATAAAAGAAAAGATGCATAACCCTAATCTTATCTTGAGCAAAAGGATAGCTGAATAAGATAATGATGAGAATTAATTAACCTAGGAATTAAATATTACCTAAGTAAAGTTATGCATGTGTAATTAAATATTAATTACACTAGCACCCCCCAATAAGTGCAACTTAGGGAGACTAAAAAAGCATGCACCTAAAACTAAGATGAATGCATGAAAGCATGAATGGGTCCCAGAAACAAGGCCTAATCAGGTACCCAAGTAAAAATGCAATAATGAGGTAGAGAAGGAAAACCCAGTGGGACAAAACCCCCCTATAATGAGATGACTGTTGCAAAGAAGCACTGGAAGAAAACTGTGGAGTAACACTAGAACCCAAATCCAACAAGAAAGGAAGGATACTATTGTCTACAAGAAACCAAAAATGGAATCATAATAATGTGACAGTAGATGCGATGCCACAAAACATTGGAAAACTCACAAATTGGAACAACCCTAGAATCTGTGAAGCAATAGTAGATGAGATGATGATAGAGTTTGGAAACTGTGTATCTCGATTCCAATGCCAAAATGAGACTAAAACTTTTCCATGGGTAGGAGTACCATAAAAATTTGGAACATTGACCATAAAAACATGGCCCTCAAACTAAGAAGGATCTGAACTAATGCGGATCAAGAAACATAATCTTTCAACTGAAGTGCGAACCGATGTGAATCTGATATGTGTCAAGATAGAGAAAAAATGTGGCCAAAAGAAACTAAGAAACTAGATAACCCATGCGAGTTTCCAAAAAATCAGGATGGAGATCAAAGTGCATGCACACTCTAATCAGATTATTATGCAAGAAACCCCCCTAATGGAACTTTATCTTAGTTCATTTATTACAATAACCTGACAATTGTAAAAGGAGAGAATTCTAAACATGCATAAATTAAAAATAAAAATAGACCTTAGATCTGTGTAGAGGACTGAAGCAGCTTTCTAACGCCACTGGAATGACGAAAAAAGGATTACCAAGTCAAAAGATATGCCCTCTAAAGCAAAATCTGAACATCTGACTTCAATTGGAAAAAACTCCCATCAAATAGAAAAATTTATGAGAACAAACTATAGCATCAAAAAATTGGGCTTGCCAGCTTTTTGGCGATATCTCATTTCAAAAAATTCACCTCCGGGATCAAACGTTATGATGAAATGAAAAAAAGAGCTATCCATGGGAAAATCAGGGACTGCACAGGCTAAACGGATGCAAATTTTCAGCTCCTACTTTAGCTCTTGGTCCGCCATATGACCATGGGCGGGGCTGTGACAAAAAAAGAGCCCATCGCCGGTGGTGGTAGTTGCATTTGTGATTCTATTTTTGGTTTCAATTGTAGACAAAATTATCTTTCCTTGCTTGCCGAATTTGGGGTTCCAGTGTTGCTTCATCAGAGTTCTTCCAGTGATTCCTTGCAGCAATTCATCTCATTGAGGGGGGGTTTTTCCCACTAGGTTTTCTCTCTCTTTGCATTTGTACATGGGTACCTGATCAGGCCTTTGTTGCTAGGACCCATCTCACATCTTTGCATAATAATCTGCTTCTCCCTAAGTTGCACTTATGGGGGGGTGTTGGTGTAATTAATATTTAATTAAACTTTGCATAAGTTTACTTAGGTATATTTAATTGCTAAGTTATAGGTTTTATCCTTGTCTTGCTAAGCTATCTTTTTTCTCAAGATAAGATTAGGTTTATGCATCTTTTCTTTTATAAAGCAAATCATTATCATGTAATTAGGTACTTCAAATATATCAATTTTCACATCTTTATGCAATCTCTGCTTTTTTGTTTTTCTCTTCTATGGAAGGTGATTTTCTGGTTTGCATTTCAGATCTTGGTTTCTAACATGGTATCAGAGCCTCAATTTGTAGCCACTTCTCATCTTTTTTGGAGGAATACATTGCAAAGCTCGTTTGAGGTTCCTCGAGGGTTTGATTCCTTGAGAACATTTATGCAGCATCTTGGATCAGATCGGGGTTTTCCATTGGATTTAGAGTGTTGGAAAAAGTTAGAAATGACTTTTACTTCATTCATCTTGGTCACCATTTGCCAGATCTGTGAGGGTTTCAAGCTCAGCAATTTTTCTAATAGATTTGGGGTTCGCCTAATTTTCAAAGCACTTGAGGGACTCATCTTTGCATAATAATTTTCTTCTCCCTAAGTTGCACTTATGGGGGGGTGTTGGTGTAATTAATTATTTAATTACACTTTAGCATAAGTTTTCTTAGGCATATTTTTATTTCCTAGGTTAATTATTATTTAATTATCCTTATCTTATTGAGCTATCTTTTTGCTCAAGATAAGATTAGGGTCTTGCTTTATTGCATCATTTCCTTTTTGAAGGATTTTGTATTATTTGTAAAACAATTACTTTCAATAATCATTATGTTGGTTTTTTCTTGCGCAAACTTGCTCTAAGGGTTTACAAATTTTCTTCTGAATATCTATTGCATGTGATAGGTGATTGCTTGCAGCTGATTCTTGGGGATTGTGAAGTTGGTTTTTCAACTTCTACACTCCAGAGCAAGTTGAAAATATTCAAGGAAATGGAGAATTGTGACATGCCTCAAATATTGAATTTTAAGGGTGAATTACATCTATTTGACACCTAGAAGGAAGATTTGGGAGGATTGCTTGATACTTCTATGATGCATTTATCTACCACTAATTACCTCTTGCTCAATTTAGACATTGATATGATAGTAAAAATTGAGTAAAAAATGGATATATTTGTTAACGAAGCTAGAATTTTAATTGATGCAAGATACTCCCAGTATACTACTAAGGTGTAGGATTTATTGAATGCTAAATGGCCCACTGAGGACGAGTACAATGTTTGGTTGGAGAAGTATACAAATTGAATAAGAAGAATAATGGATAGGAGAAGAATGATACATATCCTAAAAACAGTACAAATTAGGCTTTTGATAAAACATAGTAAAATATTATTCTCTCCTCAATGCTCAAAGTGACTAGCATGTGGTGCTATTGTTGATTAAGTGGTTTTTAACCTTTTTTTTTTTTTTTCCCTTGCTTCATAAGTTTTGTTGTTTTTATTTCCTTACAGTTGGCATTTAGAACACATGGATAATATCATGTGACCGTTGTAACAAACTAATGATGTTTTTTAAGGTGGGACCTATTTTCCACAAAGATTTGAGGATATTTCTACCTCATGTTTATTTGTTTCACCTGAAGACTTAAGCACAACTATGAATGGAATATTGCTGCAAGTGGTCCTATGAAATCATGACATGCATGCTTTTTTTCCTAAGGATTATTTTGCTCCTTCATCTCTATAAGAAGGAATTCGGGACCAGAAGCATAGGAGTTAGAAAATTTTGAGTTGGTACTGTTAGTGTTATCAAGAAAATATGGAGCAAGTTTTAGGGTCTTTGTTTTAAGTTCATTTTGGAGTTCATACTCATGCATGTAAGACTGATAATGATATAGAATTTATGATACATATTAATATTGGTTTCATGGTTATCTTCTCTCCATGTATGTGTGTTATTAGTTATGATTTAAAGTAGTCAAGGATTTCTTCCATTTGTCTTTGTCATTCTCTAATGGATGTTTAGTTTAATGTTTTCCTATCGATTCAATGAATTGATGTAAATGCTTATATGAGAGTGATAACTTATAATTACCATGTGCTAGGATATTTGTAATAATTGATAATCTTGAAGTCATAGAGAAATATTGTAATGTAAGATTTCTTGGGATTATATGTGTTATTGTTTGAATTGTTATCAATTTATGTCAAAGGATATTGACTCCATGCTCTAGAGAAAGACACTGGTTCATGCAGGATATTAGTGTTACATTTTCAGTGTTGATTCATTACTACTCGATCTTTTAACCATAAAATTTCTAAAGGAACACTGTTGTTACTTGTTCTTTCAGGTGTTTTCTCTCCCATAATCATCTTATATAACGTTAGTATGATAAGTTGCAAAATTATTTAATGTTACTATCAAGTGATATCATGAGAGATATTTGTTATTAACAATGTATTTGGTTGCAATTGTAAAATTTTTTAGGTATATATTGTGGTATAACCCTCCTGGGTTTCACTATGCCCAAAGAGTAGGAATAGAAGTTTAAGCAACCTCTATTCATTTGTTGGCCAATCCCTTTAGTATTACTAATAATTGAAAATGGAAAACTCCGTAGGTATGTCTAGAGTCCAGTTTTGTTCTTAAAAAAAATCAATAGATTGGAAACTCTGCTAGGGACTAGTTAAGTCCAAATGTCTCTAAGTTTAAATTAGGTATAGTAAGAGTCAATTTTTCATTCTGAATATTCCTTCTATCTAAGGAATAATTAGTTATAAGTTTATCACATTTGTCCCATCATACTAGGCCTTATGCATCAGGTGTTATTTCATTCTACCACTATTTGTAAGGTAATAATTAAAATCTTTTCTGGAGTAACAAGTACAAAATTAAAGTGCAATCACTTTTTGTTTCCTAGTATCTTGGGTGGCAACTCTGAGTTCTCTAGTACTAGTGTGAAGATTAAAGCTCTAGAAGAAAACAATAAAAAGTAATTTACAGTACTTGACATTATGAGGAAGACTAGAAGTTATGCGAAGACATATCTTGAGCAGAGGGAAAAATATGAACCTACAAATGAAAAGCAACCTGAATGGGTCAAGAAATGCTCTAAATCAAGTAAGTCTATTAATTCCCATTCTGATTTATCTCCTACTTTTCATGTTGATATAAGTAGTGCAAGTGTCCATGAAGAAGGACATAATGTTCAAGAACCTAACATAGACTAGGGAAGTTTTCCAATAGAAGTTTTTGTTAGTGTAATTAATATTTAATTATGCTTGGATAAGTTTACTTAGGCATTATTTAATTTCTAGGTTTATTTATTCTCATCTTTATCTTTAGAGCTATCTTGTTGCTCAAGATAAGATTAGGTTTAGGTATCTTTGCTTTTATAAAGAAAATTAGCTCTTGTATTATTTGTACTTCGAATATATCAAATTGCATGTTTTTATGCAAATCTCTGCTTTTTCATTTTTCTCTTGTGGAAGGTCATTTTTCTAGTTTGCAATTAGATCTTGGTTTCTAACATGGTATCAACAAAATCATTAAAAAAATCAAAAAATTCTTTGAAAATTTGCGCCACCAATTATAAAAGGGTCCGCCACCGGGCAGCCACCAGGCGGCCACTAGTGCACCACCGCCACCGGTGGCTCCCACAAGCAGTGCCACCGGATCTCTCCTTTAGCCCCCGCGGGCTCTGCCTAGGTCTTATGGGCAACCAGAGGCCAAGCTCAAGCCCCCGCCAGGATTTTAGCCCTAGCCCTAGTCACGTGGGTGACCAGGGGCCAGGCAGAAGCCCCTTGGTCCGCCCAAGCGACCAGGGGCCGAACCTTTTCAGCCCTTGAGGGCTTACTGGAGACCTTATTGGGAAGTTTTGAGTAGTTTTACGGAAACACGCATAACTTTCACATACAGCGTCATTTTTTTGCAAACGAGATATCATCAGAAAATTGTTTCTGAGCTCTACGCAATGGTGCTGGTGTTTTTTTCTGGTTTTGCTTCTAATGCCTTTTTCAGCCTCAGAAGTTAGATGTTTTTGTTTTCACTCTGGGACACATATCTTTTGACTCGCTTATCCATTTTTCACAATTTTCGCGGTGTCGAAAAGCTGGTTTCAGCCTCTATACAGATCTAACTTGGTCATTTCCAAAAAAATTGTAACTTATTTTATGCAAGCATTCATTTTTTGTTTCTTGTGTTAGGTTTGCATTTTTTCCTATGTTTATGTATTTTTGCATTATCTCCTTATGCAATCATTGGGTATTGTAATAAACGAACTGATATAAATTTCCATTAAGGAGGGTTCTTGCATCCATATTTCATGTTGGTGACAACTCGTATGAGTTTTTCTTGTTTCTTGTTATCTCCTTTTAGCTTATTTCTTGCTTAGCTGGATACATCTTTGGTTTGCTTTGGTTCACACTTCACATTGGGATTTTATGGTTCTTGATCCTCATTGGTTCAGATCTTTCCCATTTGAAGGCCATGCTTTTATGGTGAATGTTCTAGAATCTTGATTGTACTCGTCCTATGGGTAGTTTTAGTTTCAGTTTAGCATCGGCTTTGAGAGACACAACTTCCAAATTTGTCATTATTATGGGTCCTTTCATCCTTCATCAACTATTGCTTACATATTCCAGAGTTGATCTAGTATGTGAGTTTCCTATGTTCCTTGGCATCGGGTCTATTGTTGCATTTGTGATTCTGATATGGTATTTTGCAAACAGAACTATCTTTCCTTGCTTGTTGGATTTGGGGTTCCAGTGTTGCTTCATCAGAGTTCTTCCAATGCTTCTTTGCAGTCGTTCATCTCTCTGAAGGGGGTGTTTTTCCCAGTGGGTTTTCTCTCTCTTTACATTTGTACATGAGTACCTGATCAGGCCTTGTTTTTGAGACTCATATTTGCATAATAATCTGCTTCTCCCTAAGTTGCACTTATGGGGGGGTGTTAGTGTAATTAATATTTAATTACACTTGCATAAGTTTACTTAGGCATTATTTAATTCCCAGGTTTATTTTTTCTCATCTTTATCTTTTGAGCTATCTTGTTGCTCAAGATAAGATTAGGTTTAGGTGTCTTTTCTTTTATAAAGAAAATTATCTCTTGTATTATTTGTACTTTGAAGATATCAAATTGCATGTTTTTATGCAAATCTCTGCTTTTTCATTTTTCTCTTATGTGGAAGGTCATTTTTCTGGTTTGCAATCAGATCTTGGTTTCTAACAGTTTTTGATAGTGAGAGATATCTTTCAAGAGAGGAGGATAGGTGGGAATTTTTGGGAAAGAACAAGAAATTTTTTGAGTCCTCAACCCCCAGAATTAGGTCCATTTTTAATAGAAACAATTTCAATCCATGAGGTAAATCCCTTGATGAACCAATCCATTTTTCTCTTGAGAAAGATCTGACTGACTAGCCTTACTTTACCCCTTCCCTGAGTTAACATGGAGATATTTTGGAAAATGAGGAAGATATAGATAATGACATGAAAGCCATTGAAGAAGAAGAGTTAAGATTACAAAAACAAGAAGAAAGAAGAAATAAAAATTTGAAAGAAAAGGAAGATAGGATTAGAGCTAGGCAATGTGTGAGAGATGCTAGAAGAAAAAAATTGGAGAAAATAAGAGAGGAGGCCACAAGGCATAAAACCTCTAAGGAATTTTTTTCTAAAATGACTAATGATATTCCTGGAATAATAGTCGCAATGGGAACCTCAACTACTAATACTTATACTACATCTCTCTCAACCACTAAAGCTTCAAACCCTCCTATTATTACTAAGAAAGTATCATTTGTAGATCATGGGAAGAGACTTGTTGACCCACCCAAGGAAACTACATTCAAAACCAATACTTCATTTACTGAAAACCCCACAAATAAAGCCAAAACTGATCCAACCCCATTTGATATACCTCCAAATCTTGAGATACTGAGGTTTTAGTTGGAAGGTGAAAATTTAAGAGAGGACTTAAAAAAAGTTGAAATGATGGCCTCTAATGCTGAAATTGCTAGAAAGATTGCATTCCTTCAAATTTATACTCATATACCAGAAGCCTCAAGTTATGGACATACTAATAGTGAGTTGCAAAAAAGGAAGGTAGATAGACATACGCCTAGGGGAAGTGGTGGTAAAAATCATGGAAATAGTGGTGGGGGAGGAAATAAGAATGATAAATCTCATTTTGAAGATGATGAAGGAGGTAGGAAAGTAGGAGGTGATGGTGAAAGTGGAAAGGAAAGGGATGGTAGCTACTTTGATAACAAGAAGATGATGAACATAGAGATGATCATAGGGATAGACACACTAGGAGATATCTCCAAGTAGACAGATACCAATAGTTATGTTTCACTGGAATACCTAGCTATCCCAATCTATTCCCTAAAGATGATCATAGGGATAGAAACACTAGGAGATCACTCCAAGTAGACAGATACCAAAAATTATGTTTCACTAGAATACCTGGCTATCCCAATCCATTCCCTAAAGATTTTAGTCTAGCTATAGTGAAATTCTCTAGAAATAATGCTCTAAGTGGAAAAGACCACCTCAAAGAATTTGCTAATGTTACGGATGACTTTGAGGTAGAAGCAAAAGATGTCATGATGAAATTATTTATGCAGTCTCTTATTGAAGATGCAAGAGAGTGGTACAAAAGTTTACCTACAGAGAGAATTGATTCTTGGGAAGAGTTTATAAGGTTTTTTAGAGAGAAATATGGTGATAAGACTGATTTAATATTTTTACTGAATCAATTCAATAATAATGTGTAACGGTCCAATGAATTTGTTGCTGAGTTTAATACAAGGTTCCAAAAGGCTAGTAAAAGGTTGCCTCATTTACATTTAAATGATCATGTATGATTGGTAAATTATTGCAATGCTTTTGATGCAAAGATGAGTTATCATCTGCTATATAAGTGGCTTCAATCTTTAAGAGAATCTTTTAAGATGGCAGAACATATTGAAAACATCAACAAAAAAATTTGTAAAGATGGCATACGTGATGATCCAAGACTTTTCAAAACTTCAAAAAGAGAAGAAAATAATTCAAGTACTAAAGGGGCAACAATTGAAGACAAACTTGAAAGCTTCATGAAAACCATCAATGATAAAATTGAAAAGCAAGAGAAGGCCCAACAAAGAAATTAGCAAAGGAATGAGAGAAACCCTAGGTTGCAAGACCAAACTTACAATACCAATTGGTATAATGGGAAGCATGTCTCAAATAATCAAAGAATCACTCAAAAAAAAGTTCCTTTAGACCCTCTACAAAATAATTCAAGAAAATTTTCCAAAGATACTCCTTGGTGTATGAGTTGTTGAATGCCACAGTCCTTACAACAGTGTATAGTGGCAGAGATGGTGGAGGTAGAAGATAACATTCCTAAGGAGTGTGATCAACAAGATCAAGAGGAGGATGATGTGCTTATGATTATGGGTGCTTATGATATTGCCTATAGTGAATGTTCTTCTGATGAAGATTCTTGTGAAGTAGATGTTGAAAATCAAAGGAAAATAGCTAACACATATCATTAGAAAGTTATTTTTTATGAGGATAATATCAGTGATGATGAGGCCTACAATCTGGGGTGATTGAAGATGGTGTCTCATTAAGAAAGCCTTCTGTAGAAAAAATTGCAAGGTATATAGTAGTTTTAGCTGCTCAAGTTAGAGGTTCTTATTATTTGAGGAATATAATTGTTGGAGGTGAACAAGGTAATCCTATTGGTTTTTTCATCAAAGAAAAAAAGGCTAAGGGAAAGGAACATGAGCCTGATAAAAAGATAGAAGCTATCAAAGAGAAATAAGACAAGGGAGATAAAATTTGGGCCAAAAGGACAAGCAAATCAAAAGTTGTTCCTCGACACAATTTTTTTGTTGAAAAATTAAAGATGTAGAAGCAAGTTCCTGAAGCTATAAAGAAGGATACTAAGCATAAGGTTGAAGCAACTAGAAACTAGCAAAAATAAAATAGCCATGAACAAGGCATGCCTTCAAATGAGTTTCGCAAGTATACTCATGTTGACATGTTTCAATTACTTCATCAAGTTAAAGTGTTTGTACCTTTTCTTGAAATGATGAGTATAGAGGAACATAAACAAAAGGAAATGGCCCTGATCACCAAAACTGCTTTGACCTGTAATGATGTAGTAGAACCCACTCCTTCCAAGTTAAGTGATAAGGAAAAAAAGGATAATGAAATTGAAGGATTCATTGCTAAGATTCCCCACACTTAGAATTTTTTTGAATACATGCCCGGATAAGATAGATCCATTTTTTCTTACCTTGATAGTTGGGGGGAATTTCATAAAGAATTGTATTATTGACTCTGGTGCATCAAACAACATCATGCTAGTTAAAATCATGGATGCATTAGGGTTAAAAGTTGATAACACTCATATTAAGTGTTATGCCATGGATGCTAGGGAAGTCCCCATGGTAGGTGTGATAAATGAGCTCCCATATAGGTTAGCAGCTTTCCCTGATAAGGAGTTTAAAATGAGTGTGTTTGTAATTGATATCCCACCTGATTATGGAATGCTACTATCGTGAAAATTGAGTGCATCTATGGGAGGTAGTATGTAGTGTGATATGTCTTATGCCATATTTCCTATTGATGGAAGGAATATCCAAGTAATGAGAGAATCTAGGGTCCCACATATGTTGGAACATGTCCCTGAAGATGACACAATTATTTTTGTACACACTAACATTGGTGGGTTCAAGGTAGAGGAAGTACCAAAGGAGATTGAAAGATGTCTTGCACCTATAGAAAATGAGGTTTCAAGGATGTCTGATAAAGGACTATGGAAAATGTACTTTGATGGTGCGATCTCTAAAGATGGATCTGGTGCAGGGATTTTACTAGTATCACCAACTAGAAGTACCTATAATTTTTCTTTTACACTATATTTTGTCTATATAAATAATGTAGTAGAATATGAAGCCTTGTTATTGGGATTGAGACTTGCTGAAAAACATGGAATCAAAAAACTAATGGTAATTGGTGATTTTGAGTTAGTAATATCCTAGGTGAGATAAATATGCTTGCAAAAATAACATACTGAGGTAATATTGGAATGTTGTTTGGGACTCCATTGAATAGTTTTATGCTTTTCGGATAGACTGGATGGAGAGAGGGGATAACAGAGTTGATGATTTACCGGCTAATATTGTATTAAGACCTGATGATATCACTTTCATAGGGATTTCAAAGGTTGAGGTAAAAAAAAGGCCCTATATCCCTAATAATGTGTAAAATTAGAAAAAATTTAATGATAATGAGGATATCCTTAGATTCCTAAAATGTGCTGATAAATATGAAGGCTAGGAGATTTATTTTAGTGGATTTATAAAAAATACTGATGGGAAAGACACAATGTTATAGAAAGAGGTCATCCAATTAAAAAAAAAAATCCCCAATGGCCTTGTAGTGCTTGAAAGGGTCATTGATAATCAGGAAACCAATAAAGCCAAAGCAACTGTGGCCCACTCAGAAGAATTAGAAGAAGTGAACTTGGGAACTGAAAATGACCCAAAGAAGGTTTATGTAGGAATACAAATGAAACCAAATGTAAGAGCCATGCTAATTTCCTTATTGAGAAAGTATAGGCATGTCTTTGCTTGGTCGTACGATGACTTGAAATCTTACAAAGAGGAGTTGTTTGAACATGAAATCCCTTTGAAAGAGGATGCAAAACCCTTCAAAAAAAAGAAAAGACCAAATAATCCGATGATAGCTCCCAAGATGTAGGAAGAGTTGATAAAGTTAAGAGAGGCTGATATTAGAAAACCCATTAGGCAATTTTCATGGGTATCCAATTTAGTACAAATGAGGAAAAAGAATGGGGATATAAGATTGTGTGTTGATTTTAGGAACTTGAATATATCATCATTAAAGGATAATTATCCCTTACCCAACATGGAGGCCATGTTTGAAAAGGTAACTGGTTGTGAGTTGTTGTCAATGATGGATGATTTTTTAGGGTATAATCAAGTAAAAGTGAAGGAGTTTGAGCAATACAAGACTGCATTTACTACTCCTTGGGGTACTTATGTGTATGTAAGGATTCCTTTTGGCTTAACAAACACTAGTGCTACTTTTCAAAGGGCTATAGATGTAGCTTTCTCTTATTTTATTGATCTATTTATGGTTGTATGTCAAGATGACTTGATTACTTATTCTAAGAGAAGAGGATAATTGCATGCATTTAGAAAAGGTTTTTGTTAGGTCACTAGAATATGGAATATCTTTGAATCTGAAGAAATGTTTCTTTGGGGTCACCAAGGGAAAATTTCTAGGACATATTGTGTCCAAGGAAGGAGTAAGGATAGATCCTAAAAGAGTAGAAGCTATTGATAAGATTCCCTAGCCAAGAAATGTCAAGGGTGTCCAATCCTTTTTTGGGAAAATATTTTTTTTAAGAAGATTTGTAACCAACTTTGTAGAGATTACAAGACCTATTTTCAAAATGTTGAAGAAGGGTGAAAAGGTATTTTGGAGTGAAGAGCCCAGTTAGCATTTTAAGAAGATAAAACAAGCTATTAAAGAGGCTAGAGTTTTGAAGTCTCTTGACTTCTCCAAACCAATACACATCTTCTATTTTTCTTCTTTTCATACTATTGCCATTGTTCTACTACAAAAAAATGAGAAAAGTTTTGAACAACCAATTGCATTTTTTAGCAAATTTCTATAGGTTGCAGAACTGAAGTATGACACTACTGAGAAACAAGCTTATGCTTTGGTAAATGCTATAAAGAACTTTAGAACTTACTTACAAGGGGCTACAGTTATTGATTTTGTACCAAGTCCAGCTGTGAAGGACATTTTTATTCAGCAAGAGACAACAAGTAGAAGATGTAGGTGGTTCAATAGGATCCAAGAATTCAACATTGAGGTTATCATTACCAAGTTAGTAAGAGGAGAAGGCCTAGCCAAATTGATGGTAGAGGTGAACTTAGAAGCCAATCAAGTAAATCGCATTGAAGTAATTGATGTGGCACCTCTCTATGATATGAAAATGTGCAAATGGTACAAAAGAATTATCCATTATTTGAAAAATTTGTAATGTCCTATTGATATGGCTAAAAATGAAAAAAGAACATTAAAATTACATGCTATCAAGTATGTGATCATTGATAATGAGTTATGGTGGAGAAGCTTGGATGGAATGCTTCTGAAATGTGTGGATGGAAAACAAGCATCAAAGATTCTACAAGAAATGAACAATGGGGTGTGTGGTGGTCATTATATGGAAAAGACTACTACACACAATATTTTAAGAGCTAGATTCTAGTGGCCTACAATTTTTAAATATGCTCACAAATTTGTTAGAACTTGTGATGCTTGTCAATGATTCTCAGGAAAACTGAAGTTTTTAGGAAACCTGCCACTTAGACCTATGATAGTTGAAGCCCCTTTCTAGTAGTGGGGGATTGATTTCATTGGGGAGATACCAGAAAATTCTAGTGGAGGTCATTCATGGATTCTTGTTGATACCAACTACTTTACTAAGTGGGTGGAAGCTATACCTAGAAAGAAGGCAACAAGCAAGGTGGTAGTAGATTTTTTGTTGAATCATATTCTTATTAGATTTGGAGTCCCTTAGAGGATTATCTCAAACAATGCTATGTGTCTTAGATCAGATGAATTCAAGGAATTTTGTGAGAAACATGGTATACAAGTCTCTCAATCTTCTCCTTACCATCCCCAAGGGAATGGTCAAGCTAAGTCTCGTAATAAGAGCTTGATGAAGATAATCAAGAGAATTATGGAGAAGAACAAAAATTCGTGGGATTCAAAATTAAAATTGGCACTCTGGGAAGATAGAGTGACTGTGAAAAAGGCCACTGGTTATTCACCTTTTGGTCTTGTGTATGGTCTAGAGGCAAGATTTCCACATAATAACTTGCTCAAGATGTACAAGTTTGTGAAGGAATATGATGGAGAAATTTGTGATGATATGCAACACAGGATAAATAATTTGGTATAGTTGGATGAATCTAGGAGGGAGGCTCAAGATAAGAACTTGAAGATGCAATTGAAGGTTAAGCACTTATATGATAGAAAATATTCTCCTAGGAAATTTGAAGTTAATAGTATGGTGTTAGCTTCAAATGCAAGAGTTTAGGATAAGGGTAAACATGGAAAAATTGAAGCATTTTGGATTGGCCCTTACTTGATTTCCAACACTCATGGAGAAGATTCATATTTTCTTCAAAGCCTGACAGGTGAATTTTTTGAACTGCCAATACATGGGTAGTTCTTAAAGCCATACTTCTAAATATGTTATCTTCCATGTATGATATTTTTGTATCTTGTGTATATAGGTGTGTTTTCTTTTTTTTTGTTTATGGGGCTTGGTACCTCATTTGGGTGGTTCCTTGGTTTGGATCCTTTGGTTTTAATCCACATTTCAGTCTACTTCAACCTAAGATTCTAGTGATCTCACCATGCCTACAAAAGGAATATGTCCAGGCCAGTCGGAGCCACTGATGGAACCTTAGTTCTCATGTCCATGTTAAACCCTTGTCACATTTAGGACTTTTTAAAAAAATTCTTCCTTAAAATAAAATAAGTGTTCTATTTGGTTGTTGACTTCCTATTGTCCACTGCTGGTCACTATTTTGATACTCTTTGTTAGGTGGCTAGTTTCCTCATCATAGGTTCAGAAAAGCTAAGCTATGTCATGAATTTTGGGTTCTTGAGATTTTATTTTATCTATTGTATCATCCTAGGAAGTACCCCCCCTATCATAACAATTTATTGAGAATGTGCATAAAATTCTTCACTTAAGTTCAACCGGCCTTATGTCCTTATCACTCATCACCGATTACTTTTGGGATATATGTTCTAAACTAGTGATAAGTGATGAGGTGATATCTATAAGATATCACCCATTGTTGATTGTTCTCTAAGCTTCCATCTACGATCAACGATAAGCAAGGTTCTTATGGGATCGCTTATCGCTAATGTTTTTTGGGTTCTTAAGGTTGTAATACTGATAAGCGATGACTTCTCACTTCATGATCCTAGTTTCATTGCCTATTGCCAATGTGTTGTAAAGGGATTATTTATGATTAGCGATGAGCAAGATGATGAGTTCCCAACTATATCACACCTCGTGAATTCATTTTAAATGCTAAGGTTTTGATTGGTGATGAGCGAGATGATCTCTTATGAGGAATTTTCTCCCACTAATTTGGCTACATCTTATTTGCGATGTCTTTAATTATAGGTGTATGTGTCAAATTGTGGTGCATGCATCTCTTGTCGCTGATTGGAGTCAAGGTGCAAAGATTAATTAGTGAGAAGGGATGGAGATGAAGATGATCAAGAGTCCAGTCATTGATCTAAGGGCTGATATTTTATCACACAAGGTACTTATATCATTGATAAAGATGGAAGAGAACGAGATGAACCAGCGATTGGAAACAACTGCTACATGAAGAAGCAATGTGTCAGAATCTTAAGGATTTTTTATAAAGCATAAAGAAAGTAGTGAGGTGGATTATCTACAATTGATATAGTTTTAACTTAGTTGAAGGATCAATGATCAAGGTTCAAAATTGAATGGCTACTTGTCAGTTCACCTGCGCGAGCTTACTATCAAATATTAATGGTGACATGCTCCCCTCTCGACTGTAACTAAAATTAGATATATAGTTTTTTGTGCATCCTAGTTCA
Source organism: Sequoia sempervirens (assembly GCA_007258455.2). Lineage (NCBI taxonomy): Eukaryota > Viridiplantae > Streptophyta > Pinopsida > Cupressales > Cupressaceae > Sequoia > Sequoia sempervirens. The sequence continues at coordinate 186,586,095 of VDFB02086081.1, forward strand.
CCGGCTAGTGGAGGAAATATCAAAGGCCGAAGAATTTTCTAGGAAAACTCAAGGATTATCTATAACAAGGGTGGCACAAATTTTGTCTAGGTAAGAAAAACTAATACCTCCTATTAATTAAGGTGGCAGGATGAATTCCCATGAAACCTGATAAGAAAATTGATGAAAAATGCAATTTAGTCTTTTCCTCGTGATTTCAATTTGATAATTGAGCATTGTCTAAATTGTGAGGAAAGTTTTCATGTTCAAAAGTAGATTTTTGTCCTACAATAGTTGTGAAGAGTTTTGTCTGGCTATAAGAAATTGTAAAACCTAACCTCAATTTGTGTTATAAGAATGAGTGACCCAAAACCTAGTGAGTCCAGTGTTAGACCTAAATAGAAACCAAAACAAAAAAGGGTTAAAAGACCTAAAATTCAACAAGTTTTAGTTGAGGTCGAGCCCAAACCAATAGCTATGTCTAACCATTTTCCTTGGTACTCCCATGACTTCTAGAAGGTCTAGAAGTGCAAAGAAAGAAACAAAAAAAATTATGCAAGAAACTTCTAGAGGTATCAGAGAGGGAGGGTCACAAATTGGAAAAAGGCACATAAGACAAGTGGTTGTTGCCACTAGGTTGATTGATGATGCTAGCGATATTGGTGAGGAACCCTAGCCCCAAAGTAGATGGAAATTGTTTAATTATGCTTTCAACAGGTGTAATTCTAGTAATCTTGCATGCTTCTTGTGCGGGTAGAACCTAGGAAAGTTAGTAGTTTTGAATGTGTTTGTAGAGGTGATTTAATGATGGAGCTAGCAAGGCACTATGACCCTACTGATAGGAAAATCAAGAGTGAGAATGGTAATATGATTTTGGAGGTGACTAAGGATAAAATGTTGGATTTTTTTGGATTGAATCCCAATTTCAATGCAAATTTTAGGTGTGCTGACTTGTATACTAAATATCAAGGAAGAAAATTAGCATATAAAAAATCAATAATTGTGCAACATATAAGGAATAAAAAAAAGTTCACTATTTAAGATGCTGAGCCTTTTGAGTGTGAAGAATTTGAAGACTATTTCAAGAACACTTATTATTGTCTGAACCAGGTGCTAGCTCAGGATTTTGAGGTTAGAATATCCCTTGATTTGTTGGTGATGGTGGCAAACATAGAAAAATATAATTGAAACACTAGTTTTCATTATGCTAACTTTGTTGCCCAAAAAATGCATGAGGATTTTCTTAATTTGAAAAGGGGTTCATTCCCTCTATCTTTCTCTCATTATTCCTTACTAATGCACATGCTCTTGTGGGAAGGATATTATGAGTGGAAAATAAAATTGAATCTAAGGCTTGTGAACAGTGAAAATGAGGCCATCCCTGTGCAAATGTGGACACATATTTGGGATTAGGATTGCTCCAATTCTAACTACATTTTGTTCTCCAATATTATAAGACATGGTATCTTAGAGTCATTAGGTGTGGCACCTAGATTCAAAATTTCTCTAGAAATTGGGAATGTCATGCACCCAATGGATGTACCAGGTTCTACAACCACAAATAATTGGGTTGATTGTTTCTTACATTCTAAATATTCTTTGATTAGGGTTTATGGAGCTAGAGTGGTACGCCATTCCTTACCCTTGTATGTCTCAGATAGATTAGCTTTCATGGATCTCATGTGGCAAATGGAATTCATAGATTTTGAAATATTTAGAAAAGACAAAAAGGGCTTTGTGTTATACTCCCAATGCTCTTTTGCTTATTTTAAGGTCACTTCCCTTGAAGGGTATGAGAAATTGGGCATTATGGTAAATAATCTTAGAATGCCTATAGATGGGGTTATAATTTTTGATCCAAACAGATTTGTGGCTAAGAATAGAAGATGAAAGAACTTAGGCATCATACATCATGAGTTTTTCTATAAAGATGATGTACTAAGGAACCTGACAAGTGATGAGGCTGTTATGGCTAGGAAAAGGGAGTGGACAACTATGACAAACCTTGAGGAGAATATTATGAAAGGAAATTCCTTCTACATCGGTCCATACAATGAAATTACAAAACCATTAGAGAGGGCCTTTACTCTGATAAGGGACTATTAGTCTGGTCAATTTAAAGTAATATTCAAGGAGGTTGTAGACAGGGCCCAAATTCTTTTAGAGAAATAACGTCAGCAACAAGTTATGGATATCCCAGAGAGGTTTGAAGATGTTCAGGAGGTAAGAGAGGAACAAGTGATAGAAGATGCACCAGGAAATGAAGAAGTTAAGCATAAATTTCCTCCCCATATTGAAGAGACTGGTAGTTCATATGTTCCTCCTTATAGGATTGTGTAGTAGAATTATGATAGAGAAAATGATGATCTCAGGATTAGGGAGTGTCATGAGTTCTTGGCTGATGACAAATTTTTGCAAACAAAAGAGTTTGAGGAATTTATGATCCAACAAAGGAGTAAAGAAATAAAAGAGAGACTAGAAGAAGCTCAAGCCAATGTTAAACCTTCTTATCAGGAAGAAGTTGAGAAAGCATAAGAAGAAAAGATTAAGGCTAAAATTGTAGCCATTACTCCTATTGAATCTCATAGAATTGTTAAGAATAGTGGAATTATGCTATTACTAGGGTGTACTATCATAGTTTCCATAGCCTATGATGGAGTTAGAGGATATTCTCAAGCTCTGATATCTGAAGATCAGTTTGAGAATAAAGTATTTGGTTTCAGATATAATCCAAAGTTGCATACCGTTGCAATTTGGTCTATGGAACCTAATACTAACAAACATGAGGTTTCTAGGCCAATTGAAGAGGTCATGGGTTCACCAGTGGTCAAAAGAGTTACTAACATAACCCCTATCTAGGAAGTTGAATTAACTGCACATGTTGCAATACTTAGTGTGGATATTGCACATATTTCTCAAAAGAAATATGGATCTTTGGTCAAAGAATATAATAAGGCTTTGAATGACTTGATTTGAATGAGTGCTACCAGTAAAGCTACCTAAAATAAAGTGACTCAAGATTCTCCCTCTTCCTCACTTGATATTTCCACACAAGAGAGAGAAACATTGGCCCTCAGAATTGTTGATTTAAAAGGATAGTTAATTGTTGAAGAGGAAAATTTTAAGCATGCCAAATTTGAGACAGTCAAGGTGGCCAATGATATCTTTAGGGATGTACTTAAACATAGAGTAACCAAGTTGGTTCACAAGGCTAATGGAGTATGGGCCACGTATAAAAAAATTAATGTGGCAAATAGAAAGTATCTACAAGTACAGGAAGCCTTTAGGAATGTGTGGAATAACTGGATTGCTGGAGTAAGTGCTTTGAAAGAGATGATTCCAAAAGTAGAAGAGGATCTTGAGGCACCCACAAGTATTCCTAAAATCTTGAAGACTATTGAATCAATAAATGAGGTAACAACTTCCAATGGAAATTTGGGATTATAGCTTCAGAGCAAGTTGAAAATATTTAAGGAAATGGAGAACCATGGCATGCCTCAAATATTGAATTTCAAGGGTGAATTACATCCATTTGACACTTGGAAGGAAGATTTGGGAGGATTTCTTGATGCTGCTATGATGCATTTATCTTCCACTGATTACCTCTTGCTCAATTTAGACATTGATATGATGGTAGAAATTGAGTCAAAAATGGATATATTTGTTAAGGAAGTGAGAGTTTTAATTGATGCAAGATACTCCCAGTATACTTCTAAGGTGCAAGATTTAATGAATGCTAAATGGCCCACTGAGGATGAGTACAATGTTTGGTTGGAGAAGTATATAGAGTGATTAATAAGAATAATTGATAGAAGAAGAATGATGCATAGCCTAAAAATAGTACAGATTAGTCTTTTGATAAAACATGGTAAAATGTTATTCTCTCCTCAATGCTCAAAGTGATTATCACATGGTGCTTTTGTGGATTAAGTGGGTTTTGACCTTTCTTCGTAAGTTTTTTTGTTTTAATTTCCTTACAGTTGGCATTTGGAATACATGGGGAATATCTTGTGGCTGTTGTAACAAACTAATGGTGTCTTTTAAGGTGGAAATTTTCCATGAAGATTTGAGGATATTTCTACCTCATGTTTATTTGTTTCACCTAAAGACTCAAGCGTAACCATGAAGGGAATAATGCTACAAACGGTCCTATGAAATCATAACATGTATGCTTTTTGGTCCGAGGCTTGTTTTTCTCCTTCATTTGTATAAGAAGGAATTCAGGACTAGAAACAGAAGAGTTAGAAAATTTTGAGTTGATACTATTAGTGTTATCAAGAAAATACGAAGCAAGTTTTAGGGTCTTTTTTTAAGTTCATTTTGGAGTTCATACTCATGCATGTAAGATTGATAATGTTATAGAATTTATGATACATATTATTATTGGTTTCATGGTTATCTTCTCTCCCTATATGTGTGTTATGAGTTATGATTGAAAGTAGTCAAGGATTTCTTTCATTTATCTCTATCATTCTCTAATGGATGTTTAGTTTAATTTTTTCCTATCAATTCAATGAATTGATGTAACTGCTTATATGAGAGTGATAACTTACAATTACCATGTGCTACGATATTTGTAAGAAGTGGTAATCCTAAAGTAATAGAGAAATATTTTAATGCAAGATTTCTTGGGATTATATGTGTTATTGTTTGAATTGTTATCAGTTTATGTCAAAGGATATTGACTTAGTGCTCTAGATAAAGACACTGGTTCATGTAGGATATTAGTGTTACATTTTCAGTGTTGATTCATTGCTACTCAATCTGTTAACCATAAAATTTCAAAAGGAACACAATTGTTACTCATTCTTTCAATTGTTTCCTCTCTCATGATCATCTTATATAACATTAGAATGATAAACTGCCAACTTATTTAATGTTACTATCAAGTGATATCATGAGAGATATCTATTATTAATAATGTATGTAGTTGCAATTGTAAAAGATTTTTAGGTATACATTGTGGGATCACCATCCCAAATTTCACAGAGCCCAAAGAGTAGGAATAGAAGTTTAAGTAGCCTCTATTATTTCATTGGCCAATCCCTTTAGTATTACTAATAATTGGAAATGGCAAACTCCATAGGTATGTCTAGAGACCAGTTTGGTTCTTAAAAATAACCAACATATGTGGGATGGAGGATAAGTGGATAATATATGGATGCAAGGATATTTGACCCCATGGCTCTTTATCAAGATCAAAGTTGGGAAGGAAAGATGGATTTCGATGTAATTATAGGGATGGGATAATGGAGAAGGAATATGTGATGCTCCTTAACTTTTTCAAGATAAAAGGAGGGAAGGGTGGGATGGATTTAGACAGGATGATGGATACATAATGAATGATAGTGGAGGATGTGGATAATATGTGGTATGGATGAATCATTCCCCCAAGTGTAGAGTACAAGTGGATGGGGAGGAAGGACTCAAGAATCTAGTTTCATAGATGGTATCCCTTGACTATGTGCTATTATGCTCATAGATGTTGGTAAAATGATGGTAAGGAGGATCAAGTGGATTGGAAGATGGAGGGGGAATATGGATTTATGAAAAGTATTGGATAAGAGGGATGGAAGGATGTAACATGGTTGTTGGATATTGGATGGATTGATGGAAGATATGTGGATGAGATGATGGTAATGTTGGAAAGATCAATATTGTAATACACCTTGAAGGGTGGTGGAATTGTGGAAGTGAAGTGGTTTTTAGATTTTGAGGTTTATGTGGAGGAGTGGGTATATATTTTGAGACATAAGGATGCAAAATGGATGGACATGATGAAGTATTATTAGATGGGGTGGAGGACTTAGGATTAGATGAAGATTTTCGATTAACATGTTTGTATTCCAATTTTTTTTCTTCTTTGGGATGCATTGATTCTATAAATATTTTTGGAATCCACATGATTTTTGGCTTTTATTTTTTCTTCATGGGAATTTTTGGCCTTTTCGATTTAGATTTTTAATTTTGGATCATATTTTTCTTTGTTTTTTCATGTCTTTTTGACGGGCATGTTGATCCTTTGTTTTTTGTGGATTTTTGGCTTTATACATTTTATATTTGGCATCCAAATTGATTCCAAGATCAATGGGATTGGTGCATGGATATGAATGATGTGGATATATTATGGATGGGTTGGTGTATGTGGTATGTTGGAAGGATTTCAAATATATGTGCTTTTGTTGATCTTGATTGTGGATATGAGGTGATGGATAGAGAGGATAATGGGATTTTGGGATAGGAATGTTGGGTGGTGGAATGTAGGGACCCAAAATGGATGGAGAGGATGAAGGAATTTATTTTGAGACATAGGGACCAAAAATGGATGGAAGGGATGAGGGATTGGGATTTGGAACATAGGGGCCCAAGATAGATTTAGAGGATAAGGAACATGGATATTTGGCTTTAGATGGTTGGATTTAGGATTTAGGATGGGTGGAAGGAGTACCAACGTCTAAATCTTGGTTTCCAAGCCATGATAATTATGTTTTTCTTTGATATCAAGGGGTTATAATATGCCTTGCTCATGGAGGCCTAACCATTTTCCTTGGTAATGCATGGCTTGAAAAATATTTTTTCTAATGGGATACTTATTATTTTGGCAGCAAGATGTGGTTATATTTTGAGGGGGATATGTCATGGAAGGGATGATAGGGTCATGGTGTAAAATAGCTTGGATGAATGTGGAGGAACCCAATGGATAAGTATGGGTTTCATGGGTAGCTTGGATAGGTGTGATGGGATCTTGTGAGGGATTAGGATCATGAGATGGAGATGAAGGGATGCTTTGATCTTTAATTGGGATAGGATCATGGGATGGGGTGGAAGGTGTACTTTTATCTTTATTTAGACAGGGATAATGTAATGGAAGGGGTATTTGGATCTTGAGATGGAAAAGTATCATTAGATAGGATGGGATTGATATGTTGTTATTGATGAGATGGAAAGGAATCATATGATGGATGAGAAGTAGTTCCTTGATATTCATATGGAGAGGGAGATATGTTAGCATGCTTTGGATTAGGAGATTAACATGGTTCATTTGATGTGGATGGTGTGATGAGGGAGGAAGGTTGGAAATATGCTTCAACTTGGATATATGGAGTATTAGACGATTCATGAGACTTAAGGGATTGGGATTTATCTTGATTTGGAGGTGATGGAGGTGGATGCATGACATTAGAATATTAGAAAACTTTGTTTTTGCACCGAGAATTGAGAAACTTTGCAAATAATCCTTGGAGGAAGTTATTAGGAGGGACATGGGGTGAATTTAATTTATAAGATTAGGGTGACATGGATTGTAAGGATGTGGGAGATAAACAAGTGGAATAAGGGTTGGAATTTTCCATGGATTGGTAAATAGAATATGAGGGTGAGGTTCTTGAAAAGGATGTTGAGATGGGGATTTGGGATGGGGAGTTTTTGCTAAAGGCTTGGTCTCCCTTGTCAAAGGAAGGGGAATGGTAAACAAGAGGGGATGGGTTGGTATTGGTTGAAGGTGGGGAGGGTGGAATTTTAGCACCAATGCCAAGGAGATAGATAAGCATGACATCCTTGTCATTATTAAAGTAGTGGATTAGGAGATGATTGATCCCATGAGGATGATATGGGTGATGAGGGTGTGGGTGAGGTTTAAGGGGGACATTGGATGGGTGATTGGTGAAGATTTAGAGAATTTTTTCTAATGGATTCAAGGTGATCCACAATATTCTTACTTTCATCATAGGGATTAGGATATTGGTTCATGATTTTGAGTTGGGGTGGAATGGATGAAGGTGAATTAGGATTGATTGGGTTGGATAGAGGATAGATTAGATGATTAGAAATGTTGGAGGTTTTATTGGAAGAGGAAAGGTTTGGGATTGGTTTTGGATGAGGATGGAATTTGAGGTAATATATTAGGGATGGATTGGATATATGTTAGAGGATGATTCATAAAAGATGAGTGATTAGAAGAATAAGATATGAGGATAAATATGAAGGATGGGATTAGGCTTGGGATCAAATTTAAAAAACTTAGAATGATTCGATTTGATTAAAGATGATTCTTTATACTTAAGACAGGCTATTGTTCTTAAGCAATATTTTATTGAATTTGATTTCTATTGAAGATAGGAAAAGTTCTTAATTAGAAATTTATTTGATTTGATAACTATACTTAAGATAGGCTAATATTCTTAAAAAAGTTTGGATTAAAGATGAAATAAAATTAAGGTCTTTTTTTCTATTGGGAGATTGGGTTTGAAATGGATGATATTAAAATAATGATAACATACTTAGATGAAGGATTTGGATGATGATGAAACGATATGATGTGTGAAGGAAATTAAGTCCTTAAACAAATTTTGATGTTCACGTGGTAATTCTTTATTAAGGATGGGGATTAGATGCTTGATTAAGATGGATAGATGGATAATGAATGATTATATTTTGGATGAGGATAGATGGATTATTGGGATTTGGTTGGAATGGGATTTGGTTGAAAAGGGGGATTGGATTAAAATGATGATGATGAAGGAGGAAGATTAAGGTTGATAATGGGGGGTGGATTAAGGATGATGGTTGATAGAGGATATTAAGACTAGAAGATTAATGATGAAAGTAGATATAATTATGGAGAAAAATTAGGCTTAGATTCCCAAATGAAGGATTAGGGATGAATTAGGGGATGATTAGGAAAAGATTGATGAAAATGGATGTTTAGGTTAATAAGGGATGGTTATGATGAGATGTAGGATGATTAGGATTAGAAGGGGTGATTAAGATGAAAATAGTGAATAAGGATGGGGTGATTATGATTAGGTGACTATGATGAAAAGGGATGGCTAAGATGGAAAAGATGGTATGATTAGAATGTGGAAGGATGGGTAAGATGGAAAGAATTGGTTGGGATGAGGTTAAGGATTTGATTGCTTGACTAGGAGATAGAATTTAAAAGCACACAAACAAAGTGGCCAAGCTTGATGGGTTTTCAAGTGTGTGTTCAATCCTCAACCCCTTGGATGATTCATTTTCCACAAGTTTTTCACAAGAAGACACTTCAAGTACTTACACAAGCCTAAATTATTCAAGTGGGATTATAACTTAGTGTAGTCCCACCACTCAAGTAAGCTTGGGTTAATACTCCTTGATAATTGGGTTGTTCATTGGAGCACCCTTTCTTGCAAAGGTGGATAGGTAGTGATCCAATGGCATAGGGTTGTTAATAGATGCAACATGATCTCCTTTTCTCTCTCCTTGGGAACTATCAAAGTTCACCACAAGGATTTCTATCTCAACCTAAGGGAGTGTGTGGCAAGTAACTTTAGCGTATGATCTGCATCCCTTGTACCACACTAAGTTATGTCTGAAAGGTCTTAATCTAGGATAGACAAGGTTTCTAGGGAGTCCTATATATACCTCAAGGGTACATGAGGCCCAAATCCATAGATGAAAGGGAACAATGTCAAATAGCAAAGAGGAGAGGGTAACCCACTCTTCACCTTCACTTCTCCAAGGTAAAAATTTCTTGGAGGCTTAGCCTGATTGAAAAAATTCCACTTCCAAGAGAGGTGGCTTTCTCATCTCCCACTCTTTATACTTTGTCAGAACATGTGAGTTGGTGTTGTCCACTAGGGTGATTAAATTGAAGGCCCCATAAAAGGAATGATCTAATTATTTTTGATCCCCAAGATCACATGAAGTATTAGGGGAGAGCATACACACATTATGTTACTTGGGATGAAAAGAAAAAGAAAAAGAGTAAGTGATATTTTTATCCACAATGTCACACTAGGTGTGAGAATAGAGCATACACACCACTCACTCAAAGACACATCAAACAAGATTTCATTAACCTTAATAAATGACATGTTCCTAGATTAGTGGAAAAAAGAAAGCCTTGGACAAATGAATCTGCAAGAAAATGTTAGTAGTTTGATGATTTTTCCTTTTAAAATTGATTTTAATCTACAAAACAAGTGGTTAGATGATAAGATGATCAAACAAAAATATTGTTAGCATGAAGATAATCATATATATGTGATGATTTGTGTCCTAGATGAGCATTAGAGACCTGTACCATGCATTAGTATCCAAAAAAAAAAAGATTAGATGTAAAGAAAAATTGAAAGAAGATTTAAAGATGCATCCTACAACCTAGGAACCATTTTGTAGATAAAGTTATGCTTCTATTAAAACAGAGGTGTCATTCTATGAACAAAGAGTTGGTTTTGCAAAATGGGCCAAAAAATAGCTTTTGGGGATGAAAATTGATGTTTGTCAGATACCCAATTGAGAAAAAAACTTGAAGATGCATGTAATGACTTTAAAATGAAATATTTGATGCCACAAACACCTAATAAACCCAAAAATATGTTCCCTAAAATTGAGGTGCAACAATTTTGAACAGAGGCACCACAATGTTTCACTTAGGTACCACTTTGCAAAAAGTGCCAAAAAATGACTCCAAAGGTTAGAAAATGAAGTTTTGATGCAACCCAAATGGGTAAATGGATAGATGAACATATGGGGAACCTAAAGAGATGTATATTTAACCAAAATGTGCCCCCAAATGTAACGAAAATGAACTAAAAATGAACAAGATCCTAGGTGATAAACCTAGTCTCACAAAACTTTAAAAGAACCTATTTTAAACATGCAAATGATGGATGAACCTAAAAAATCAAGTGTTAAGACAATGAAGAGCTACAAAAAAGATGTTAGAAGCCAAATAAGCCCTAGAACTAAGTGAGAATGATGAATGAATTATCCGAAAGTAGAGACGTAGTTTTTGGTTACACGAGTGCCACAACTTTGAACCTAGGAACCACAAGTCTACACTTAGGCACCATAAGTCTTCACTTAGGTGCCACAAGTTTGCACTTGGGCACCATTTTGTATTGTTTTTCCGAAAATGGTACATGGGGCTTCAAAATAGACAAAAACTTGATGAAACGTTAGAAAAAGGGGTGGGAAGCCACCAAGAATTCTAAAATGAAGATGTAAAAGATGAATATGAAGGTAAATAGATGAAATAGATGAAAATGAAAAATAAATGCAAACTAAGACATTATACCTTCATTGCTCCTTCCTCTTGATGGATTGAGCTCACAAGATGCACCTGTGTCTTGTAGATTTGCTCCAATGTTGATAAGGGATGTGGTTGCTCAATATTTTAGCATTGATAATTGCATGATGGAGATGTATTTAATGGATATTTGGGCAGCATATGGATATGAATAATTTGTGTTGTAAGAATGAGAGTCAAGGATTCATTATATAGAAATTTGGTGAGAGGAATCAAGGGCTAAGATTGAATGGATAATGAAGGGTTGAGATTCATTATGAAGGTGAGGTTTGGATCAAGGATGAGGATTGATTAGCCTTGTGACAAGTGTCATGAGATGGAAAGGGATAAAGATATGTGTAGGATCATCATGGAAAAAATAGGCCCTTAAGTGGTAAAAAATTTAGGAAAATCAGAGTTAGGGAACTTGACATAAAAATTTGAATAAGTTATTTATATTATTTCAAAAATATGTAAGAATAGAATATGTATAAAATTTAATGTAGTTTCTAAACTACTAGGTTTTCAAAAAAAAAAAAACTATTTAGTGAAAATTTGAAATTTAAATACAATACTACTTATCTTTACGGGAAAAAATAAGAAGTAGGTGTCTGTCTGACCACCCTAACCAAAATAAAATGATAATATTTTTTTATAATATTTTAGATATAAGTAGAGGACTCATGTCTGGAAGTGATTCATATTTTTTGTAATTTTTTTCCAAGTAAATAATTAATTATGATTTTTTTATTAAAATTTTTAAAAAATATAAAAACTCATATGTCTAACCACCTTAACTTGGTCAAAACTTCATTAAATTAAATTTTCCTTTTTTTAATCCTAGAGTATGTGAAGCATAGAATATGAAAAATGTTTTGGATTCAAAAAATATGATACTGTTTGAAAGCTATAGATATTTTTCAATCAACCTATCAATCAGGACTTTAGTTTTAATTCAAATAGAAAATGAATAATAATAATTTATTAAATTCAAAGTAAAGCTGATTTATATTGGTGGAAAGTTGAGAATATCCTTTAAAAACCCTTTTTGTTTCATCAATTTTGGGTTAAAAAAAATGTCGTCAGCCACATACCCTACACATCACCACTTTTTGGCCCACCATGATCTTGCACATACCCATAAAAATGGGGAGGTGTGCTCACACATGTGTGAGTAAACTTTGGGAAGAGAGGCATTAAATTTGTGCAAGAGATAGGGTAGCTCATAGGGTGGCTTGTGTAAGAGGTTTGTGGGGGTAGGTGAGGTGTAGGAATTTAAAATTAGGAAATAATCATAATGATGATTAGAGATGAGGGTTAAATCAATTAATCAAGGATTAATTGATTAATGAAGATGGGTTGAGTTATTAAACCAAGGGTTTAATAAATTAGGTGGAGTCAAAATTTGGAGAATGGGATAATGATATTTAGGATGGGGATAAGGTTAATTAATCAATGATTAATTAACTTGAGTAAGGTTAGGGGATTTAGAGGAAAGTGGAAAAATGTTAACTTTAATCAAATAAATGTGGTTTTATTTAATTAAAGATGGTGGATAGGAGAAATAAATTAAATAAATAAATATTATTTAATTTATTAATGGGTTAGGATAGGCTAAACTAAGGTGTGGATGGGTAAGGTCACATTTTAGGTGCCTACAATATTCATTAATCCTGTCTATGGAGAGAATGCAATCACTAAATAATTTTTACTCATGCATGAACTCTATCAAAAAATATATGATAAACCAAAATCATGGATACAAATGCATAATGGTTTTTCTTTCCCTACGATAGGTTTGATCATCCTTCCTTTAAAATTTGTACCAAAACAATTAGATGTATCATTTTCCATCATCCCAATTTCAAATCAATTCCTTGTGAAGCCTAGTTATCCATGGCTACGCTCCATGGAGCTCATCCTATCAGTTATGCATAAATGTTTAATGTTTACATTTGACAGTGAATCTTTACTGTGCACCATAGTGGCTTTAATCTTGTGTCTTCTTGTAAATTTTTTTCATTTGATTTCTTTTGGCCCAAACCTAAAATGGTGAAAAAGTGGTACAGTTCTATCATATGGTTTTAGGACATAGAGTATACCCATTTTTTAAATTTCATTCAAGGGTAACCCTTGAAATCTCAATGAAAGGGAGAAAGAGATCTTACAAGAGGACTATCCTAGGGGTTAAATGCAAACTAAAAGGGTATTCACCACCAATTAAAAACTTGGAAAAGATAAATGAAATACAAGATGTGACACTAAAACATAATTCAATGCAATGCCCTACAAAATGACCTAGAAAAGTAAATAAAACAACACAAAAAACTACATAATGGAAGATGTACATCTAGAAATCTGGAGATGGTCGAATGAAGCTCTGAAAAATTAGAAATTTTTTCTTTAAAGATGAGTGGGATTCATTCACCAAGTTGGGCGAATTAGTCTATGTAGGGATTTTTGAAGCTTCAAAGTTTGATTCTTCTCTTCTCTATTTTCTCTATCCTTCCTGATTATTTTCTAGATCTGAAACCTTGAAAATCAACTCGTTGGTGCTGTCCAATGTTCTTCAACACTTGATAAAACTTTGATAACTTTGAATTAATTGAAATTTTCTCTCCAATCTTGCTCCTTAGGAAATATGCAACCTAGACCAAACCCTAGCAATAAGAGGCTACAAACATTTATACAATGGCTCCAATGGATGTAGATCTTGGTTCTTTCTTGCATTTTGTAGATCTTGAATGTAATGCTAGCTTGATTCACGAAGTCCTACACCACAATTATTAGCTCTAAAACAACATGATGCATGAAATCCTTGACATAAATATTGATGCTTGAATGCTTCCTTTTGAATGCTCTTGTAAACTCAACTTGCTATAAAGAATTCTCTCACAAAAGTATTTGGTGAAAATGAATGAAATAACCTTGTATTTATACTAAATTATACAAGAATTCCAAAAATTAAAACAATACAAGCTGACATCAGATCTAGGAGGCTAAAACCCTACCAAAGATTTGAGTTAATTTTGAATTTGGGTCACACATAATTCATTAGCTCAAGGTGGTGAATGAGTCCCATAAGGCATAATGTATGGGACCATTAAAAATTCTTAGAAATGTGTAAGACCATGTTTGGGACCCAAAAATCTAGGTGGGAATCATTCGAACAAGGTGGCGAATGAGTCCCAAATCACTAAATTTGGGTCATTCAAGCCCGAAACATATGAATTATGATTGGATGATGAATTTTGTTGGGACTATCTTTGAAAATATGGGGATTGAGGATGTAAACTATGGCCAATCAAAACATAAGAAACCCCAATTATTAATGAAAACCATAGAAAAGTGTGAAAGTGTGTTACAACACTTTACAAAACTCCAAACAAGGAACCAATAAACCCATTTAGTTCACAAGGGCCCAAGATCTAATGTGAATATGTTAGACATATTACAACACTAAATCAAGGCCAAGTTAGGGGAACCCTTTTTCATCATTATGTATAGCTTCCACTTTAGTGAGAGGAGGAAATTGCTTCAAACTAACACTAAAGTAGACCAAATGCAAGAACATTGGCTGAATAAAATGACCATGATCAAGAGGGGTTCATATGCACCAATTCTAGCAAGATAGGAAAACCATGATCAAGAGGATTGCATAAGCCTATAGGACCAAGGTCCAATGGTAATCCAACACAAGCATGAAATAATATGTTGCAAGTATGAGCAAGTTTGGTGGTGTTGTCATTATTGTTGTCATTGATGTCAACACATTTTAGTCTATTGTATATTGTGCATGTATAGTTGAGATGGTATTGAGATGTTGTGAGTACATGGATTTATCTTTATGATATTGTAGATGTGCTGAAATGATGAGCTTCCAAGTGCTTTTGAGAAAATTAATAAAGAGTGAAATATGAGTAATGTATGTGTTTAGAATGTGCTCTAGTATGTGCTCTACATTTCTTCTATGTTGATCCTATGCTTTTTTGGATCTAAAGGGTTGTTGCAGATGATCTGATGGTGATATATACTGATTTGTAGCTTATGGTTTGATGGAAGGTGAAAGTTGTGTTCACTAGTGTGTGATTTTTTTTGGAAAATATGACTTTCTATGGATTGGGAGAAATTTTTTTGCTTCACAATCCTTTGCTATTTTTTTTTAGGTTTTGTGGATGGGTATGTGCAAGATAATGATGGGCCAAAAATTGGCAATATGATGGGTATGTGGCTGATGACTTTTTTTTACCCAAAATTGATGAAATGAAAAGGGTTTTTAAAGGAGATTTTCAACTTTCCCAATATAAATTATGCTTTACTTTGAATTTACTAAGTAATTATTATTCATTTTCTATTCAAATTATGACTAAATTCCTGATTGATAAACCGATTAAAAACATCTATAGCTTTCAAACGATATCACATTTTTTGAATCCAAAACATGTGTCACATTCTATGCTTTGCATACTATAGGATTAAAAAAAGAAAAATTGAATTTTATAAAGTTTTGACCAAGTTAAGGTGGTCGACATACGAGTTTTTAATATTTTTTAAAATTTGTATTAAAAAATTCATAATTAATTTTTTACTTGGAAAAAAACTACAAAAAAATATGCATCACATCGGGTCATGATTCCTATACTTATATCTAAAATTTAGTAAAAAATATTATCATTTTATTGTGGTTAGGGTGGTCAGATAGACACCTACTTCTTTTTTTTCCTGAAATTTTAAGTACTACTTCATTGAAATTTCAAATTTTCACCAAATAGATTTGTTTTTAAACAAACCTAGTAGTTTAGAAACTATATTCAATTTGCTATAGATTCTATTCTTACATATTTTTAAAATAATATATATAACTTATTCAAATTTTTACGTCAAGTTGCCTAACTTTGATTTTTCTAATTTTTTTGCCACTTAAGGGCTTGTTTTTTCCATGATGATCCTGCACATACCCGAATATGGAATATGTCTTGAAATGGTGTTCTCTAGGTTTTTGGAAAAGATTTTTTTGGTTTGGTGATCCATAAGTTGAGTTTCAGAGTTGTATGTGTTTGCATAGTCTAGATGGATTGATGGAAGGAGTTCAGTGTTCAAAGGTTGCTACACTTGTTGTAGATGTATCTGAAGGAACCTTAGAAGTGTTCTGGTCCATGATGAAGCATGATCATCTATGTGTTATCTTCTTGTTGGAAATCATGTACTTCAATGTTCATTTGTGTTTTCATTAGGTTTGGTTAACCTAGTGTTTACACTTCATATAAAGAATTAAATTTACTTGAGGAAGCATGTAGTTGATTCAAGACATTATTTTTTTGGTCTTGGTTAAGTGTTTTATTGTTCCACTCTCATTCCTTTCCATTGTAGGAATGTTGATTTGCTGACCTAATTTGAATTTATGAAATAAAGCATATGTGGCTAACCTTGAAAATTTTCTAAAGTTAAAGATGGTATAAATTCAAGACGAGTTGTGAAGTATTGGATGATGCAAGTAACAAAGTAAGCCACAAGTGAATAGCAGAATTGGTGATAGTGAATTGAGGCAGCAATACTTTATTCTGTTAGATTCCTGAAGGCAGTGAGTTGAAGGTTTATGCAATCTTCTAATCAAGGCTACAAATGTGTGTAAATTTTTTTGGTACATCTTTTATTTTCTTTTGTATCAGTAGGAAGTGAGCCTCCCTATTGGAGAATGAGTCCTTTTTGTAGGCAACGAGCCTTTATATCTGGATAATGAATCCTCTTCTAGGTAGTGAGGCATTGTATTCACTTTTTCTATCACTTTATATTGTGAGTTAATCTTCATCATGGTTTTTTCCTCATCGGGTTCTCCACTTAAAATTTGGTGTTCATTGTGTTGATTTTACTTTTTTTTATTTGCATTTCATGTTCATACTTAATAACATAATAGTGTGGTTGTGAAGTTAATAAGTGTTGAAGTTTTGAGTTTAAATTTGGTGACAACTGATTCACCCCTCCTCTCAATTGTCCCATGCCCTTTAAAAAATGGTATTAGAGCTTTGGTTCCTTGGTGTAGATATTGCAACAAATATTTTTGGCTCCCCAAAATCTCTAGCTCCTTCTTAGGGTTTTTCACCTAGAAGGAGAGGAAAATGGGACAAAATGACTTTGTTAAGACTAGAAGAAATTGAAAGAGAGGAGTGAAATGTGTGTGTGGATGTGTCTAAATTTTGAGAAATTAATGAAAATGCAGATTAAGGAATGTATTCTAACCTAATGCAAAAGTGTTGGAAAACGTAATGTGTATTCAAACAATTTAACTAGACATGCAAACAAACTATAACAACTAGTAATCTAGTTGACAATATGAACCTAGAAGCTGGAAGAGGTTGGAATGAGGCTTTGAATACTTGCAAAAGTCACTAGAAATGATCACTAGGATTGATTCACCATGCATGGTGAATGAGTCCTATTTTTGCCAGAAAGTGTCAAAACCAATTTCTGGGAATTAGGTATCAAAATCAACAGAAATCACTATTCAAGCCTATAAATGGGACTGATTCACTATTAATGGTGAATGAGTCTTCTCCTGGAAAACAAAGAAATCTGGACAGGATTCTGTGGCTTAGGATCTACAATTTTGTTTTTGATGAATCCTGAAATCTTAATCTGCAAAACTAGACCTATTTCTCTCTCCAAGCTTGAAAAAGGGCTTGAAACACCTTGAATGAATTTTATGAGATATGTAAAACTTTCCTCACCTTTCCATTTGATAAATCTACATACACAAACACATGCATAGGGGAAAAAGTGTTGAAGGTTAGGATATGGGGGTTTTCCTTGGTCAAACCCCTTTAGGTAATTAAACTAGAGTGATAAAATAAAGTAATGAAACATGCAACAATGAAGACTATTACCTTTCCATGGTGATTTATCTTGAAATTTTGTAGAAATACATGAAGATTCAACCCTTGAATGGTTTAGAAAGCTAATTTGATGACTTCTAATGAAGAAACCCTAGCTTGCTTGACTTGGATGAGAAGATAGATGATGAGTTGATGATGAGAGATGTAAAAATGAGTTGTTAGATGTATAATGAGGATAAATATACTTATTTATAGATAATTGTTCCTTATTATCCCGATTATACCTCATTATAGGCTAACATATAGTGAAATTAAGCTTTAAATTTCACTTTTTCACGCTCAAAGGTCAAAATGGGGCCAAATAGGACTTATTCACCACATATGGTGAGTGGGTCCCACCTGGATGGGACTGATTCACCATGCATGGTGAATGGGTCCCACAAGGGCCGTTCCAATAGCTAAGAAGCTAGGAGATAAGGAAATAAGGTTTAAATTGCAACTTTGTCGAGTATTTGATCAATTTGAACCTCAGGATGCACAATATGGGTTATTAAGGACCTATTAGTGATGATTTAAATATAAAATAGGGCTTGGGACACAAAAATCAATGTGAAAATGTGATTAAATACACTTTACAACACTAAAATGAGGTCCACATAGCCTACTAATGCACAAGAACCAATGTGAATGTTCAAGACACATTACAACACTTGTTTATCATTAAATTTAAGTTAAGAACCTTATATATTAATGTAATAATGTTATTAAACACAATTTATAATGTTGAATTAGGTAGAAATAGGTTTATTAGGTCTAGAAAATCAAGAAAGGATCTTACAACACTTTACAACACCTTTACAAGATGTCATTAAAAGCATGTTATTCAATTTATAAGGGTCCAAGATCTAGTGTGGACACGTAAAATGCCTCACAACACTAGCTTAATTCCTCATTAAGTACATTTTATCATTAATTAATCCCATGTCAAGCAAAGGGTCCTTTTTTCTACAACACATTTAACCCCCACTTTAGTGAGAGGATGAATTTGCTTCAAACTCAAACTAAAGTAGACATTCAAGAGAGATTCTCATGCACATGTACAAATGAAAAGGAATGAAAAATATCAAAGGAGGTTGCACAAGCCCCTAGGATCCAAGATCCTAAGTCAAGCTATCAAGATACAAAATCATGCAATGAAGAGAATGAAAGACATGGTAGAAAATATGTACTCACTTTGGGTTGATGGAACTTCTTGGTTGTCAACCGGGTGAGAAAGGAAAAAGGTATACTCACTATGGGGCCACAAAACTAGTTGTTGAGAGGGTGAGAAAACTCAAAAAGATGAGATACATACGCTAGTTGGTATACACTCACAAAACACAAAGGTGGCTATGGGGAAAAGTCATGTTGCTAGGTGGGTTTCCCGCTCAACCATGTTAAAGTTATACTTCCTGATAACTTTAACAAAGTTCCACAAGGAAAAATGTTCATGAACAAAAAGAAAATTACCACAGTCATGCAAGTTGTGTTATGCAAGGTGGAAAAAGGGAAATGCAAATGAAAACATATAAAATGTAAATTGTATAAGAATGAAAGATGTTCAAAGGAGTCTTTTTCAGTTCATGCAAGGTTAGTCACTTAGGGAACATTGTGTCTAATGTCTCCAAAAGAGGACCAATCAAAGAATAAAATATTCACAACTTAGGGGATATAGTGTGTTGCATCAGGCCACCAAGAGGAATGTAATATGTTAAGAAATATCACACTTATGAAGGATATCATACACATTGTCATCCACAAATTGACGAATGTATCACATAAATGAGAATACTACACTAGGAACAAAGAATACAAATGAAATATGGTAATGTATGCCCCCCACTTTAAAGTAGTTTCTAACACCATTGTTGTGAGCAATTGCTTTAAAGTGGAAGAGAAGAACATGAGAGATTATCTAAAAATCCCTATGCCAAGTCATATGTTTTCAATAAGTTGCATCATTTAAAGAAAGGGAGTATGTCACATGCAAGTCTATTTTAAGACATGTCGTTCACATATCAAACTTGCTCTTATATGTTCATTAAAAGTGAACAAGTAGTTGAAAGAGAGGACAAAAAGTGACATACAAGGGATAAGGCTATCTAAATCTTTTCCCCCCACTGAGTGCAGGACAAGGATGAGCCAAAAGTGGATGATGGTTTGTTTCCCCTTGCAAAGGATGTGAAACATGTAATAGTGAGAATGCTATGATCCTACAACTATTACATGGCAAGGAGCAACAACTAATGCTATTTATGTATTGATTTAGGATGTAACAAGGGTAAAGGTTTCTTGGAAAAATGGTTGGTGATAGTATGGATGTTGAGTGAGGATTTGTTGGATGTGTTGATGGCTATGAAGGGACAATCATGAAGACTATGAGTTGGGAGAATGAGATTAGGTATAGTGCGAGCTTGCATAGGGTGATGATTAAGGGTTGAATTGTGTTGAGTAACAATAGTGGTGAGGATATGAGAACAAGGCTTGAGTTGGTTGTCTATATTCTCAAAAGTATCAATCTTATGTGCCATAATATCAAGCTAAGCAGAAGAGCTAATATGTTTATCACATGTCATAATAGGATTTGGCAAGATAGCTTCATCGCTTATAGGGCAGGCATCAAGAGAAAGATAGCTAGGAGTTTCATGGTTACTAGTGATTGGAATTTTTTGTTCTATAACACCACAAATCTACAAGGTTAAACTATACCATACACATTAGCATGATGTAAATTTGAAAGAGGTAAAAAAATTAGTATTCCTCTGAAATAATCAAACATGTTTCATATTGCAAATAAAAATAACAAGATAAACTAATTGAGAGCATGAAAAACATAGTGGATACCTATCCCATAGTGGATTGGTGCCAATTTGATATGAAAAGCAACCCTTTTCCAACCCTTTGACAAGCTAAATGATGAAGATGCTATGCTATGAAGATGGTGGAATAAAATATGCATAACTTGTGGATCCAAACCGAGAAGAAAAGCCTCTTATTTATAGATGAGATTGAGAGAAGAAGAGGAAAAATGGATGAATGTGGGAATAATTATCCACCAATGGCCAAATGCCACTTGTCAAGATGTGAGAGGACAAAGGTTGAGCATATTTTGATGGATGTGCCAATAAATTATATTAGGTGGATTTTCAAATTTGAAAGTTGGCTTGTTGGAGGGAAAAAAGAATGACTTAAATGCCACTTGGCTTAATGCACAAGAACATGAAAGAGGAGTTAAATGCTTTGTTGGAAGGAAAAATCCCATTTAGAGGGATTTTCAAATTTGGAAGAATATTCCCTTTTGATGCCATGTTGAGGAAAATAGAAGATTTAATAAATCAATTAAATAATTTTCTTGTGTAAGTTGCAAAAGCTAGATCATGTGATGGGGGATTAGATTAGCATTAATCATGATTTGATTAATTTTAATGGAGGTTAGTTGATTTTGACATTTAACTTAAATATTTGGGCTTATTTAAATTAAATGAGAAGATAAAGAACATTAGAGATTTAATTAAATATTTGGATTTATTTAATTAAATGGAG
Organism: Sequoia sempervirens; assembly: GCA_007258455.2. Classification (NCBI taxonomy): domain Eukaryota; kingdom Viridiplantae; phylum Streptophyta; class Pinopsida; order Cupressales; family Cupressaceae; genus Sequoia; species Sequoia sempervirens. Next base: position 186,607,536 of record VDFB02086081.1, read on the forward strand.
AACTTTAGAAGAAGAATTAAATAACATTAATTTATTTAATTAAAAAGATAAATTTAGGAGATTAATCAAATAAACTTGATTTATTTAATTAAAGAGACAAATATGGTTTAATTAAATAGAATGATATATTTAATTAGATAAAATTGATTTATCTAATTAAATAAATATTGATTTAATTAAAAGAGGAAAGATGATGAATTTTAATTAGATAAAGATTATTTGATTAAAATGGTTAGGAGAAGGATAATTAAGGATGAAATGAAATTAGTGATTCTAGATTAGGTGCATGCATAATTTTTGTGTCTACAATTTTTCCCTTTTGAAGCAATGTACTTGCTATGTTGGTTCAAAGAATAAGGGTATGTGCAGGATCATCTTGGAAAAACGAAGCCCTTAAGTGGCAAAAAATTCAGAAAAATCAGAGTTAGGAAACTTGACACAAAAATTTGAATAAGTTATCTATACTATTTAAAAAGTATGTAAGAATAGAATATATGGAAAATTGAATATAGTTTCTAAACCACTAGGTTTATTCAAAATAATAAAAAAAATATATTTGGTGAAAATTTGAAATTTCAATGCAGTATTACTCAAATTTCAGGGAAAAAATAAGTAGGTGCTTGTTTGACCACCCTAACCACAATAAAATGATAATATTTTTTTTATAATATTTTAGATATAAGTAGAGGACTCATGTCTAGATGTGATGCATATTTTTTTGTAATTTTTTTCCAAGTAAATAATTAATTATGAATTTTTTATTACAACTTTTAAAAACTCGTATGTCTTACCACCTTAACTTGGTCAAAACTTCATGAATTTTTTTTTGTCTTTTTTAGTAATATAATATGCGAAGCATAGAATGTGACACATGTTTCAAATTCAAAAAATATTGGACCATTTGAAAGCTATAGATGTTTTTCAATCAACCTATCAATCAGGACTTTAGTCGTAATTCAAATAGAAAATGAATAATAATTATTTATTAAATTCAATGTAAAACATAATTTATATTGGTGGAAAGCTAAGAATCTCCTCTAAAAACCCTTTCCGTTTTATCAATTTTGGGTAAAAAAAAGTCATCAGCCACATACCCTACACATACCCATCATATCAACACTATTTGGCCCATCATGACCCTACACATACCCATCATATCGCCACTTTTTGGGCCATCATGATCCTGCACATAGCCATAATCTTCCTGCGGTCAAATTTCAAAAAAAATCTAATTTTTTCGGATGCCCCTATGAAACGTATATTGGTACATTGCCCCCTCGAGAGATCGAGAGAAAAAAATTAATTTGAGGGTCAATCTCATGACAAAGAGGTTCAAGATGGATGTATGGATGGTTATGTTGATGATGCAAATGAGATGGTTTCAAGATGCTTAGAATAACCAATCTATATTATCCTAAACAACTTAAATGATAATGTAATGCATGTGAGATGGATGAGAGGGATGATGTGGTATGCTATGATTATGAGATTTATGTATGCTAATGTTTTGTGGATGCAGGATGGATGCATCGGTAATGATGATTAAATGTTAGTGTGGAAAAGAAAAAATTAGATGATGACAAGAGGATTTAACAAGCCAACTTTATTAGAGATGATGATGAGAGATGGATGATTTGCTTATCAGGAATTGAGACTTTAAAAGGGCTACTTACCTTATGTTTGATAACACACATAGGCACGATGCATCAAGGTATAAATAATCAAGATGGCATTGCACTTAGTGTGATGGAGTTTGACTTGACAATTAGATAGGAGTATCCCTGTTCACATCTAGCATACAAAACCTTATTCAAAATGTAGTTCAAATATTCCAAACATCTCATACCAAACATAGAAAGGAAGGCCTTCCTATGTGGTCAACAAGACACCTAAAACACCATCCCTACAAATAAAGCAAAGCACACATGAACAAGTTATATTACAAGAATATCCAACAAGTACAATAGATAAAAAGATAATGATTTTTTCCCCATTCCTTTCTCTCTAAACCCCTTTGTTTGGACATCATCAAGAGGTCATTGGAATGAGTGCAATAAGATAAGCCAAAAGAAAAAGATAAAGCAAACAAACAAGCTAATGTTCTTCATACTGCTAGCCACGACTAAACTATGGTGATGCTTGATGTTGATGTCCATTGTAGGAAGGATGCATCCTAGGACATGATGTTATCAAATGATTGACTTGGAACTAGTTGGATGATAGGCTATTGACACAAAGAGTTGACCAAGTTGTTTACATAGTGACCTAGACTTGAGACTTTGACATTTGAGTTTTCACTTTTAACTTGCACTAGACTTGTTTCTGACTATTTCACCAAAGGTTGAGGATGATGATTGATTTATTATGAGTGATGTTTATTGTGGGTGAAAGCGAGATGAGAATGGATGGATTTTTAAAATATTTGGATTTTTTTGGAGTTTTTGAAATATTTTGAGGCTATTTTTGGTTTTATTTTTTGAAATTTCAATTTTTTTGGAGTTTTATGAGATTTTGATTGAAGACCTAGCCTAAAGACCTATCCTAAGGGCATCGGGGGCTGATCAACATATTAGCCTTGCCTACGTTAGACACATAAAGAGAACATAGTTTGAATGACACAAACTCGATTATTGATGAGATATGAACAAATGGATTACTAGTTTATTATGATGGACTCCTAAGGGGCTGACCTAAGTGTCTCAGGGGTTGATCAAATATCAACCTTGCCTATGTTCAATGCTCAGAGACAATGTAATTCGACAAGAAAAATTGACATTTTTCTTTTCTTTTTTGAAAATTTGACCTATTTTTAGATTTTGATATGTTTTTAATGTTTTGGGATTTATGATTTTATGAATTTTTTTGGATTTTTTTATTTTCAAATTTTTTGGATTTTTTTTTTTAATGTTTTGGATTTTTCAATTTTGGGATTTTAAGAATACATGAATCCAATTTGAAGAGCACACGCCCCCAATGTGATGCAATAGACTACTCTGATATAGGTCAGACAAACTGACCTTGAGAATGGGCCAAGTAGTACTAGGAGGGGTCATGATACGAACACAAGACCAAGCTATGATGCAGATGCGGATGGGTGATGGATGGAGATAGCATAATGGATGGATGATCTAAGCGTGATGGATGAATGATGGAGAACAAGTTGTGAAGATCTTGGTGGATGGAAAGTGCTTATTTACACAATGCACCTATTTACCAGTTTTTCACCAAGGTACTTGCCCAAAGTGCCACCGAAGTGGTTTTCACTAGAGGACAATTTTTTTCTTTACTATTTTTAATCCTTTTTCTTTTTTTTTTAACGATTTTTTTGTTGTCACCAAGATGCCTATTTTCTAGGTTTTCATCACAGTGACCATTTTTTCAAAACATGTTCTAATATTTTTTTGTGTTTATTGGTTTTACACCCCATAAGATTAGGTGTAAAACTTTTTGAGATGGGATTTGTTCATGGGCTCTTGCAAAGGTTCGCCTTTGGGTGTTGACAACCAATATGCCCCTAACTTGTAACTTCTTGTGATGACGAATGGTCCCAACCAATTGGGTTCAAATTTTACTTTGTTTTCTAGATTCAGAACATTCTTCTGGTTCTCCTTTAACACTAGCTCTTCTACTTGGAAGGTTCAGCTTCTGATCTTCTTGTTATAAGTTTGTTTGAGTTGGTTTTGGTATACTTGTAAGTGGTTCAAGGCATCCAAGCACTACTTATCTAGCAATTCTAGCTCATTCAGTCTTGATACCTAGTATTCCTCATTTGTGATGAGATTTTGCAGTGATATTCTCAGTGAGAGGAGCTCAATATCAATGGGTAATATGGCTTCTAATCCATAGACCATGGAAAAGGGGCTGAAACCTATTGGTGTGTGGATGCTAATTCGATAGGCCTAGAGGGAAGGATTTAATTACAAGTGCCAGTTAGAGCCAACTTAATTGACCATTTTCTTGAGGATTTTCAGAATGGTCTTGTTTGTAGCCTCATCTTGGTCATTTCCTTGGGGATAATATGAGGTGGAGAAGTGATGTTGGATCTTAAATTTTTTGCATAGGTCATGAACATCCTGATTCTTGAATGGTGTTCCATTATTTGAGATAATGGCTTGTGGGACACTGTAGTGGAAAATTAAATAGTTCAGGATGAACTTTGATATCTACTTTCTAGTAATGTAAGTCATGGGAATGGCTTCTACCCACTTTGTGAAGTACTAAGTGGTGGTAATGATAAACTTGTGGCCACTAGATGAGGTGGGGGTGATTTTTCCAACGAGATCGAGACCCCACTTCAAAAAGGGCTAGGGTGTGACAATAGGGTGGAGCTCTTGAGTTGGTGCATGGTTGCGGTCCCCATGTTGCTGACATTGTAGACACCTTCTGAAAAAGTCATGTGCTTATCTTTCCATAGTAGGCCAATAATACCCCATCCTCAGCAATTTATTGGCCAAGGTCATACCACTTGAGTGTGAACCACATATGTTGTTATGTACCTTGGTTAAGGTAGTCAATGCCTCCTCAATGTTTAGGAAATGTAACAGGGTTCCTTCAATGCTTCTATGGTAAAGGGTATCTCCTAGGATGAAAAAATGAGATGCTTTCTTAACAAAGGTTTTCTTAAGGTTTGAGGTTATGTTGGCTAGGAGGACTCCTATTCTCATATAAGTGTAAATATCACGGTACTAGGGATCACCAGGACCAACGATTTCACACAAAAATTTGGACTTCGGTATCTCAAATGCAAGCATGAGAAAATGATCTACTAAGAATTCATGCTTTGGGAAATTGCAAGGGATATCCAATAGGGATCTAATTGTCGCCATGGCATCTATAGCTCTGTTGTTTGCTCTAGGTATTTTCTCAAATGTGATCTAGATGAAGGATTCCTTAAGACTTTCCACCAATTTTTTGTATGGAGGTAGCTTGTAATCCTTAGTTTGATACTCATCATTTACTTGATTTATTATTAGCTGTGAATCTCCATATACCTTGAGAGCCATGATATGCCACTACACTACTATTTTGAGTCCTATGGTTAGAGCCTCATATTCTGTGATATTGTTTGTGTAGGTAAATTCCAAATTGTAAGATCTTGGTATGTTATGTGTAGGAACCATCAAAGTGAAAATTCCAGTGGTTTGATATGCTCAAGTTGAAGATGGATTCATCAGGGAACTCTAAAATTAGCAGATTCTATGAATACATTAGCACTTCTCCTAGTTGATCTACAATAGCTTGACCTTTGATGGCCTTATGTTCCACACACTCAATGTCATATCTTGATAGGATCATGACCCACTTATCCATCCTTCCTATGAGAATTTCCTTGGAAAGTAGGTACTTGAGTGGGTCAATCTTGGAAATGAGTTTGATTTTGTGTGTTAATATGTAGTGTCTAAATTTTTGTGACTGCTAGAAAATTATTTTCGATGAAGGAATAATTTAACTCATGCCCTACCATGGTTTGACTGATGTAGTAGATAGCCCTCTCTATCCCTTTTTCATCATGTTGAGCTAGGAGAGCACCGAGAGTTGCTACTGTTGCATATATGTAGAGAATTATAGGCTTTCCAAGGATTGGTGGCATAAGCACTAGAGGTGTGAGAAAATACTCTTTGATCTTGTTAAAGGCCTGATCACACTTATCCCATTTGTATGCTACCCCCTTGTGGAGTAGGTGGGAATATGGGATTGACTTGTCTACTAGCTGAGCCATGAACTGAAAAATTGATTGGAGCCTTCCTTGTAGGCCTCTTAGCTGCTTCAAAGTCTTAGGTGCCTCCATCTCGAGGATTTCCTTTACTTTAGCGGGATCTATTTTAATCCCTCTCATGGATACGATGTATCCCAAAAAATTCCTTGATTGTACACCAAAGATCCACTTCTTTGGATTAAGGCAGACCTTGTATTCCTTAATTTTGTCAAAGATGGCACTCAATGCTACTATGTGGTCCTGCCTCTTTCTGGATTTTGCCAATATGTTGTTAACATAATCCTCCACAATCTTATGGATCTTTTCATGAAACATGAAGGTCATGGCCCTCTAGTATGTTGCTCTAGCCTTCTTTAGGAAAAATGGCATCATGTTCTAGCAATATGTCCCCCATGGACAAGTAAAAGCTATTTTATGTTGATATTATTTGGCTATCATGATTTTCTTATACACAAAGAATCCATCCATTAGTGAAAGCATCTCATGTCCCATGGTCATATCTACAATCATATCAATGTTGGGAAGCGAGAAGTCATCTTGGGGACATGCCTTGTTCATGTCTCTAAAATCTGTGCATATACGGATGCCCCCATCAAGCTTTGAAACAAGTACCATATTTGATACCCACTCTGGATAGTCGATTGGTCATATGAACCATACATCAAGTAACTTCTTTAATTCCATTTTAACCAACAAGGCTATCTGTGGATACATTTTTCTAAGCTTTTGTATGATAGGCTTTGCTTCAGGGTAAACTGCTAGATGGTGGACCACAATCTCTAGATCAAGCCTGGGCATGTTGGCATATGTAGGTCCATGCAAAGTTGACCTTTCTATCCCTTAGGAAAGAAGCTAGGAGCTCCTGTTCTTCTGTTATCAATGATTCAACATAAAATGTGATGTGGAGTTTCCTCTGTTCCCAAGTTGACTAGGTTACACTTCTTGGCTAAAAACACTGACTTTTCTTGATCTAGAGCTCTATGAGGAAGATTGAATCCTTCATCCTTGGGAACCTCAGAGAGGTTTTCACCATTGGATGCATCCTTTATTTTTACTACTTTTAGGGCAAAGAGTGCCATGGTGTGGTTTTCACTCAAAGACCTTGAGATTATTCTCAAATTTTTACTTTTGTGACTAAATGATTCAATCATCTCCCCATAGCAAGCTTGTGTGTCTAGAATGATATGAAACCTAGCCTTGTGATCTCTACATGGTACTATGTTCCATAGTCCCATGAATTCCAAGAGAGCTTCATCATTTTCAAAAGTGTCAAGAATTGGTAGTCCTCGTTGGTTGTAATTAATGAGCTAGGATTAGACTAGGTTGATTTCATGAGTTTGATGGTCATTGGTCTCAAAATACAAGGTACTAATCATGAGTAGGGAGGTGTCTTCAAAAAGAATGGGTAGATCAGTTATGGGGTCCTTATCACTACTACATACATCAGTTATGTCAAAGATTAAATTGTCTAAAGGCACACCTATGTATACGAGTAATTGAAGGGAAGATGCACATTGCTGAGGAGTTTTCACTTTTTTAACCAAGGCACCCTTTCCAAGTATTTTCACCTTTAGAGGGGTACATCTAAGACCAAAATTTCTCATACGCATTTCTAGCATGAGGGGTACTAGAAGTTCATTGTCATTTTGTCCAAGCTTTCTATTTTTGTCCAAGTTCATCCATAGGTAGGTCAGTTGCTAGTCTGTTGTCTTGGTATATGAGGTTTTATGGGTCTTATTCTATTACTTCCCAACCTAGGTCTCCCCAACTCTTGAATTTGGAGGAGCCTACTATGAAAGTTTGGGATGAGGAAGCATTATTTGACTACAGTCATTCTTGTGACCTATGAGATTGTGGTAACTCTCCTACTACAAAAGCATATTTTGGAATTTCATAATCCTCACACCCATTTTCTTGGATAATGACCTTGATATCGGAGATGGTAGGGATGGTTGATGTCCCTGTCATGAAAGTCGAGACAAGAGTAGCTGGATCAATGTATGGAGTTGAGAGGCCCTCGTCATTCTTAGGTACTTGGGGGATTTTGTAATCTTTTGCTTCCAATTTTTTTCAATAGTAAAAGGGTTCAGGATCCCCATGGACCATGTCCTCTTGGCCTTGGTATGGAAACTTTACAACTAGTGGAAGGTGGAAGCAATGACTTGCATCCCATAAATCCAGGGATGCCCCGAGAGAATATTATAAGGCAATTCCAGGTCGAGAACTTTACATGTTGTTTCCATGATGGACGACCCTACTTGAATAGGGAGTTAGATTGTGCCCAAAGACAATCTTTCTTGATCATCATAAGCTCTTACGATTATTCTTTTTCCTTTTTTAACAACATATTTGGAGAAGCCCAAGCTTTTTACTAATTTAAGGGTTCATATGTTCAACCTTGCACCCCCATCTACAGGACCCTCTTGACCTTTTTTTTATGGATGTAAGCCTCAAGATGAAGCATGCAATTTTGAGATGGTTTTGTTAGGAGATCCTATTCTGAAAATGTCAGAAGGTGAGGTGTAGTGAGGTGTGCGACCATAGCTTGGAATTCATCTGCATCAAGATTAGTGGGGACAAAAGATGAGGCCAAGGCTTCTTCAAGGATCTTCTTGTGGGATGATGAGATCTTAAACAACTCCATGATGGAGATCTAAGTTGGGGTTCTTTCTAATTAGTCAAGGACATTATAGCCACTAGGAATGGACCTTGGGTTGGAAGTGGATGCTCTATTTGGCTGAGATGACCCTGTGATGGCAACTTTTCCACCTCTTGTGGTGACTCCACAATCAGCTTGGGCTCCTTTGATGGTGATATTTGTACAATACTCATCTAGGGATGTGATGACATGGTCATATACATGATTCAAACTTTTTAATGCACCTTTTCCCTTATCATTGTTATTGTTCCCTTTGTTGTTATGATTGGGCATCAGATTCGTGTAGATCTTGAGATTTTTATTTCCCACTGGTTGTTCCACATTTATGATTTCAATGTCATCAATGACATCTTGGATCAAGTTTTTCAACCTCATGCAACTGGAAATTGTGTGTCCCTTAATTTTTTGGAAACCACAAAGGTGATTTTCATTGTACCATGATGGTTTTACGAAGGGTTCTTGATAGTTTTCATAGGTGGGAATTGTGATGATTTTTTCCTCCACCAATCTCTTCATGATAGATTTAGTCAATTCCCCAAGGACTGTGTACTACCACTTGGGGGAGTTTTTGTTTCACCAGGGTGGCCCCCTTTGATCATTCACATTGTTGACTATTTGATTGTTCGGCTGCCGAGTCATAGTGTTAGCTTGTTGATTGTTCTAATTGTTTTTTTCGGGTTGTTGGGGTGTTGGTGTGTTTTTTCAAGGAGCACTGATTACAAATTTGGCATCGACAACACCATCATTATTAATTTTTCTATTTTTTTCCCATGTGTGAAGTTTGTCGTTATAGCTAGTGGATGGGAGATCATTTTGTTTTTTAGGGTATGTGGGTGTCCCTCATGCAATAAGGGCTCATTCAATGTTAAGTGCCTTGGAGATCAATTGGTTGTATGTGGTAATACCTTGCACCTTGAGATGAAATGCCAAGGTTCACTCCAAATTGGAGATGATGGTGCAAAATTGTTCTTCTGACATGGCCCATTTTCTCCTAGTGGCCTTCGATTGCCATCATTGTAGAAAGGAAGTGAATGATTCTCCTTTAGCTTGTTTAAGAGCAGATAGTTCCTCTAGACTAACATCTATATTGATATTGAAGGCATAATTTTTTTATGAATGCATCTACTATCTCTTGGAACTTCTTGATGCCTAGAGGGAGGCCTAAGAGAACCACTCCATGGCTTGGCCAGCCAAACTTCTAGGAAATAGCCGCATCAAATATGTATCATCATATGCGACTTCCATGAAATGCACTTGGAATTCCTTGATGTGATCTTTAGGGTTTCCCATCCCATGGTATTTATCAAATTTGGGGATTTCAAATCCCTTTGGGAATGATTTCATTGCAAGACTACTATCAAATGGATAGGGACATAAGTTGTTGGGTGTCTTTGTGGTTTTCCCTAACTAAAGATTAAGCACTTGTTGTGAGAGCAACTTGTAACATGATGCTATATTGGTTTGACATGTTTTAATTTGGTGGTGGTAGTGGTGGTGGATTCAGAATGGTGTTTGTTGTTGTGACAAGAGGTACAATTGTATTGATGATTGGGATTTGTGTAGTGGATGGTTTGATTGATATGTTTGGTCCTTGAGAGACCATCTTTTGAGGTATTTAGGGGATGGTTGATTGTGTTATTGGGATAGTTTCCATCTATTTTTGTGATATCAATGGAAAGATGGGAGGATTTAGTATGATGCTTTGATTGATGATCAAGGCTTTTCTTTGAATGAGTGGCGGTAACAAAGGTAACCCCAAACCAAGAGGTAATGTTGATATTTGTGGCAAGGGTAGAACTGGTGAAAAAGTGAGTGGCATAATCCCTTGGGGAAATGATGAAGATGAAGAGTCAAAGATGCTCCCTAGTCCAAATAGCCCATCTTCTCCCTGTGAAGTTATAGGGAGATAGGTTTGAGGTGTTGCGTGAAATGATGATGATGGATCATTGGGATCTTGAGAGGTGAGGGGTACATATAGGTGTAATGGATTTTAGGGGATGAGTTTCCCGAAGATAATGTTTATGTCCAAATATTGATTATTCACAAGGGGGTGTTTCTTATAGTGCATTGAGAAATGTTCTCCCTTTGTTAACAATGGGTTGAGTTGGAGCAATGGATGATGTAATTTACAAGATGGGTTGAGTGATGCTTTGAACTAGGTGTGTGGATGAAATTAGGAGTGTAGATGAAATTTGAGGTATGATCCCTAGAGGTTGTTCCAAAATGGTGATCACATCATAATCAGAAGGGAGTTTAGCCCTTTGCTTTGCTAATTCAAGCATATATTGTGAGGGATGAAGTTTCATCATTATATTGACAATCCTATGATTCTTGATATGTTGGACTATTTTTGATGATCTCATCTTGTGTCATCCCAAAGGAATTATTGGTAATATCCTCTACTTTACCTTCCTCTTGAGGATTTTGTGATGATGGAGGAAGATTAGTTAGGGGATTTCTTGATCCAACATGATTAATTTTAGAATTTGTTTGACTTAGGTAAATTGAAGTTGATGTTTCTTTGTTGGCCTCCATGTTCTTCATTTGTTGTGATCTTGTTTGAACCAAAATAAGGCTCAAAAGAGAAAATTTAGGATGTTTAAGGATCAAAGTGTGATGGTGAAATGTGTGAAAGGTGGATGGTATGGATGATTTAACTCTTAGAAGATCTTGGAGGGGATTCAAGACTTTTGGGAATTTTTGGATTCTTGGATTCTTGGATTTTAATTTTGACCTTGATTTGGTTTTGGATGTTTTTTATTTCAGATAATGAACAAATATATCCCAAGATATATTGGATGTTATCTATGGGATAAACTTGCCCACAAGATGAGAATTCGACTAAGTGTAGGGAGAAGGATGCATCAACCCACACCTAACCAAACACGGTGATTTGATGATAATTCAACTAAGCATATGGAGAAGGATACATCTACACATACATAGTAAAACAATTTTTTTTGATGTTTTGATTCAAGGATTTTGATTGTTCAGGATTTTGATTCATGGATTTGCCAAAAAGTCTAGCATAAAGGATGGTTTCAAGATTTTCAAGATTTGTTGGTGAGATGATTTTGATTGATGTTTGAAATATGGAAGAAGGTTGACTTTGATCCTATATGTACCTTAAAAAATACTCTTGTTTACAAGACCTCGGTTTTGAAGAGCACACTTTACTCTAAACAAGATGCTTAAATTGTTGAAAAATTCTTAGATTCAAACAATAATAAAATGAGTACAAATTGGGATTGTTTCTTGAAGCTCTTATGTAAAAATTGAAAAGAAATATTTGTCTGAATTCATAGAGCATTGAGAGATGCTTTTGATGAGCTTTTGAATTTGGTTTCCATATTTTTATTTTGCATGAAATCATTTGAGACACATGTGTGGGGTTCAATTGTTCTTAGCTTTTCTTAATGACTTCCTTTTACCACAAACAATTCTTGATTAGGTTTTCAAACTAAATGTCCAATGTCTTAACTTCTTATCATCCTACAAAGTGTATCATGTGGAAATTGAGGAAATCAAGGAAAAAGTTACCTAATGTTGAATTTAGTAGGAGTAAATTGAGATGAAATCCAAATTCCTAGAAACCTCTAAGGATACAAATCCCAAGGGCAAGCAATAGCATGTGAATTTGTTCAAGGATATTTTCCTCTCCTAAAGGGTTTGAGATTTTATGCTCATGTTAAATGTTTTTTTTCCAATGATTTTGATCAAGAAAAGTGTTTTGATTTCAAGAACATGCACAACCCTATGGATATTTGAGACAATATTTGTTGAGTCCCCACTTGGACAAGTCTAGCTATGCCTACTTTTAGTGGATGGTTATATGCTTGACCACATAGGCTCTCCCTTACAACGCACTCACTTCTCAGGTCATCCAAGCATTAGTACCCATGAATCTTCCATGCCATACTTCAGAATGACTGTTCTTGCACCAACAAATAGATAAGGATTTTGGCCTTTTTAAACAAAGGGTTTTCATGTGGGCATTCCATTCATGGGGGACCATCCATGCGGCAAGAGACCATTGCTTCCCTTCCTGTTAGAATAATCCTTGTGATACCTACCTTTCCTCAAGTACCCACACTTATATCTCGGGTGGAAGTCGCTTGGTTTTAGCATGTTTCCGGTTGGGTCGTTCTCTTGGGTGATTAATTTTTTCCACAAGGCATACCCTCTAAGAAAACACAAAAGGGAGAAAACACATCTATATTTCAATCAATATTTGTTGAGAAACAAAGAGAGAACACACACGATATGTTTCACTCACACTTGCAATATTTGTTCAATTTAAGGATCCAAATTGAAGTGTGTAGGAAATCACTTACACAACTTAATATCACCAAAATCCTTTTGATTCTCAAGATCGTCATGAGGCATGAGAGAAGCGCATGTCTTTTTGATGATATTATTTTGGGTAAGTGATTACAAAAACAAAGATGCACATTTTCATTTTAAATCCTCAAAGAAATTATTTTATTCTTTTTAAAGCACCAAAATGAAAGATGAAAGTTGTTTGTTCAATCGACAACCTTAAACAAAATCTAGTAAGTTTTCCTAGAGTTCTCTTTAACCCTTTATAGAAAAGAAAAATATTTTGTAGTGTTCTTTTTAGAATCCAAAAACACTGGAGTTGGTCTAAAACATAAAATTAAAGCATAGAATGGAAGCTCTAAGAATTTAAAAATTATTTATCAAATTCAAGTTTAATGTTAAATTCTCTTCAACTCCAAGATTCTTCAAAGATCACTTCTTGCAAGTTCCTTGTGCAGACGAAATCCTTACAAGATAAAAAAGACAAATCATGTGAAGATCAAGTTATTAATTAAACTCATCTTAAGCATTAAATTCAAATAATAGAATGATTTTAAAGACCAATGATTTTGAAGGAAAAAAAAAGGAAAAGGATTAATAAGAACCTTGCTCTCTTAGAATTTAAAGCAAAACAATTTAATATGTTTCTTGCAAACATAAAAGAGCTTAATTCACATCATCAAACCAGAGAGGTATTTTTTTATTGCTCATTGAAAATAAAGTTAACTATATATCAAGAAAATGAGTGATTTAGGTAATATCTTACTCAACTTTCTTTCACATGGTATGGATTATAATATATTTTCTAAGAATTTTTTACCACTGTAGGAAACATTGCGCAAGGCAGATGAGATATTTAACTCAAATAATAAAGATTTAAATGTTATTTATGATGGTTTAGTCAGTTTTCATTTGTCTTGATAGGGATAAATACTAATCAGAAAAAAAATGCAAGTCTCCTTGTAATGATAAAATTCAATTATCAAGATTTACTCGCTAGTTGCTAGCATTGTTCTTCTAAAAAAACAACTCTTTTAAGAAAGGTATTGCATGTTGACTAAAATATTGTCTGGTTCTAGAACTTAAAACATATATCTATGACAACACGTGTGCTAGTCACCTAGATTCACAAGATGTTGAACATTACAAGTTACAATTGTCATCATAAATTAATGAATAATTTATGCATTATGATATACTAGACTTTGGAAGTATCATAATCAGTTTTGTGTTCTAATGTAAAAAGTGAATCTAAAAACTATCTAAAAAATATGGTTGGTGAAATGCACTACAATACCTTATTTATGGTGGTTTGTGAAACATAAACAAGCGCAAATGTTAATAAAACACCTTCACATATACTTTAAATAAACGAATTTTTAAAGTTCACAATGACAAGCCTCCATTACCAAAAAGAGAATCAATCAGATCCTAATCAACAACCCACCTTGCTTACCTTAGTACAGTTCAGTTGAGCGATTGCAACAAAGAACAAGTAGTTTGGTTATTAATTAAAATGCAAAAGCTAGGCAAGAAGAACGTCATACTTTCTACCAGTGAACACAACCTTTACCAATGATATCTCATAGGATTGTAATGATTGCAAGACAAGATTATTGCACCCATGTGAGTGTGCATGACTTAAACTCTCTAGTAGGAACATATGATCGATGCCTTTAATAGGGAGGTTGAAATTTTTCAAATAAAATAAATGAGTATCGTGCATCAAAATTTCTACCAAAGTTGCAAACTTTCAAAGCATAATATCATTCAATATTCAGGCTGAGCTTCTTTGCTATGCAGATCAATCACATAAGGAGCTAATTTAAAATAATGAAAGACATAGAAAGAAAGATATAACAAACAAGTAGTGGCTAAATTAATGTTTACAAATTTCTTCCTGAATGAGAAATATAAAGATAATTAAAATCACAATATTATCCCATTAAAATCTGTTGCATGAAATGATGACTCCTTCTGTATTCATAGTAGAGATTTCAACTATCGAGCTTTCCTTGCAATGATACATCTGCATATGTATTCCTTCGCATGCTTTACTAGCAACCATATAGTAAACATTAATAAATATATTGAGATTTTAATGCATTTAAGAGAAGTAAAAGATCCTTCTAGCACCAGATGTAAAAATACAAATCCACAAGCTTAAACTATACCATACACATTAGCATGATGTAAATTTGAAACAAGCAAACAAAGTAGTATTCCGATGAAATAATCCAACATGTTTCATATTGCAAACAAAAATAACAAAATAAACTAATTGAGAGCATGAAAAACATAGTGGATACCTATCCCATAATGGATTGGTGCCACTTTGATATGAAAAGTAGCCCTTTCCCAACCCTTTGACAAGCTAAATTATGAAGATGCTATGCTATGAAGATGGTGGATTCAAAAATGCATAACTTGTGGATCCAAAATGAGAAGAAAAGCCTCTTATTTATAGATGAGATTGAGAGAAGAAGAGGAAAAATGGAAGAATGTGGGACTAATCATCCACCAATGGCCAAGTACCACTTGTCAAGATGTGAGAGGATGAAGGTTGAGCACATTTTGATGGATGTGCCAATAAATGATATTAGGTGGATTTTCAACTTTGAAAGTTGGCTTGTTGGAGGGAGAAAAGAATGACTTAAATGCCACTTCGCTCAATGCACAAGGAGATGTAAGAGGAGTTAAATGCTTTGTTGGAAGGAAAAATCCCATTTGGAGGGATTTTCAAACTTGGAAGAATATTCCCTTTTGATGCCATGTTGAGGAAAATAGAGGATTTAATATATCAATTAAATGATTTTCTTGTGCAAGTTGCAAAAGCTAGAGGATGTGATCGGGGATTATATTAGGATTAATCATGATTTGATTAATTTTAATGGATCTTAGTTGATTTTGACATTTAACTTAAATATTTGGGTTTATTTAAATTAAATGAGAAGATAAAGAACATTAGATATTTAATTAAATATTTGGATTTATTTAATTAAATGGAGAACTTTAGAAGAAGAATTAAATAACATTGAATTATTTAATTAAAAAGATAAATTTAGGAGATTAATTAAATAAACTTGATTTATTTAATTAAAGAGAAAACTATGGTTTAATTAAATAGAATGATATATTTAATTAGATAAAGTTGATTTATCTAATTAAATAATTTAGATTGATTTAATTAAAAGAGGAAAGACGATGAATTTTAATCAGATAAAGATTATTTGAT
Source organism: Sequoia sempervirens (assembly GCA_007258455.2). Classification (NCBI taxonomy): domain Eukaryota; kingdom Viridiplantae; phylum Streptophyta; class Pinopsida; order Cupressales; family Cupressaceae; genus Sequoia; species Sequoia sempervirens. The sequence continues at coordinate 186,623,466 of VDFB02086081.1, forward strand.
TAAAATGGTTAGGAGAAGGATAATTAAGGATGAAATGAAATTAGTGATTCCAGATTAGGTGCATGTATAATTATTTTGTCTACATGTTCAAATAGATGTTCTTCCACAATATCTTCTAACACTAAACTATCTTCTTCAAATGTAGAGAAGATAGTAAGAGTGGAAAAGGGTGGATTGTGATGATTATCGATACAAGGTAAGGTAGGAGAAATTAATTTAGCTTTGTGTGTCATAATGTTGTTGCAAGGAGGAGGAAGAAGACATGCAAGACTTGCATGATCTTCAATATTTTTTGTCTTTTTTCATCAAGATATCTACATTACCAATGGGAGAGACATCAGGAGAAGAACAAGTATGATTATCATGATCATCGTTGCTTGCATCCTCTTGTGTCAAACCTTTCATGGATGAGCTAGAAGAGATGAAGTCTTTAAGAGCTTAATCTAACATGTCTAAGTCATCACTACAAAAATGTTTGGGGGATAAGTTATCACCAATTTTTTTAGGCTTGTCATGACAAGCTTTAGAGGATGAAGTGAGTGAGAGGATACCCTTAAGGGCTTCATCTAACTTATTAACATCATCACTACTACGTGGCTCAGATGAAATGTTGTTTCAAATTTCAATCATGTGTTTAATTGGATCATTTGATGTGTTCTGTGATTGATTGTTTACATGTGCTAATGTTTCCTCAATGTAAGCTGATCTAAAAGGACTACGAAATAGAGTTGAAAATGGAACTTGCAAGAGCCTAAAGGCCATGAATGTAAACAATGCTTATTGCTAATGATTTAAAGGTATGAAAAGCTATGTAAAATGAAATTGAAAGACATAGGATGCAATGCAACTTTTCAAATTTCAAACAAAGTAATTTACTGTTGAAACTTTGCATTAATTTGAAAAATGAAAGATTGGAAATGCAAATGTGAATTTTAACCATGCATGAAATGAGCTCTTTGAAGAAAGATGTGACAAAATGCATGCTATAGAATTGCAATTGACTAATGTATACAAGTGAAGGCACCAAACAAAAGCCTTAAAAAAAATTTATGAGTTTTGTAAAGTGTTGTTTCAGGGATCAGAAGGGATTGGTTCGCCTAGGGTGGTGAATGAGTCCCAATAATGAATTTTTTCAAAATGTTCAAAAATTTGTAACTGATTTTGACGTGTTCTAAGTGCTATGATGTAGGTCTAAATGAAAAATATAAAATTTTAGGACTTTTCAATGATTTAAGATGCAAAAATGCAACCTATCATGCACTTTTACTTATGCAAAAATGGAAACCTAGAATGCAAAATGCAATGCAAGAAAATATAGGATCATTAATGGACTCCAAAATTGGAGAAGAGGGAATTCAAACAGAAAAATTACCAAAATGTGACAAAGATTTTTGGCTCCCCAAAATCTCTAGCTCCTTCTTAGGGTTTTTCACCTAGAAGGAGAGGAAAATGGGCTAAAATGACTTTGTTAACACTAGAAGAGATGGAAAGAGAGGTGTGAAATGTGTGTGTGAATGTGTCTATATTTTGAGAAATTAATGAAAATTTAGATTAAGGAATGTATTCTAACCTAATGCAAAAGTGTTGGAAAAAATAATGTGTATTCAAACTATTTAACTAGAAATGCAAACAAACTGTAACATAAAGTAACCCAGTTGAAGATATGAACCTGGAAGCTAGAAGAGGCTGGAATGAGGCTCTGAATACTTGTAGAAGTCACTAGAAATTCTCATTGGGACTGATTCACCATGCATGGTGAATGAGTCTTTTTTTTTCCAGAAAGTGTCAAAACCAATTTTGGGGAATTGGGTATCCAAATCAACAAACATCACTGTTGAAGCCTAGAAATGGGACTGATTCGCTATCAATTGTGAATGAGTCATCTTCTAGAAAAAAGAGAAATCTAGATAGGATTATGTGACTAAGGATCTGCAATTTTGTTTCTCACGAATCCCCAGATCTGAATCTGCAAAACTAGACCTGTAGACTCTCTCCAAGCTTGAAAAAGGGCTTGAAACACCTTGAATGAATTTTATGAGATATTTACACCTTTCCTCACCTTTCCATTTGTTAAATCTGCTTACAAAAACACATGCAAAGGGGAAAAAGTGTTGAAGGTTAGGATATAGGGGCTTGCCTTGGCCAAACCCCTTTAGGTAATTAAACTAGAGTGATGAAATAAAGTAAAGAACCATGCAACAATGAATATTATTACCTTTCCATGGTGATTTATCTTGAAATACCACAACAATACATGAATATTCAAACCTTGAATGCTTTAGAAAGCTAATTTGATGACTTCTAATGAAGAATACCTAGCTTGCATGACTTGGATGAGAAGATAGATGATGAATTGATGATGAGAGATGTAAAAATGAGGATAAAAAAACTTATTTATAGATAATTGTGCCTTAGTATCCTGATTATACCTCGTCATATGCCGAGATTTAGTGAAATTAAACTTTAAATTTCATTTTTTCATGCTCAAAGGTCAAAATGGGGCTAGATAGGACTCATTCAACGCACATGGTGAATGGGTCCCACCTGGATGGGATTGATTCACCATGCATGGTGAATGGGTCCCATAGGGGCCATTCCTAAAACTAAGAAGCTAGGAGATAATGAAATAAGGTTTAAAGTTCTACTTTGTTAGATATTTGATCAATTTGAACCTCAGGATGCACAATATGGGTTATTAAGAACCTATTAGTGATGATGTAAATATCAAATAGGTCTTGGGACACATAAATCAATGTGAAAGTGTGATTAAATACACTTTACAACACTAAAATGAAGTCCACATAGCCTAGGAATGCACAAGAACCAATGTGAATGTGCAAGACACATTACAACACTAGTTTATTAAATTTAAGTTAATAACCTTCTAGATTAATGTAATAATGTTATTAAAAACATTTTATAATGTTGAATTGGGGATAAATATGTTTATTAAGTCTAGAAAAGCATGAAATCATCTTACAACACTTTACAACACCTTTACGAGATGTCATTAAAAGAATTTTATTCACTTTTTAAGGGTCCTAGACCTAGTGTGGATTCACAAAATGGCTCACAACACTTGATTAAGTCCTCATTAAGTCCATTTTATCATTAATTATTCCCATGTCAAGAAAAGGGTCCTTTTTTCTATGGCATAGAGATTGACTACTTGAGGAAGGTCCGATGACACGTAACTTGGTGATCCCTATGTTTGATGGATTTGATTATAGTGACTAAAAAGTACAAATGAGATGATGTTATGCCTTGCATAACCACCCCCATTTTATTCTAGAACAAAATGGGTTCCCCCCTTCTCTTTTGGTTTCTTTGCCTCTGTTATTTGTTTTGTGTTTGGGGTTTCTTCTGTTCTTTTTGTTTTATCTTTTGTTCTATCTGATTTGATGTTGGTCTTATATTAGCTTGAGTTGATTTTCTTCTTGCTAAGAATTCAATGAAATAATTATGGACAATAGTGGATTTATTGTAATATGTCTATATTTGCTTCTGGGGACTTATGTAGACCTTTCTTTTGCAGGGTTAAATTACACACATGGTGATATTTTCCAAGGGAACTTAGCTGGAAAGCATTCCTCAATCTAGTTGATCATTAATTTCCTCCGAGGAGAAAATCGGCAAGACCCTGTAGTTGTCTTGCTAACTGGCTATGTGTTCTATCCAAAAGAGGCTCATCAGTCGCCCAAACTTCATGTCACCGAGAGTCTTTATGTGTCTCACTGACCGAAGGATCCCTCACCAAAAGATTCTAAATTTGGTATAAATTTTTGTTGAAAGGGGTGAAGTCTCGGCGATAGGGGTGTGGTGTTGGTAGGAAGTCTTGCCAATCAAGCAAGCTCTCCCCAAACTCAAATGAACTCTCGATGAAGCGGGAAGACTTTGGTATAGGGTCTCAATGAAGGAGTAGGTCTCAACAATAATTTTTCCTTCGGTAGGAGGTCTGGCTGATTAGCGTATCTCTGGCCGAAAATGTAGGAGGAGCCCAGAAAAAATTTGCGCTTAGCGAAAGGAAGCTTCGGTCAGTGTAAAGTCTCACCGACCGAAGGGAATCTTAGTGAGACAAAAATCATATCATCGCCATGAGGTCTTGGTGAGATCTTTATGTCACACCAAAAAAATGTCCCTTTGGGGAGAAGAAAGATGTGGTCAGTGTGAAGTCTCACCGAAGGGAAAGGTCTTGCCAACATAAAGTAATATCGGCATAAGTCTTGCTGATCCCTCAGAGTCACAATGGAATGAAATGACATCGGCAAGGAAAGATTTCATCGCCATGAGGTCTTAGCAATTAGGAGATGTCTCATCGATAGGACGTTCCTTTAGGGAGAATGAATGCATTCGACGAAATGTCTGGGCGGCTCTGACGTGTTTCGGTGAAAGCAAAACAGATTCTGTATGATGTCTCGCCAATCAAGCAGGCTCTTGCCGAAAGAAAGTTCAACCCAATAGGATCTCACTGAGAGGTATAGCCTTTGGTCAATGATCTCACCGAAGGGGAAGGGTCATGCTGAGACAAAAGGCCGGAGCTTGAGGAGGACAGGAAGAAGTTAGGGAGACTCCAAACGAATGAAGGGGCTAAGCTATGAGGTCACATCGACAGGCGACGGTCTTGCCGAGGGGATTGTGCCCTCGGTGTAACATTTTGGATTCGGTGTGGGGTCTCAGTGACAAAGTGAGGTTTTCCTGAAGTTCTATCAGCTCAACGAAGGGAAGCTTCAGTCAGTGAAAGTTCTTGTCGACTGAAGGAACTCTCGGTGATAGTGTGTGAGCTCGGGGTAAGGTTGCCCCAAAATGAAGAAGTCTCCCCGAAGTGGAAGAAGCTTGAGCTCAAAAAAAAAGGGAAGACATCACCAAGAGGTCTCGCCGACATAATGGAGTCTTTCCGAGGAAGGAGTTTGAGCTCGGCGAGAAAAGAGGAGATCGGTATGAAGTCTCATTGATAAGATGGACTCTTGCTGATAGGAGATCTAAGCCAGAAAGAGATAACATCGCTGAGTGTCTCACTGACCCATAAGGGTCTCATTGAAAGGAAATAAGCTTGAGGAGAATAAAATAAGTTTTTCGAGATGTCCCATTGACTAGCGACTATCTTACCAACGGTTCTTATGGTATTGATGTGGCTTCTGCAGCTCGCCGAAAGGTCTTTTCGACTATCTTATGCTACAGCGATAGTTGATAAAAGTGACATAATTTCATTGGGGAGAAATAATGAGTGTCTCACCAACATGTGATTCAATGCGGACCACTTTTGACTGACCGAGAATCTTGCGTGGCTTATGTTCCTCCAATCAGACAAAGCTAGAGGAATGACCTATCGATGGACTAACCACTCCTGTAGAGAAGATTAATAGGATGTAAATGACATGGATTCCTTCTGAGATCCCAAGGTAGTGGATTGGCTCAGGTGAAATGTTCAAATCTATAGGGAGTCCTGATGATGCTTCCAAAAGATGGTCAGCATGCAGAGAAGTCAAGAGCATGAAGAAGGCGGAAGGAAAGAAGCAACCACAAGTTAGGGAGGATAGTTGTGAGGTTTGTTGGCAAAGGGGCAGATTGGTATTAATGGAAAAATGCTTTGGAGCTTTCAAGATAGATTTCAGAAAGAGTTCGAGTATGGACACACAGATAAATGAGTTAATGCTATGGATACAAAAGATCAGAAGGCCTCTCTCGAGGTCAATTCATCATCAACATGGACAGCAGGGCTACACATTGAATGCAGGATTAACTCTCTTCAAAAAATCTGAGGGACGACCCTCTTGCAGTCAGTGGATATTTTGTAAAAACCCTAAAATAGTAGCCAACACATTCCTTTTAACATTCTACATATAGGCCATCCTGGCCTCTTTGTAAGGGTTAGACAGTTAGAGGTAGAGAAAATGAAAGAAGAAAAGGAGAAGATACAGTGTTAGAACAGATAGTTAGAAGAAAATCTAGGAGTTAGTTAGTTAACAGAAGGAGATAGGGTTGCATCCTAATTCTTTGTAATAGGAGCCTTCTTTTGTCTTCTTAGTTTGTAGTTATATTTAGTACGAACCAATAATGTATCTGGGTATGTGCAGGATCATCATGGAAAAATCAAGCCCTTAAGTGGCAAAAAATTTAGAAAAATCAGTGTTAGGCAACTTGACGTAAAAATTTGAATAAGTTATCTATATTATTTCAAAAATATGTAAGAATAGAATTTGTAGAAAATTGAATGTAGTTTCTAAACTACTAGGTTTATTTAAAAATAAATAAAATCTATTTGGAAAAATTTTGAAATTTAATGCAATAGTACTTAAATTTGGAAAAATAAGAAGTGTGTCCCACCCTAACCATAATAAAATGATAATTATTTTTATAATATTTTATATGTAATTAGAGGACTCATGTCCAGATGTGATGCATTTTTTTGTAATTTTTTTCCAAGTAAATAATTAATTATGAATATTTTATTACAACTTTTAAGAAATATAAAAACTCATATGTTTGACCACCTTATCTTGGTCAAAACTTCATGAAATTTATTTTTTATTTTTTTAATCCTATAGTATGTGAAGCATAGAATGTGATGCATATTTGGATTCAAAAAATGTGATACCGTTTGAAAGTTATAGATGTTTTTCAATCAGCCTATCGATCAGGACTTTAGTCGTAATTCTAATAGAAAATGAATAATAATTATTTATTAAATTCAAATTAAATAATAATTTATATTGGTGGAAAGCTGAGAATATCCTCTAAAAACTCTTTTCATTTCATCAATTTTGGATTAAAAAAAGTCGTCAGCCACATACTCTACAAATACCTATAATATTGCCACTTTTTGGCCCATCATGATCCTGCACATACCCATCTTTTCAGTTTTCTTAATATTAATGGAAACTATTCAGAGTCATAGATTTTCTATACATTGGTGATTGTGCAAGTTTTGTAAGTGTTACTTATATGTTTCATTAACAGTAGAAACAACTAGATTAAAATCTACTTCAGATTGTGTTCGAGAATGGTGTTTGTCTTGAGTTAATCATCTGATTTGAGAATCTTTCAAGGATTGAGGTCTTACTTTAATGTTTTGTTTCAATGATAACTTGCAATTTGTTAATTAAATCAGTACTATAAATGAATGAAACTGTGTGTCAATCACAAGTTAATTTCGTTTTATAGTTTTAGTTTAGGAAATCCTTAAAAGATAGCAACTCTAGTTAAGATAGGTGAATTATTTTCTGTTTTAAAACTCTGGTCTATCTTTTTATGTTTCTTTAAAAAACCCTAGTTAGAGTAGGTTTAAATTCATGCTTGATATTAGAACAATCCAGAAGCTCAACACCAGTAGGTCCCTTGAATATTACTATTACATTGGCCAATTGAGCAACATCACCACAGTTGAGAACCAACTACAAAGACCTTGGGAGCTAAGACATCCATGTGTTGCCTTTCTCTTTTAGGAGAAAAAAAGTAGCAATATTCTATTTAACTATTGCTGTTCCATTTGGAGTGTCCACAGAATTTAGCACTAGAAGGAGGGCCTAGAAGGGAAAATTGGATAAAACTGGGTTTTTCTCCCTAGAAAGGCCCCATAGAGTTCTTCAATCAGCTAAAAATCCATCACCTTTCATAGAGCTAAAGACCCCAACAAGACACAAGAATCACAAGGCTGGGGCAACCATTATACCACCCTTATTAGCTTCACTCACTCCACCAGGATTTTCACCAATACCCCAATGGGTACCTAACAATCCACCATCACGTCCATCTCAATTGTCATCATAGCTGGCTCAACCACCACCCCCACCAATGGAATTCTTTCAGAATAATCCCTCTCCATTAGGGACTGTTCTTGGAGGTTTTCACAATATGACCAAGAACCCTGGGAAATTCTGCCCCAAGTATATTCATGGCGAGTCAATGAGTGTTGAAGAGCACATACAAGCTTTCAAGGATGCTTGTACTAGAGCTTAGATAGCTCACCATGATGTAGTCTATAGGTTTTTCCCTTACTCCTTAGGGGACATGGCATACAATTGGTACCTTAATCTTCCTCAAGGTTCCATTCTAACCTGGACACATTTGGAAAATGCCTTTATCAATCAGTTTAGGGTTTATATGGATCTGGCTCTTTTATACCACCAATTTGCCACCATAAGGAAAGAGCCATGTGAATTCTTGCCCCTATTCAATACCAGATTCCAGCGAATGTATATGAGATTGTAGGATCCCTATCTAGTCACCGAGAATAGTGCCATTCAAGCTTACTTTAGAGTTATAGACCCCCTGCTTGGCTTGTTCTTGCAAAGGACTTATCAACCAGCTGATATTGACTCTCTATCCAAAGTCTATCATCTAGCTATCAAGCTGCAGCAACAAATTAGTTCTCAACAAGGAGGCCTATGAGGAGGTTTCCCTTCGATAGGATATCAGATGCATAGCCCAACTCCTCTATTCAATACTATCCTAGGAATGTCTCCATCCCATTATGGGCCCATGTCTAAATTGCAAACTCAACCACTTATCCAATTCTTTGCTACTAGAACTTTTGATCCCTTTCAACAATCATAGCTTCCTCAAAGTTCCCATGGTCATCATAACCAAATTGGAACACCAAATCATTGTGGTCAGCCATTGTTGCTAAGAATGTGGAAAGTGAAAAGACAACTCAGCTTACAAATGAGGTAGAAACCTTGAAGAAAAAACTGTATCAAGTTACAAATGACATGGCTCAACTTCGGTCGAACCCCTCCCAAAACCGAGGTGGCTACCCTAGTCAAAACAACAACAATCAGGGTAATTATCAGAACCATAATAATTACAACCAAAGAGGTTATCAGGGCCAAAACTCCTCTAATCAAGGATATCAAAATCAAAATAGAGGGTATAACCAAAGGCCAAATAACAGTAGGCAATGGAATACATGGCCTAATAATGGTGGAGTCTCTCACAACTATCAAGAAAATGAGGAGAGAGCACATATTGCAAATGTGGCTGACCTCAACTTTATGACCAATTGGTGTAGGCTATATGATACTGCCACCCATTCTGAGGTAAACTGCCCTGAAGTGGAGAAGATGGTCAAGATGGCACAGGAAGATTCCCAAACATTCCAAGGGAACCCTCACAAGGGAGGTGGCTCAGTAGATACAATAATGACTTATGACCTCTTTGAGGAGGAACCTTCATTCCGAAGGCAAGAGGAGAATGAACTAGAGGAAGATTCATATGATGCTCAATCCTTTTAGATGAAAGGGGGACACTTCATGAGGAATCAGAATAAGGTTCCATTCACTACATCAACACCTCCTAATCACATGGTGCCTCCAAATCAAAGTGCTGATAATAACCCTCTTCCACCAAAAGGCCCGCCTAACTTCCATAACAAGGGTAATTCCTTTGGTGTTTTCAAAGGTACTGCTAGTTATAATACAAAATTTGATATTGTTTCTGAGATGCAGAAATACAAAACTTCTTTGTCATATTTTGACATCTTAAAGTGGTACCCTGCCCAAAGGGAGATAGTGCTAAAAGCTTTGGAGCAAGCTGACAAATCAAAAGGAAAGAACAAGGTGGAACCTGCTGCAGAGATGAATGTAGCCTTGTATAGAAACAAGGTAGGTACTCCACCATTTCTTTTGAGTTTAAGAATTTGTGGGAAGAACCTGCATAATTGTTTGTCGGATTTAGGGGCTTCTGGCAATGTCATGCCATTCTCTATATGTAAGAAGTTAGGATTGAACCTGGTCCAAACAAATAAGAAGGTCATTCAACTTGACAAGACAGAGGTTAATGTGGTAGGAGAATTAAGAACATACATGTGCAAGTAGGATCAGACCCCAGGGTTCAAACCAACATAGACATCCGAGTAGCAGACATTCCCGAGACCTATTGTATGCTGCTGAGCAGAGATTTGATGAAAAATCTAGGGGGATATCTTTCCCTTTACTTTTCACATATGTGGCTGCCATAGAGAGGGATTCCTACTCAGATTAGGATTCAAAGTGAGCCTTGCCTCAAGCATATCATCACTGAGTATGATTGTTCCAAAGAGGTAGCTTACTTTGAGACTGAGATGGGGGTTTATAAAAGAGAAGAAATTATAACCTTCTTGGTTCTCAATTCTAAAGACATGTCAATACAGAAACTCCCTAACCCCACGATTAATGAAAATCAACAAGCCTTGATTAGAATGCTGCAACAAGACCAACTGGTCTTAGGGGAAGATACCAATTTGTAGAGTCTTCTTCTACCTAACTGGTGCAGGGTGAATTACCAAAATCACTCTGAATTAACTTGCCAACCCTGCATTGATATTTTAAATCATGTTGCCCAAGGTAAACAAGCTGGCTCAAGCCACCCTGAGACCATTACAGACCGCTTCTCATTTGAAGCTAAAGAAGTAACAATGCTGACTAGGGATAGAATATCTTTGAAGGAAGTTCAAATTGAACCTACCCCAGACATATTTCCGAATAAGCATATTGACAAGGAACAGTCCCAAGGTTCATTTGTCACCCCTACACCCACGAATATACCAAAACCAAAGGGGTTAACCAAAGACACAAGTGGCTGCCAGAAGGGTAGCCATAGGTCAGATGATATAACTAAACAGGAATTGGAGAGTGTATCTAAAGAACTTATAGAGCATCATTTCCCTATACCTAATGCAAAAGATCAAGCAGCCCAAATTGTGACTCATCTAACAAAAGCACCTATAACAACTTCAAAAGAATCAAATCCAACCCGTGATCAACTATGGACCCTTGCGTTTGATGGATCCAAATCTAAGATAGGCAGTGGTGTTAGAATTGTACTAACCAGCCCTAAAGGGAAAACCTTCTTTGCTTCTTACAGGTTGCAATTTGGATGTACTAACAATGTAGTAGAGTATGAAGCTCTGGCATGGGGATTGATGTTTGCACATAAGAAGAAGGTCACTTCCTTGATGGTCAAGGGAGATTCATAAATAGTTATTAGGAAAGTGCGTAGCCAATATACATGTCACAACAAAAGGTTGGCAGCATATAGAAATCGGGTATGGAACCTGATTGAGGACTTTGATGCTTTTGGGATTAGCTTATCAGATAGCTGATTCATTGGTTGTGGCTGCAAGTACCCTCGAACCTATGCAAGGCTCCAAGCTAAAGACAATTTTAGTGGAGCTGATTTCCACCCTTGTTGTTCTTGATAATGTCAGGAACTTTCAAGTCTTTGATGATGATTGAAATATCCTTGCTTTTCTAGCAAGCTTAGATGTTTTTGAGGGGCAAATTATTGATGAGTCCAATAGAGATCAAGGGGATTGGAACCTTGAAGAATGTGATACAGAAGGAGTCCTTAATCTAAAAGGTAATAACATTTCCAAGGGAATGGTGGCTTTGGAAAGAATTTTTGATTCAGACCCAAGGGCTCGAGAGAAGATACCAGCTGAAGACAAAGGAGGTGAATATGAAATGGTTAACCTAGTTGATTATGGTCCTAAAAGGAATGTCTACATAGGGAAAGCTTGCCCTAAGTCAATCAAAAAAGACATACTGAAGGCACTTAAGAAAGATATTTCTGCAATAGCTTGGGGATATGAAGACCTAAAGACATTTGATGCTACTGCAATGACTTATACCATTCCCCTGAATCCCGAAGCCAAGCCATTTTGACAAAAACAACACCCTGTCAATGCCTTGATTGAGGCATTGATCCTTAAGGAAGTTCATAAATTAATTTCTGCAAGGATAATCTTCCCTGTGTGCCATTCAAACTAGGTAGCTAACTTAGTTCCAGTCCACAAGAAAAATGGAGAGATCAGGTTATGTGTGGACTTTAGGAATCTGAATAGAGCTTCAGAAAAAAGACAACTACCTGCTCCCTTCACTAGATGAGGTCTTGCAGACCGTCAATAGGTCTCAGATGATATCATTCCTGGATGGCTACTCTGGATACAATCAGGTAATGGTTAACTGTGAAGACATGATGAAGATAGTCTTCACTACAAAGTGGGGAATGTTTGCATATAGAAGGATGCCATTCGGTCTGATAAACACTGGGGAAACATTTCAACGTGCAATGGACATAGCATTCAACGATCTGATTGGAAAGTGCATCATCGTCTACATGGATGACCTAACGGTATTCTCCAAAGATCAACTGAACCATTATGCTGACTTGGCCAAGGTTCTGGAAAGGTGTATCCAATATGGCATCTCCCTGAATCCTAGAAAGTGCGTGTTTGGAGTTTCAGAGGGAAAGCTTTTGGGACATGTGATATTTGAAAGGGGAATATCAATTGATCCAGACTAAGTCGAGTCCATTCTAAAGATCACTAGGCCAGGAAGTAAGAAAGAAATGAGGTCTTTCTTCGGGAAGATCAATTTCATGAGAAAATTCATTACAAGCTTTGTTTAAATCATGAAACCACTGAATCAAATGATGAAGGATGCTAAAGTAGAGTGGACTGAGAAGGGAAAGGATGTGTTTTTACAAGTCAAGTGATCCATTTCAGAAGCACCTGTTATCACTAGTCCTAACTACTTAAGACCATTTTATATCTATTATTTTTCCTTTGAACACTCGTGCGCAGCTGTCCTAACTCAACGAAGAGAGAAGGCAGAGGAGAGACCAATTTCTTTCATGAGCTCTCCATTTAAGAATGCTGAGATAAAATACCCATCCCTCAAGAAGCAAGCTTTTGAACTGGTTCGGGCTATCAAGAAGTTATAGCATTACATCCTCTGAAGCCAAGTCATCGTTGTAGTTCTTGACACTGTTGTGAAGTCCCTACTCATGCAGAGTGAGCTGGGAGAAAGGAGAGGTAAATGGATGGCCATTTTGCAAGAGTTCGATCTAGAGATATGCCCTATGAAACTTGTCAGAGGTACAGGTTTGTCTAAATCCATGGCAAATTTTGGTGACAATATCATTTGTCAGCAATACACAACCCAGTCTTTCTCCAGCGACCCCTGGTATGCTGATATCATTTATTTTATGTTCAACAATCAATGTCCAGAGGGGATGAATTCAAATCGAAGGAGAGCCCTGAGAATGAAAAGCTCTCATTATATGTTCAAAGGAGGGTTACTATACAGGAAGAATTTTGAAGGAGTATACCTACAATGCCTTGATCAACAAGACGCTAAGCATGTGATCTCTGAGTTTCATGGGAGCCATGGCACAGGTCATGGGTTTGTCAATTCATTGGCACACTAGATCCTTAGATATGGTTATTATTGGCCTTATGTGTTCAAAGATGCTCATCGACATGTGCGAGCATATCACATATGTCAGATTTCTGCATGAAGGGAACTCCATGCAGCCATGCCATTGCAGCCTATCTATGAGGTAAGGCCATTTGCCCAATGGGAACTGGATTTTGTTGGGGTGATTAACCCAAAATTTTCTGGAGGAAAAAAGTTTATTTTGACTACTACTGATTATTGCACAAGATGGACATAGGCTATACCCTACAACAACAACACAATAGAGGTAGTGATCAAGTTCCTCACTGAGTACATCACTGCAAGGTTTGGGGTACCCTTCATGTTGGTATGTGACAATGGCTCTTCCTTTTCTTCTGCTAAGTTTATTTCTTGGGCATATGATCACAAAATTGTCTTGAAGTATTCTTCAAATTATTACCCACAAGGCAATGGAGTAGCAGAGTCGACCAATAAGAACCTTCTAGGGGTAATATAAAAATTGTTAGACCACAACCCTAGGGATTGGCATACCCAGCTGAGATTTGCATTATGGGAAGATAGGACTAGGATTAAGGTTGCTCTAAAGACTTCACCATTCAAGCTAGTATATGGCCAAGATCCTGTGTTCCCTATCCATCTCCAAATACCTATCCTTGAGTTCATGCAGAAATTCTACTCTAGTGACAATAGGATAGAGGTAAGACTGGCTACTTTGTTGAAATTAGAAGAGCGAGGGATGTTGCCTTGTAGCAATTCTTTAAGCACCAGGCTATTCTCAAACGTTGGTTTGACAAAAGAGCCAAAATCAAAGCTTTTAGGATATCTGACCTTGTATTGTTATGGGATAAAGCTAGTGAAAATAAGGGCAGTAACCAAAAATTTGACAAACTCTGGCTAGGTCCTTATCAGATTGCTGAGATCCTGGGGGAAAATGCTTTCATACTAAGTAGCTTGACTGGAGAACCTGTTCCCTTGCCTAGCAATGAGCAGTTTCTCAAGCACTACTTTGAGTCATAAAGCTTGTTAATTTTTGTTCTGCATGTAAGTAATTTGTTGTTCTTTATGTAAATAATTTATTTGTCTCATGTTTGTAAATAATTTGTATTTATGTAAATAGTTTCCGTGTTTCTTCTTATAAATAATCTTTGCTTGTAAATAACTCAGTCCTTTTATGTAAATAATTTGCTTCTCTTTGTGTAAGTAATCCGCTCTTTGTTTGTAAATAGTTTGCTGACTATTTGTTTGTATTTCCTTTTTGTCTTTCTATTTCCCTTGTTCTGTGGTTTGTGTTTTTTTTTGTTCTTTGGGGTTGATCTATCCTTTCCATCTGAAACTGTGGGTTGTTATCTAAAGTATACTATGGTCACAAGGAGAAAAATGGTTTAGGTATTTTCAAGCTTTCTAGTTGGATGATTTTGTCATAAAATCTTTGTTTCATGCCCATTGTGAATAAAGGTTGTGGAAGGTCTTGAAAACAAGTTGCAAAGTAAATAACTTTCATTAGCTCCTCTGAATCTACCACAAATCATTAAGATCATCTCCTTTGTATCGGTATATTTGTCCTAGGGTGATAGTGTTGTAAGATTTGAGTGAAAAATCTGATCTCCCAAGTGCTGTTATGAGGTCCATGGTAGTTTTCAACCCAGATCAGATGTTAAACATCTGACATATTGAAAAATAACAAAATGAAATATCTGAAACTCTATGAGAAAACAAAAAAAAGAGAAAGGAAAAGAATTATCTAAAGAGAAAAAGGATTCAATATGAATGGGTGATTCCAGTATCTCTACCGAGGCTATGGATGCCTGATTGGTAGTAGAGCAATGCTGTGAGAAAACTAGAGGTATCTCCGTCGAGGCTATGGATGCCTGACTAACAGTGGAGCAATGCCCAGGATATCATTGCACAATAGCCAGAGGAAATCAACTCTTTGTTTGTAAATAGTTTGCTGACTGTTTCTTTGTATTTCCTTTTTGTCTTTCTGTTTCCCTTGTTCTGTGGTTTATGTTTTTTTTGTTCTTTGGGGTTGATCTATCCTTTCCATCTAAAACGGTGGGTTGTTATCTGAAGTATACTATGGTCACAAGGAGAAAAATGGTTTAGGTATTTTCAGGCTTTCTGGTTGGATGATTTTATCCTAAAATCTTTGTTTCATGCCCATTGTCAATAAAGGTTGTGGAAGGTCTTGAAAACAAGGTGCAAAGTAAATAACTTTCATTAGCTCCTCTGAATCTACCACAAATCATTAAGATCATCTCCTTTGTATCGGTATATTTGTCCTAGGGTGATAGTGTTGTAAGATTTGAGTGAAAAATATGATCTCCCAAGTGTTGTTATGAGGTCCATGGTAGTTTTCAACCCAGATCAGATGTTAAACATCTGACATATTGAAAAAGAACAAAATGAAATATCTAAAAATCTATGAGAAAACAAAAAAAAGAGAGGAAAAAAATTATCTAAAGAGAAAAAGGATTCGGTATGAATGGGTGATTCCAGTATCTCTACCGAGGCTATGGACGCCTGACTGGCAGTAGAGCAATGCTGTGAGAAAACTAGAGGTATCTCCGTCAAGGCTATGGACTCCTAACTAGCAGCAGAGCAATGCCCAGGATATCATTGCACAACAACCAGAGGAAATCAACTCATGTAGCTCAAATCTTGCACATTGTTGTCTCAAAGATGAAGAAAAATTTATGACAGGATGATGCACTATCAAGCACACACATAGATTTAGGGGTAGCTAGTGTGGATTTACATTTGAGATTCTAGCTCAACCTTGCTTGTTATAAATGTCCCAACTAGAGTTGTGATATTCATGAACCAGGAGTTTTGGGTAGCTGAATCCTTCAACTTCTTGAAAATGGTTAAACCATTTTCCCAGCCGAGTTGCCATTTGTTATGCCTTGCATAACCACCCCCATTTTATTTTGGAACAAAATGGGTTCCCCCCTTCTCTTTTGGTTTCTTTGCCTCTATTATTCATTTTGTGCTTGGGGTTTCTTCTATTTTTTTTTTGTTTTATCTTTTGTTCTATCTGATCTGATGTTGTTCCTATCTTAGCTTTAGTTGATTTTCTTCTTGCTAAGAATTCAATGAAATAATTATGGACAATAGTGGATTTATTGTAATATGTCTATATTTTTTCTGGGGACTTATGCAAACATTTCTTTTGCAGGGTTAAATCACACACATGGTGATATTTTCCAAGGGAACTCAGCTGGAAAGCATTCCTCAATCTAGTTGATCATAAATTTCCTTCAAGGAGAAAATTGGCAAGACCCTATAGTTGTCTTGCCGACTAGCTGTGTGTTCTATCCAAAAGAGGTTCATCAGTTGCCAAAACTTCATGTCACCGAGAGTCTTTATGTGTCTCACCGATCGAAGGAGCCCTCACCAAAAGATTCTAAATTTGGCATAACTTCTTGTCGAAAGGGGTGAAGTCTCGGCAACAGGGGTGTGGTGTCGGCAGGAAGTCTTCCCAATCAAGCAAGCTCTCCCCGAACTCAAATGAACTCTCAGTGAACTGGGGAGACTTCAGTATAGGGTATCAGTGAAGGAGTAGGTCTCGACGATAATTTTTCCTTCGGAAGGAGGTCTGGCCGATTAGCGTATCTCTCACCGAAAAGGTAGGAGGAGCCCGAAGAAAGTTTGCACTCAGCAAAAGGAATCTTTGGTCAGTGTAAAGTCTCACCGACCGAAGGGAGTCTTAGTGACACAAAAATGGTATCATCGCCATGAGGTCTTGGTGAGATCTTTATGTCACACTGATAAAATGCCCCTTCTGGGAGAAGAAAGATGTGCTCGGTGTGAAGTCTCGCCGAAGGGAAAGATCTTGATGACGTGAAGTAATATCGGCATAAGTCTTGCCAATCCATTAGAGTCTTGAAACATAATGAAATGGCATCGACAATGCAAGATTTCATCACCATGAGGTCTCTGTAATTAAGAGATTTCTCACCGATAGGATGTGCCTTTGGGGAGAATGAATGCATTCGGTGAAATGTCTGGGCAACTCTGAGGTGTTTTGGCGAAAGCAAAAGGGATTCAGTATGATGTCTCATCGATCAAGCAGGCTCTTGCCAAAAGAAATTTCAGCCTGATAGGATCTCATCGAGAGGTTTAGCCTTTGGAAAATGGTCTCATCGAAGGGAAAAGGTCACATTGAGACAAAAAGCCGGAGCTCAAGGTGGATAGAAAGAAGTTAGGGAGACTGCAAACAAATGAAGGGGCTATGCTATGAGGTCAAATCAACAAGCGATGGTCTCGCTGAGGGGATTGTGCCTTCGATGTAACATTTTGGATTCGGTGTGGGGTCTCAGCGACAAAGCGAGGTTTTCTCAAAGTGCTCTCAGCTCGGTGAAGGGAAGCTTTAGTCGTTGAAAGTTCTTGCCAACCAAAGGAACTCTCGATGACAGTGTGCGTGAGCTCGGGGTAAGGTTGCCCCAAAATGAAGAAGTCTCCCCAAAGTGGAAGAAGCTTGAGCTCGAAAAAAAAGGGAAGACATCACCAAGACATCTCACCAACATAATGGAGTCTTTTCGAGGAAGAAGGAGTTTGAGCTCAATGAGAAAAGAGGAGATCGGTATGAAGTCTCATCGATAGGATGGACTCTTGCCGATAGGAGCTCTGAGCCAGAAAGAGATAACATCGTTGAGTGTCTCACCGACCTAGCAGGGTCTCATCGAAAGGAAATAAGCTCGAGGAGAATGGAATAAGTTCACCAAGATGTCCCACTGACTAGTGACTATTTTGCCGATGGTTCTTGTGGTATCGATGTGGCTTCTGTAGCTCGCCGAAAGGTCTTGCCGACTATCTTATGCTACACTAATAGTTGATAAAAGTGACATAATCACATCGGGGAGACACGATGAGTGTCTCACCAACATGAGATTCAATGCGGACCACTTTGGACCAACCAGGAATCCTGCGTGGCCTGTTTTCCTTTCCTCCAATCAGATGAAGCTAGAGGAATGACCTATTGACCAACTGACAACTCTTGTAGAGAAGACTAATAGGATGTAAACGACATGGATTCCTTCTGAGATCCCAAGGAAATGGATCGGCTAAGGTGAAATGTTCAAATCTACAGGGAGGCCTGATGATGCTTCCAGAAGATGGTCAGCATGCAGAGAAGTCCAGAGCATGAAGGAGGTAGAAGGAAAGAAGCAACCACAAGTCAGGGAGGATAGTTGTGAGGTCTTTTGGCAAAGGGGCAGATTGGTATTGATGGAAAAATGCTTTGGAGCTTTCAAGAAAAAATTTAGAAAGAGTTTGAGTATGGAAACGCAGATAAATGAGTTATTGTTGTAGCTACAAAAGATCTGAAGGCCTCTCCCAAGGTCAAGCTGTCATCAACATGGACAACAAGGCTACACATTGAATGGAGGATTGACTCTCTTCAAAAAATCTAAGGGCCGACCCTCCTGCAGTCAGTAGATATTTTGTAAAAACCCTAAAATAGTAGCCAGTGCATTCCTTTTAACATTGTATATATAGGCCATCCTGGCCTCTTTGTAAGGGTTAGATGGTTAGAGGTAGAGAAAATGAAGGAAGAAAAGGAGAAGATATAGTGTTAGAATAGATAGTTAGAAGAAAATCTTGGAGTTAGTTAGTTAACAGAAGGAGATCGAGTTGCATCCTGATTCTTTGTAATAGGAGCCTTCTTTTGTCTTCTTAGTTTGCAGTTAGATTCAGTATGAACCAATAATGTATCTTTTCAATTTTCTTAATATAAATGGAAACAATTTGGAGTCATAGATTTTTTGTACACTGGTGATTGTGGCAGTTTTGTAAGTGTTGCTTATCTGTTTCATTAACAATAGAAACAACCAGATTAAAATCTGCTTCAGATTGTGTTCTAGAATGGTGTTTTTCTTGAGTTAATCATTTTATTTGAGAATCTTTCAAGGATTGAGGTCTTACTTTAATGTTTTGTTTAAATGATAACTTGCAATCTATTATTTAAATCAGCGCTGTAAACGAATGAAACTGTGTTTCAATCACAAGTTAATTTCATTCTGCAATTTTAGTTTAGGAAATCCTTGAAAGATAGCAAGTCTAGTTAAGATAGGTGAATTATCATTCTTTTCTATTTTAAAACTCTAGTCTATCTTTTTATGTTTCTTTAAAAACCCCCGGTTAGAGTAGGTTTAAATTCATTCTTGATCTTCGAACAATCCAGAAGCTCAACACCAGCAGGCCCCTTGAATATTACTATTACATTGGCCAATTGAGCAACATTAGTACATTTGAGAACCAACTACAAAGACCTTGGGAGCTAAGACATCCATGTGTTGCCTTTCTCTTTTAGGAGAAATAGAGTAGCAATATTCAGTTTAACTGTTGCTGTGCCATTTGGAGTGTCAACAGATGATAAATTATCTCTCTTGGTTATGAGTCCTAGAAGGCTATTGAGACTAAGTATATTGCTTCGATGGGTGGTCTTACTACTACAGATGAGGTTTCTACTTATGAGAAGAATGAGAAGGTGAGTTGTGCTATTTTTAGTGCTGTATCTAAGACTAAGTGAACTAAGGTTCTTTCTTTGGGAACTGCTCATGAAGTTTAGTGTTGGATCTTTTAAATACCAACCAGATCTTCAAGGCAACCTATGGACTGGACAATTACAATGATTAGTGACCTAAAATGGGTTAGACAATGAAAAAGAGAAAGAAATTTAGCTTTCCTCTTGCACTTTGGGCTCTGCAAAACCTGGAGGGTGATCTTGCAATGCACTCACAATATTCCTTTAAAATATCTCCACATACATTGCACACATACATTGCACATTAAGCAGATACATTCTCATATCAATGACTCTACAAGTGGTAAGTTGCAAGGAATTAGAAAATCCTTCACACCATTATGACTTGGAGTAGAGAATGGACAATTGAAATAGAATCCATAATAACCATCACCATAGTGAAGATGAATTTAACTAAATTAATTATTCTTTGATATGATCTAAATGACCCAATACATCTAAATTTACTCAATGTATAGAATCAGTGCATTATCCTAGGGTGACAGGGTCCAATTTGCAACACACTATAATGAAGTAACTAAAGAATTTAATATTTATAGACCATTAAGGATTTGCATTGTAAATTCATAACTCAGGCTTTCCATATATAACATACTTAAAGATCCTATGGATTAACTCATAAACCAATGATTGCATTAAAAAATTTTAATCAACTACTTGAATTGAAGCAACAATGCAAACACACATCCAACCACATGAATTGGAGACCAATGAGACAATCATTGATTATTTCATTGTTGATTTATGAACATATACATAAGAGATAGTTTTCATGAACTTTTCCATTATTGATTCTCAAATGATATAATTGTTGCAAAACATTTAACCTAACTATGAATACAGATTAATATCTTAAGACTTGACAAGTAATTATGTATCCATCATATACTTGTACTCATAAAAACTTCACTATGACTATCTAAGATCAACTAAAATTTCAAAGACCCTTGCACAATAGCCTTGAAATCCCTTTTATATGCTCAAGGGAGAAAACAAGCATCAGGCTATTGGCTAATTACATTTCATTTCATTCAATATTTCAAGCATATTTCACTTAATTTCAACCCTCGGGTGGTAATATTTACACTTTCAAGAAATGGGAGGAAAATAAAAAAGGAAAAAACTTGTAAAGGCTTCTAGAGCTCATATCCTCATTGTTCGAGAATTACACATCACCATCCATTTGGAAAAAAGGTGTAAAGCATGAGAGGAGGAAAATAAAACAAAAGGAAAGGATTGGTTGGGTTACCACATGCATCTTCATATTGAGAGGATATAGATTTCCCTTACATAATTGTTTCAAAGGCCAGACCTGTACTATACTCAACCATACTCTATATTCCTCTCGCCGCCTTCATGGTTTACTCAACAAATTTTTCTAGCCAATCTTTATATTCATCCTTAGTGGGCCAATTAATATCAAGCAATTTTTGCACCTTTGTATTGTATGCATTGTATCTTGCATACATTACCACTATTGCTTCTTTCACAAAGGTGTCCATGTCTATTTGGATTCCAATGAGAGTATCAATAATGCTATTCAAGAAAGTTAGGTCCAATATGTTATCAACATATCCTATTTCTGGACTTGTAGTTGTTTGATGCTTGAATAATTCCCTCCATGGTGCATACTCCATGAGTGTTCCATATTCATTGAGGATCTTGGGTATACCATGTTCCTCCATACTCCTAAAGATTTTGATTTTACCTTGTAGTTTTGTTCCAATTTTCTCATGAGAACATGCGATCTCATTAATCATCTCAATTCCCCTTATGATATCTGGGAGATTTGTTGGAGCTTCAGGGTCATCCTTTGTGTTTACTTATATTTCCTTAAACCATTCAATCTACTACTCCACTTATTCCAAGTGTTTTGGAAAACCTCATGAGCATGTTGGAACCTTTCAAAAGCCTCATGTATACCTTTATATTTTAACCATGCATCTTCTACTTTAAAAGTTTCCTTTTTCAATCTATGGCCTAAGATCTCATCAGCCATACCCTTTGTGATCTTTGCTACGCCCTTAATATTATTGTACATTGGGTTATGAATAGTCGGCTTGTGGCTATCTTAACTCTCTATTAAGTCATATTATCATTAGTATATTTTTATTTAGTTGTTTAGCTTTTCCTAAGTCTTGTATAGGTGTGTCTAAGTTGGCCTAGGTGATATCATTGGCATAAATAGGTATATATAGGAGGTTGTGAGTCTTATTTTCATCATCAAGTGTGAAGTGTGTTCTCATTAGAGATATTTGGAGATTTTCCCCCTTGAAGTGGCTTGTTATTCTCAATTATTATCAAGTATTTGCAGCATATTTCATATCATATTCTTCTATTGTACAAGTTATTTCATAACAAGTGGTATCAGAGCATGATCTTGGCACCATAGAGGCAAGGTTTTTCTCAATTTTAAAGGCGATTTTGGGAAGAGCATATCTTTCAGATTTTGGTGAATTTTTTTCTAATTTTTAAATGGTTTTTGAAGAACATATTGAAGAAGCTATAGTCTAGATTTTAGAGGAATTGGAGCAGAATTAAGAGAATTATTGCAGAATTAGAGTTTCTACACTATTTTTTTAGAACCTACATATCTCACACATCTTGTTGAATTGGAGTCTGATTTTTATTGGGTTTTTGAAGAAATAATAAATAAGATTACAGTAAAAATTTGAGAGAGTTTAAGTTTCATTTGTGTGATTTATTTCAACATTAGTGGTTTCCATCATGCCGGGGCCTTCAACAAGGGGTAAAAAGAATGTCACTCCAGGGAAAACTCCTGATAAGGATGGTGAAACAATTAAGGATATTACTTATAATGAGGAAATCAATAAGGTAAAGGAAGAAATTTCCTCAATTAAGATGGATATGTGTAACCTAAGAGGTGATATATCAGACATACGAAACATGTTAAGTACCTATAGGGCTGAATCAAGAAAGGAGTTCTCAAGCGGCCAAGGTGAAAATTCTAGGTCAGCTACTACTGACACAAGCTTTAGTACTCCTATGGGATCTAGGAATTTATTTACAAAGGTGGATATGTGCAAGTTCGATGGTAAGGATCCTCTAACATGGATAAACCAAATGGAGACTTTTTTTTAAGTACACCAAATCCCAAATGGACAAAAGGTCACGATGGCTTCCTTATATCTAAAACCAGATCAATTTATTTGGTATCATTGGCTTTGCACTCATCGAAGTAAAAAGGGGCTCACTATCTCATGGTAAATTTTTATAGAGGAACTCCAAGCACAATATAGCAATAGCATCACAGACAACTTCTTCAGCCAGCTAGCTAAACTTCAACAAATAGGATTAGTTAAGGCTTATATTCAACAATTCCAAAATCTATCCTTAAGGGTGGATACAATTACGAAGGAAAACTTGAATGACTTATTCTTGGGTGGTCTCAAGGATCACATTCAACATGAGGTATGCATGTTTAGCCCTAGTTCCATAAATGAGTCTTTTATCTTAGCATGTAGGGTAGAGGAGAAGTATTTGATTCCTAAGAAGCAAGGGGCTAATGTGCCAAGAGAGAGAGGTTATTCAACACAACCTACTAAGTTGATTCCACAACAAATTGAGGAGACAAGAGAAAAAGGCTTGTTTTTCAATTGTGATAGCAAACACAGTCGAGGACATAAATGTAGTGAAAAGAAATTGTTTTATATTGAAGGTCCCAATGAGGAAGAAGAGGAGGAACCCATACTAGAAGATGAAAGGGAGTCAAATGAGGAATCACATGATTCTCAACCAATCATTTCTTGTCATGAACTCTCAGGTTTTAGCACTCCACAAACTCTCAAGGTGGTGGGGTTCCTAAAGAAGTAGAAGGTAACAGTGTTGATCGACTCGGGTAGTACTCATAATTTCATTAACAAAAAGTTAGCTACTCGTCTAAATTGTTTCATATATCTAGCTTCAGAGTTTCAAGTTTTGATTGCAGATGGTGGTACAGTTAGTTGTTTAGGGAAGTTTCATAGCATTAAATTATGCATGGGAGATTATCAACTTGATACCCCGATGTATGCGATATCCATGGGTGCAGCAGATATTATCTTGGGAGTACAATGGCCTACTACATTAGGAAAAATTGAGATGAACTTCCAAGAACTATTCATGAGATTTCAATTGGAAGGAAGGCTAGTAGAGCTAAGGGGGTTGAAGGAAAAATCTCCACAAATGGTAAGCTCTCATCAAATGCAAAAGTTGCTTAAGAAAGGAGTGGATGGATTTGTGGCCCAACTATGTTCATTAGAAGTCTCTCAATCTAATACTCCTACTCATCCAGATTTGCAAGCTATAATTGATCATCACTCAGTTGTGCTTGGAGATATTCCTAAGGGACTTTCTCCTAAGAGGGATCATGATCATGCCATATAGTTAGTCTTAGGGAGCCAACCACTGAACATTAGGCCTTACAGGTATCCACACATACAAAAGAGTGAGATAGAAAAGATTGTTGAAGAGATGCTAGAGGCAGGAATCGTTAGGCATAGCCAAAGTGCTTACTCCTCTCCTGTGGTGATGGTACGTAAGAATGATGATACTTGGCGCATGTGTCCAAATTATAGAGTGCTCAACATGTACACCATTAAAGATAAGTTTCCAATTCCAGTCATTGATGATTTGCTAGATGAATTAAATGGAGCTATTTTTTTTACCAAGTTAGATTTAGATCTAGTTATCACCAAATTCGGATTAAGGAGGAAGATATTTGTAAGACAACATTTCAGACTCATGAGGGTCATTATGAATTTTTGGTGATGCCATTTTGTCTTACCAATGCACCATCTACATTCCAAAGTTTGATGAATTCCATTTTTAAGAAGTTCTTGAGAAAGTTTGTGTTAGTATTCTTTGATGATATATTAATTTATAGCAAGACTTGGAAGGATTTAATTGAATGAACAAAAATAACACAAGTCACCTCCTTCAGTTGAGCAGGCCCTGCTCTTCCTCTAGTGGGACTTTAAACACTAAAATCTAGATCAACTCCTTATATTATTTTCATTCCAATTGGCCAAAATAGGCTAGTACAAAAGTGCAAATAATCCACATTACAATCTAAAGTGAAAATATTAACTAACTTTAAACTAAAGACTAAGGCTAGATAATTATAAGAATATCTACTTATTTGAATACAAAAGCTGGCACATCCCGCCAAGATATAAAATGATAACCACTAAATCTAAAAAATACTAAAAATAGATAGAGGGAAAATGCTAGATCACTTGCTGGAATAGAAAGTTCCCAAACTAACTAAGAGGAGCCAATTTGAACTTTAGTGATTCATCATCCAGGTGGAGTGATTAGGGGCGTGATTGTCTTCATGTGGTTAAACATGGAGTTTAACTTTTACCTTTGAACTAAGTAATCAATCATGAGTCTTAAATACCCTAAATAAGATCCTCAAAGATAGGATACCAATTATAATTGTAAAAGATTCAAACTACATAATTAATTCATCATTATCACCACAAAAGCATTGCATTCAATGCAAAACTTTACTTATAATTTATTTACTAATTTAGCCAAACATAAAGTAAAACAAGTAAATATATCAGCATATAGTCTACCACTAGTCATGTTAATTAATAATATAATCAAGTCTTTTAAACCATAAATGACTATTTAAAAGTATTTCTAAGGTATTCATTAGAATGGAATTAATTCATACTAACCTCTTTGGCCTAACTAGAACATGAAGCCTAAATGGTGATAGGTATTTCACTCTCCTTATTGATGATTATACTTGAATTACATGGGTTTCTTTTCTTAGAGAGAAGACTCGGGCTCTAGATAGGTTTAATGTGTGCAATGTAAGAGTGGAAAATGAAGTGAACTTAAGAATCAAATGTTTGAGATCTAATAGAGGTGGAGAATTCACTTATAGTAAATTTAATACATTTTGTGAACAACATGGCATAAAAAGATAATTTTCTGCTTTGAGAACCACTCAGCAAAATGGGGTAGTTGAGAGGAAAAACCAGATGGTACAAGAAGCTGCAAAACCATGATGAAATAATCAAATGTATTGAATGTGTACTTGAGAAAGGCAATACACATTGTTGTTTATTATCTTAATAGAGTTCAGATTAGAGGCAACAACACAAAGACTTCTTTTGAGTTATGAACCAGTAAGACTACTACAGTGAAGTACTTGTTAGTGTAATTAATATTTAATTGCACTTGCATAACTTTACTTAGATAATTATTTAAATCCTAGGTTAGGGTAAATGCAAGAAGATGAGTCCACGAAACGTGGAATTTTTTTCCTTAGGAAAAAAAAAGAAATCGGCTTCCAAAAAATGGGATCCCGCTTTTTAATAAACGTGATCCCGTTTATTAAAATCTTGTTTATTAAAAAGCGAGATCCCATTTTTAAAAAATGGGATCTCATTAGCTTCAGGATCCCGAGCCTAAATTTAAAAAATGGGATCTCTTTTTAAATTTTTCCAAAATGGAAATTTTCAAAAATGGAAAGTTTGGGATCCCATTTTGAAAATTTTCCATTTTTGGTAATTTTCAAAACGAGATCCCATTTTTTAAATTATGAATTTTTGGGTAGGTTTTTGGCTTTTTTTTTGTTCGAAAAATGGCTTGGGGACCCGAACCTAAGCTTTGGACCTGGTTTCACCTACAACTTGAAGGTCCTATTAATGTCATAGGAAAATAGTGACTTTGGACATATGTCTGAAGACCTATTTTGTAGAATTTTTTTACGAAATTAAAACCCATTATAGATGAGATAGTGCAAATTCCAAATATGTAATTTTTTTAATAATTTGATTACTTTTTCTATTTTTCAATTAATTTCTAATGAAACTAGTCCATAAACTTGAATTATCAAGTTTTTTTAGTATTTTAATAACTTTTAATCAACATAACATTTTGACGAACGGATTGCATGAAAACAAACTTCAGACAATTCTTTTCAATTTAAAAAGAAAAAAATCAAAAAATGAGAAGTTTAGGTCATCTTATGCGTGTCGTACATGACAATTTTTCAAAACAAAAAATATGCCTAATAAAAATTTAATAAAAAAAAAAAATTCAATAAAAAATTACAAAAAATATCGAAAACAAGCTTCAGTGAGTCACAAATTTTTTACCAAAAGGATTTAGAAAAATATGATAATTTAGGTCAAAATATGGATGTCGTACACTTGCATGGTATGGTATAAAAAAGTGACTTTTAAATAGTGGTTTTTAGAAATGCCTATTGAAACTCAATTTTTACAATCTGGGTATTAAAATAAATTACATATTTGGAAACTAGACTTTGAGTAATACATTTTATGATCGTGACTTTTTGAAGATTCCATCTCTAAGTGCTTCAAATTTTAAGGTCAAATGTGTCAAATTCTGAAAATCAGGGAAAACACTTCCACTTTTTGGCCAAAAAGTGGACTCAACTTCTTGCACACACCTGTTAATTATATTCATCCTTATCTTGTTGAGCTATCTTGTTGCTCAATATAAGATTAGGGTTATGCATCTTTTCTTTTATAAAGAAAATCATATCTTGTAATTATTGAATTCCTAAATAATATTATTTGCACATCTTGCAAAGCTTTGCTTTTTCTGATTTTCTCTTATGTGGAAGGCTTTTTTGGTTTTCATTTTAGATCTTGGTTTCTAACATGGTATTAGAGCCTTGATTTGCAGCCCCTTCTCAATTTTTTTAGAAAATCATTACAGAGTTTTTTTAGGATTCCTTGAGGGTATCATGCCTTGAGTTCATTTATGAGGCATTTTGGATTAGATCAGGTTTCACCATTGGATTCAGAGCGCTGGAAAAAGTCGGGATTGGATTTTATTTTGTAGATTTTGGTCATTGTTTGTTAGATCTATGAGGGCTTCAAGCTGGGAGATTTTCTGCAAGATCTAGAGGTAGCCGAATTTTTGGAGCATTTCGGGCACAAACGGAGGTCACCATCGTGTTCACATCGGCCAAAAACCCTAAGATTGCCTTTCGTTTCTTCAATTTTGGAGAAAGTTGTTTTTGAGGAAATTTTTTTTGCCAAGGAGGTCATATGGCCTCCCCAGTATGCTTCCCAATGCACGAAAAACAAAAAAAACCAAAAAATGGTGTTTCTTGGGATTCGAGTGAGCGCCTGTAGTTCAAAAGGTTGCCACCACCAGGCAGCCACCAGAAAGTCACTGGTTCACCACCACCGCCAACCTCCACCACTCGCCAGCTACTCGGCCAGCGCCAGTCACCGCGGGCCCCCTTCGGATGAGCAGTGGTCTTATTGAGGACCAGGCACTCTGCACTCAGCATTGGCATCGCTCAATCCCCACCAACGGTAACGTTGGTGACCAGGGGCCTCGTCTAGCCCTGGGCAACCTCCACAAGGACTCCGTTGGTCAAATGGATGACCATGGGCTCCACCCTAGCCCCTTGCCTGCCAGCCCCTAGTTGCTCATAGGAGCAAGGGCTTATTTTTTTATGCCCCTTAGGCTACCTACAAACCTTATTGGGCATTCTAGAGCAACTTTCACTAAATCGGGTGTATTTTTTGCATATGATATTCATTTTTCACAAACGAGATTCGTTGGAAAGTTGATTTTGACACTGATCTAGTGGTGAAGGTGGATTCTTCTTATTTTTGTCTAGATTTATTTTGTAGGTCTTTGAACTTAGATGAATTTTTTTCACTTCGAAGGGCATATCTTTTGACTTAGTGATCCTTTTTTTGTCATTCTTGCGGTGTTGGAAAGCTGGTTCAATCATCTACAAAAATCTAAGGTCTATTTTTATTTTATATTTATGCATGTTTACATTCTCTCCTTTTACAATTTTTGGGTTATTGTAATAAATGAACTGAGATAAAGTTCTATCAAGTGGGTTTCTTGCATAATAATTTGATTAGAGTGTGCATGCACTTTGATCTCCATATCCATCTTGTTTTGATGGAAACTCATGGGTTATCTAGTTTCTTAGTTCCTTTTTCCCACATTCTTGCTATAGCTTGACACATATCAGATTCACATCGGTTCACACTTTAGATTGAAAGTTTATGTTTCTTGATCCGCATTGATTCAGATCCTTCTTAGTTTCAGGGCCATGTTTTTATGGTTAATGTTCTAGAGTATTTATGGTACTCCTTCCCATGGAAGATTTTTAGTCTCAGTTTTGCATCGACATCAAGATACACAGTTTCCAGATTATCTCATCATTTCATCTATTGTTGCTTCACAAATTCTAGGGTTGTTCCAGTTTGTGAGTTTTCCAGTGTTCCGTGGTATTAGGTTTTCTGTCACATTATTATGATTCCATTTTTGGTTTCTTGCAGATAGAATTATCTTTCCTTTCTTGTCATATTGCGGCTCTAGTGTTACTCCACAGTGTTCTTCTAGTGCTTCTTTGTAGCAGTCATCTCATTGTAGGGGGGTTTTGTCCCACTAGGTTTTCTTTCTCTACCTCATTATTGCATTTGTAAATGGGTACCTAATCAGGCCTTGTTGCTAGGACCCATCCATTATTTCTTGCATTCATCTTGTTTTAGGTGAATTATTTTTTAGTCTCCCTAAGTTGCACTTATGGGGGGTTGTTAGTGTAATTAATATTTAATTGCACTTGCATAAGTTTACTTAGGTAATTATTTAATTCCTAAGTTAATTATTGTCATCCTTATCTTGTTGAGCTATCTTGTTGCTCAAGATAAGATTAGGTTTATGTATCTTTTCTTTTATAAAGAAAATCATATCTTGTAATTATTGAATTCCTAAATAATATTATTTGCACATCTTCTTGCAAATCTTCATTTTTTTCTGATTTTCTCTTATGTGGAAGGCTTTTCTTGTTTGCATTTCAGATCTTGGTTTCTAACAGTACTTTAAGATATATGGAAGTAGCTGTTACATTAAAAGAGATGATGAAAATATTGGGAAGTTTGATGCTAGATGTGATGAAGAAATTTTTCTTAGGTACTCTACTACCACCAAAGCATATGGATGCTTCAATAAAAGATTGAAGAGGATTGTTGAGAGTGCTAATATGAAATTTGATCAGGACATGCATAGGCCTATTGAGAGAAGTCAAGTTGAACCTAGTGATCCTATCTATGGAAAAGTACCTAAAGAGAATAAGGAGAAGGAAGAAGAAGAAGAACATATTGAAGAAGTAGAAGAAATCCTCTAACCTATTATTAAAATCCTAAGTATGTGCAGAAGAATCATCTAGAGGAACAAATAATTGGTGATAAGAATGAAGGTGTGAAGACAAGAAGTAAAGTAACAGCTAAGGTAGATATGTGTTTACTTTCTAAAATAGAACCTAAGTTTGTCTGTGAAGCATGTGAAGATAAGAGTTGGGTTAGAGCTATGAAAAAAGAATTGCAACAAATAGAGAAGAATCAGTCATGTGAATTGGTCCCTAGACCTATGAATACAAATGTAATTGGTTCAAAATGGGAATTCTGGAATAATTTGAATGATAATGGTGAAGTTATAAGAAACAAAGAAAGACCTTTATGCAAGGGATACTCACAAGTTGAAGGCATAGACTTTGAAGAAACATTTTCCCCTATGGCTAAAATCAAAGCTATTAGGATGTTTCTGGCATTTTTTTCCCACAAGGATTTCAAAGTATATCAGATGGATGTCAATTCAACATTCCTGAATGGTGAATTTGAGGAATAAGTGTACATGGAACAACATGAAGTATTTTAGTTATCAGACAAATTAGATATGGTTTGTAAGTTGAAGAAGGAATTGTATGGATTGAAGCAAGCTCCCAAAGCTTGGTATGCAAGATTGGATAGATACCTAACAAAGCAAGAATTCAACAAAGGATCTACTAACAACAATCTTTACTTCAAAATTCAAGGTAACAAAATGTTGATAGTAGTAGTATATGTTGATGATATCAACTTTGGTGGAAATGAAGGCATGTGTAAAAGATTTGCAGAAGAAATGCAAAAGGAATTTGAAATGTCCATGATTGATGAGTTGAATTTATTTCTTGGTCTTCAAGTAAATCAAGCTAATAAGGGGATATTCATTTCATAATCCAAGTATGTGAAATAATTATTAAAGAAGTTTGGAATAGATGACTCCAAACTGGTTAGTACTCCTATGGTAACTGGATGTAAGCTAAGTAAAGATGATGAATCTGCTAAAGCTAATCATAGCAAATATAGATCTATGATTGGTGGGTTGTTGTATCTGACTTCTACTAGACTAGATATTATGCATACAATATGTTTAGTTGCCAAATTTCAAGCAGATCCTAAAGAGGCACATGTTATAGTTGTAAAGAGGATATTTAGATATCTTAAAGGTACACCGAATTATGGCTTATGGCATCCTAAGGATGTTGATTTCACCTTGAGTGCTTATACTAATGCAGATTGGAATGGTTGTGTGGATGACCGAAAGAGTACTAGTGGAGGTTCTTTCCTTCTTGGAAAAATATTGGTTTCTTGGTTGAGTAAGAAATAGGACCTAGTTTCTTTATCCACTACAGAGGCATAATATATTGCTATAGCATCCTACTAAACATAGATTTTGTGGATGAAGAAAACTCTGAAAGACATTGGAGTGATATGTGATGAGCCTATTCCTATTTTCTATGACAACACGAGTGCTATAAACATTTAAAATAATCTAGTGATGCATTCATGAACAAAACACATATCTATCATATATAATTTTCTAAGAGAGAAAGTGTTGGAGAATGAAGTTAGGTTGGAGTATGTGTCAACAAAGGAATGAATTGTAGATATATTTACTGAGGCTCTTCCAAAGGATACTTTTGAGTATCTTAGGTGGAGGTTAGGGGTCATTGGGCCTCTGAACTAGGTGCACATGGAGGTGCATCAGTCCAGTGAATTCATAGATTCCTTATTTATATGGATTGATGAATGGGTCTACTCCATAGGGGAAGTAGAATTTTTTTTTCATTGTTTTAGTATGAGTTGAACGGGTGTACTCCATAGGGGGAGTAGAAATTTTTTTCATTGTTTTAGTATGAGTTGAATGGGTGTACTCCTAAGGGAGGAGTAATCAAATATTTTGAAATTTTGAATTGATGTCAAACGGGGAGAGAAATTCATGTGAAAAGTAGTAAGAAAAGGAAGAAAATATGTTCTCCCAAAATATTGTGTAGGTTGTTGTCTTTGATGGTTTTTCACATCATGTTTTGCAATCAATGAAAAAGGGGGAGATTTCTGCAAGTATGAGAAAGTTTGGTGGTGTTGTCATTAATGTTGTCATTGATTTCAACATAGTTTAGTATGTTGGACATTATGCATGTATAGTTGAGATGTTGTTGAGATGTTGTGAGTATATGGAGCTATCTTCATGATGTTATAGATGTGCTGAAATGATGGGTTTCCAAGTGCTTTTGAGAAAATTAATAAAGATTGAAGTCAAAGTTATGTATGTGTTTAGAATGTGCTCTGGTATGTGCTCCATGTTTTTTTCTGTGTTGATCCTATGCTTGTGTAGATCTGAAGGGTTTTTGTTGATGATTAGATTGTGATATATACTGATTTGTAGCTTATGGTTTGATGGAAGGTGAAAATTGTGTTCACTAGTGTGTGAATTGTTCTGGTAGAGATGGATTTTTGTGGACTGGGAGAAATGTTTTTTCTCTGCAATCTTCTGTTATTTTGTTTTAGTTTTTAGATCTAGAATATGTCTTGTAATGGTGTTTTCTAGGTTCCAGAAAAGATGTTTGTGGTTTGGTGATCCATTAGCTGAGTTTTAGAGTTGTTGTATGTGTTTGCATAGTTTGGATGGACTGATGGAAGGAGCTCGGTGTTTAAATATTGCTACACTTACTGTAGATGTATCTGAAGGAGCCTGAGAAGTGTCCTTACTCCATTTGTGTTTTCATTAGGTTTGATTGACCTCGTGTTTACACTTCATACAAAGAATTAAATTTATTTTAGGAAGCGTGTGGTTGATCCAAGACATTATTCTTTGGTCTTGGTTAAGTGTTTTAATGGTCCACTCTCATTCCTTTCCATCATGGGAATGTTGAGTTGCCGACCTAATTTTAATTTATGAAATAAGGCATATTTGGTTGAACTTGAAAAATTTATAAGGTTAAATATGGTATAAATGCAACTTGAGTTGTGAAGGATTAGATGATGCAAGTAACAAAGTAAGCCACAAGTGAGGAATAGAATTATGTGAAAGTGAGTTGAGGAAACAATACTTCATTATGTTAGATTCTTGAAGGAAATGAGCTAAAGGTTTATGTAATCTTTTGGTCAAGGTTGCAGATGTGTGTAAATTACTGTGGTGAATCCTTTTTATTCTTTTGTATCAATAGGAAGTGAGCATCCCTATTGGAAAGTGAGTCCTTTATGTAGGCAATGAGCCTTTGTATCTTGACAGTGAGTCCACTTTTGGGTAATGAGCCCTTAGTAGTGAGCCTTTGTATTTGGTTGTGCTATCACTTTATATTGTAAATTAATCCTTACCATGTTTTTTCCCTCTCTTTTTTTTCCACATAAAATTTGGTGTTCATTGTGTTGATTTTTCTTTCTGCTATCTCCATTTCATGTTCATACTTAATAACAAAATAGTGTTGTTGTGAAGTTAATAAGTGTTGAATTTTTGAGTTTAAATTTGGTGACACCCCGACCTAAGAAGGGGGTATTGGATAGGCCGAGGGAATTTCTGATTCCTCCTTCCCAACCCAACCCAACCCACCTTCTACTTGACCCTAAAAGACCAGATAGAAGTAAGGTTGGGTTGAGTCTATGTTGGAAGAATGGGCTAGAGCCCCGCTAGGGGCGGAGGAACCCACTTACCACAAAGCCAACTACTCTGTCAATAAATAGTTAATAAGGTTAGTTTCTCTAGTAGAGCAATAACAAGGCACAAGCATGCACTATCATCCCATAGGACCAAGGTCTTGAAACCTTGCATCATTCCCAAAAGGAAAACACAAGACAAATGAAAAGGATAAAATCAATTATTTTGGGTCAACATGGAAGAGACATAAATGGCTTGATGGCTTGCATCATCCCCATAAGGAAAACACAAGACAAATGAAAGATAAAAGGTGAAAAGATAAAATATTTATGACATATAGAAGAATTAAGGTACAAATAGAGGAATGCCAAAAAGGGAGAGAGAAAAATCAAACAACACAACACATGGGATCACAATATGCACATGCAATCACACAAAATAAAAAGAAAAAAATAATGCAAATTACTAGTAAGGAAAATGCACGAGTCAACCTAAATTAGGTCATCCACCTCCCAATCATGTTAATTGTATAACAAATGTTGGAAAATAGCCAAAGGGAAAATAGCAAGTGAAAAACTAGGACCAACACCAAGTTCAAAACTCTTCTTAGGAGAATTGTCATTTAATCTCATAGAAGAGGAAAATAATGCGTTCAATTCATTATGCACCTCTTCGACAATTTTAGTGACCTCATCATCATCATTTAAATTAATCACAATGGGAGGTCAAATGATAATGTCTAAGGAATGGTTCAACTCTTGTTGTGACTATTGTATTGGATTGTTTTGTTTCCTGGTCTGAGTAAAGTCATCATTCATTCATTCAGTCAAGTTTAGATTTTGATTTTCTTTGTTTAATTCTTCACGTAACCTATGAGAAAGGGCACAAATTCTATGCCTACGCTCTTTAGCACCTATGTTTCTTTCATTTTTTTTTATCAAGTTTCATTTGTGTAGGAGTGGGTTGATCAACCATAGGTTTATTTTCTCCTTGAAGGGGAGGAACGAAAGGAACCACAGGAGGTTGTTCAACCACTTTCTCTTTGACTTTGCAAAGTTGTTTTATTCTAGGAGGTGTGACGGGGTTATTTTCATTATGTCATGGTATTTTGTAAGAGGTAGGTGAAGGTTTTGTCTTAGACTGGTCTTGGTTATTAGGAGTGTCTTTAGGCTCAATCATGGTTTCCTCTAGGATGGTAGGATCAGTGGTTGGTGGGGACATGTTTCAGAGGGATATTTTTTCTATCTTATTTTCCTTGAATTTTTGATAAGATAGGAAAAATAAGTCTTATCATGGCTTTATAGGTTCTATAGGCTCGGACCAAAAGAAATCTAAGGAAAAGTTACCTTTGGAGGAAAATGGGTTAAATCCACCATGATGGACGATGGAAACTTCATTTTAAAATGGAAACTTTAACCATTTATATACAACCAAAGGGAATAAATTCATGGAGTGAATCCATGAATAACCTAGCTTCACATACAATTGATCCGACTGTAGGATGATGGAGAATGAGATGTCTAATAGTTTTGGTCCTATTTGAAAAGGAAGGGTGATCGATCCCATCGTAGGGAA
Source organism: Sequoia sempervirens (assembly GCA_007258455.2). Taxonomy (NCBI): domain Eukaryota; kingdom Viridiplantae; phylum Streptophyta; class Pinopsida; order Cupressales; family Cupressaceae; genus Sequoia; species Sequoia sempervirens. Next base: position 186,658,482 of record VDFB02086081.1, read on the forward strand.
AGTGAAACCATTATCTGTCTTTATCCATTCTTTCGGCTTGTATTATATATCTTGATAGAGCTCACGAATAAGTAATAATTCCTCAGTGATCACATTCTTGTCCATAGGAAATATGTATTAGTATCCCATTAGTGGGCTTGTCATAGATACAAATGGCTATGTAAAGAGGACCATCGGGTGTATTTTTAAGTATATCCTTAGAGGAGAAAGCAATGCCAAGTGGATTTCCAGTTCTTCCCTTATGAGGAATGACATCTATCACTCCTACCATGTCATCCATATGATCATTATCTATAGAATCATGTTAAATATCATCATTGTTATCATCATCCATAGCAACATTCACCACATCATTCTTTGTAGTTTCATTGACTTTGACAATGAAATGTGATGATTAGGCATAGGATTGGTCAAGATTTAAAAGTTTTGGTTAGAAGGGGAAACAAATTTATTTCCTTGATCACTAACACCTCCAACGGAAAGACAATTGAAACCAATGAGGTCTTGCACAAGATGTTTAAGACTCCTGCAATGTTTCGTGTCATGTCTATTTTGTCAGTAATAATGACATTAATATTTTGGTATATAGATTGCGGGTGATGGTTTACTAGGATCAGGTTATTTAATGGGAGGCAAGGTAATCATATTCTATTCTATGAGTTGTGTACTTGTGTTATGAAGGGTGTCGGGTAAGGGAGTGAATTGTATTTTCAGATCTCTAAAGCTAAAGGGTATTGTAGTTTTAATAGAAACTAATTGGCTATTCTTATTTTTGTTGAGGGGTATTGAACTAAAGGAAACCTTCATTCTATTTTTTGAAGAGTTGGGAATTGTTCAGGTTTGTAGGTTCAGATTTCTTAGTTCAGCTAGAAGTGGATTTTGTGTCACAACTACTGACTGCATTTTGATAATCATAAAGGATAGTACACAAGTGCATAGAGGATGGAAATTTTATCAAGGTAAGCTTTTCTTATATTTTTCTTTGTAAATTTTCTATGAAAATATTTTGAAGGTGGGGATCGAGAACCTGAACATTGATTTGGGAATAGATCGATTGGTCACATGAGATAAAATCAGTTATATTTTCTTCTTCTTTTTTCTTACACTTGGAAATGGTTGAAAAATTCCTCAACAAGTTCATTGAATGAACGAATTGAGTTATTTGGTAAAGAGGAAAAATAATCCAAGGTAGTTTCCTTCAAGGAATTAGGGAAACGTTTAGACAAAAGTTTATAATCAAGGACAAAGTTGTTGCATAAGGTTGTATAAGAATTAACATGGTTAGAAGGATCTCCCTTTCATCCATATTTATAAAATATAGGAACCTCTACACCTTGTGGCATAAATGTTCACAATATCTCCAAGGACAATGGACTACTGTTGACATAATATGTAGGTGGGCCATTTTGATTTTGGTTGATGGTGGAAATTTGTTTTTAAAGGGATGAAATAGTTTGGAAGAGTTGATTTATGAGAGGGTCATTGCTTCTATTATGAGACGGAAGTGAAAAAAGTGAAGGGGTGTATGTGTTCGAGGGAAAATTGAATGGAATGATTATGGGTGGTAAAGTGGTAGGAGATGTGTATGTGAAAGATCATCATGGAAAAAATGGGCCTTAACTGGCAAAAAAATTAGAAAAATCAGAGTTAGGAAACTTCACGTAAAAATTTGAATAAGTTATCTATATTATTTCAAAAAGTTTAAGAATATAATTTGTAGAAAATTAAATGTAGTTTCTAAACTACTAGGTTTATTTATTTTTTAAATCTATTTGGTGAAAATTTGAAATTTCAATGCTGTAGTACTTAAATTTCAGGGAAAAAATAAGAAGTAGGCGTCTGTCTGACCACCCTAACCACAATAAAATGATAATATTTTTTAATAATATTTTAGAAATAAGTACAAGACTCATGTCTAGATGTGATGCATATTTTTTTATAATTTTTTCCAAATAAATAATTAATTATGAATTTTTTATTACAACTTTTAAAAAATATAAAACTTGTATGTTTGACCACCTTAAATTGGTCAAAACTTCATGATTTTTTTTTTTTTTTAATCCTATAGTATGTCAAGCATAGAATGTGATGCATGTTTTGGATTCAAAAAATGTGATACTATTTGAAATGTATAGATGTTTTTCAATCAACCTATCAATCAATACTTTAGTCGTAATTCAAATAGAAAATGAATAATAATAATTTATTAAATTCAAAGTAAAGAATAATTTATATTGGTGGAAAGCTGAGTATCTCCATAAAAACCCCTTTTTATTTCACCAATTTTGGGTAAAAAAAAAGTCGTCAGCCACATACCGTACAAATACCCATCATATTGCCACTTTTTGGACCATCGTGATCTTGCACATACCCAGATATTATGTGTGATGCCACAAAGGAACTAAGGATGCTAGTGAAAATACCCAAAGAATGAATCATATTTCTAGTCAATTGCATTGTTGTTGTGACTTGAGGGTTGGTATAGGTAGGTATTGAGGAAATTGTTGTAGGAAGAGAAATATGAGTTCTTTCTTGGCTTGTCACATTGCTTGTAGGTAAAGGACAAGTAGTGGTTGAGGTGAGGTGTTTCCAAAGATTTTAACTATGTTTTTGACAAGGTCAAGGCCATCTTCTCTTTCAAGCATGTGATGAATGTTGTCTACGGTAGGTATTGCGGTAGTTGAAATGTTGTAATTTTCCACATGATGTGGAATTGTTAAATCTTCATGAATTTGAATTATGTTTTCTTGTGGAAAACTAGCAACAATTGTTTCAACATGTGTCAGACTACTTGAATGTAGATAATTGTTAAGGATATGGTTCATACCTAGTGTACTATTGTCAATAGTAGGAGTCAAAGAGTAGATAACCCAAGATCCATAATGATTGTGCTATTGCAGGATGACACAAGTCTTGAACTTCATCTCACCATAATATTAGAAATAAGACACCACATACTCATGCAAGGGCTACTAAATGCAATATTCAGGTGTGTGCAGGATCATCATGGAAAAAACAAGCCCTAAAGTGGCGAAAAATTTAGAAAAATCAGAGTTAGGAAACATTCCATAAAAATTTAAATAAGTTATATATATTATTTCAAAAATATGTAAGAATATAATTTGTAGAAAATATAGTCTAGTTTCTAAAATATTAGGTTTATTTAAAAAATAAAATTATTTGGTGAAAATTTGAAATTTCAATGCAGTAGTACTTAAATTTCAGGGAAAAAATAATAAGTAGGTGTCTGTCTAACCACCATAACCATAATAAAATGATAATATTATTTTATAACACTTTAGATAAAAGTAGAGGACTCATGTCCCAATGTGATGCATATTTTTTTGTAATTTTTTTCCAAGTAAATAATTAATTATGAATTTTTTATTACAACTTTTAAAAAATATAAAAAATCATGTCTAACTACCTTAACTTGGTCAAAACTTCATGAAATTCAATTTTTTTAAAAATTATATAGCATGTGACAGCATAGAATGTGACACATGTTTTAGATTCAAAAAATGTGATACTATTTGAAAGCTATAGATATTTTTCAATCAGCCTATCAATCAGGACTCTTGTCATAATTCAAATAGAAAATGAATAATAATTATTTATTCAATTCAAAGTAAAGTATAATTTATATTTGTGGAAAGCTGAGAATATCCTTTAAAATCCCTTTTCATTTCATCAATTTTGGGTAAAAAAAAAGTCATCCACATACCCTACACATACCCATCATAACGCCACTTTTTGGCCCATCATAATCTTGCACATCCCCATGTATGAAAATGTAGTATAAGCTAAGAACAATGAAATTTTTATAATAAAAGTTCCAAAAAATAAAATAGTAAGGTATAAACATCAAACAAAAACTCAAAAAGAGAAATTTAAATGCCAGAAAATGCAGTTCAAAATGTGTAGAGGAACTGATTCACCCAGGGTGGTGAATGAGTCCCAATAGGGATTTTCTCAAAAAATTTAGAACTTTTCAATTGATTTTATCCTATATGATGTAAGTTTTGAGTGAAAATTCATATTTTATTTGATTTTTAGTGAAATGAGATGCAAAAATATATGCTAGATGATCTTTCACTAATGCAAAATTAGAAACCCTAGAATGCAAATGAACCAATGCAAACCATAAGGAAATGTTAATGTAAGTAAAATCTAGGATGATGATGTAGTCCAAATCATAATTATGATGTTCTAAATGCAGGTTCACCAAAATAAAATGGTGAAAAAGTGGTACAGTGCTATCGTATGGTTTTAGTACATAGAGCACACCCTCTTTTCCAATTTCATTCAAGGATAACCTTTAAGATCTCAATGCAAGGGAGAAAGAGATCTTGCAAGATGGTTTTCCTAGGGGATGAATGCAAACTAAAAGGAAGTTCACCACCAAGCAAAAACTTGGAAAATACAAATGGAATGCAATGACCTACAAAAGTAAATGAAACAACATAAAAAACTACAAAATGGAAGATGTGCACCTAGAAATAGGGAGATGGCTGAATCAAGCTCTGAAACACTATAAATTATGTCTTTAATGTTGATTCAGACTCATTTTCCAAGCTAGGTGAATCAATCTAGATTATAGTTTTTTGTGTGAGAAGAAGAATCTAGCAAACGATTATTTAAGTCTACAAATATCTAAATTTTTACTAGAGTTAGAACTCATTCACCAAAAGAGGTGAATTAGTCTAGTTAGGGTTTTCTAAAGCTTCAAAGTTTGATTCTACTCTTCTCTATCTACTCTATCCTTCCTAATTTTTCTTTGGATCCAAAATTAGAAAAATCAACCTGTAGGTGTTCTCCAATGTTCTTCAACACTTGATGACACCTTGATAACTTTTCTCCAATCTTGATTCTTAGGAAAGCTACAACCTAGAATGAACCCTAGCAATAAGAGGGTGAAAACATGTATCTAATGGCTCCAATGGATGTAGATCTTGGTTCTTGCTTGAATGTTATAGATCTTGAATGCAATGCTAGCTTGAATCACAAAGTCCTACACCACAATTGTTAGCTCTAAAACAACATGATGCATGATTCCATTGACACGATGATTGATGCTTGAATGCTACTCTAAAATTCTTGATAATATACTCTTGAAGACTCTTGAATGCTCTTGAATGCTCTTATGAACTCAACTTTCTATAAAGAATGCTCTCACAAAAGTCTTAGGTGAAAATGAATGAAAGAACCTTGTATTTATACTCAATAATGCAAGAATTCTCAAAATTACAACACTACAAGCCAACATCAGATATAGGAGGATAAAACCCCACCAAAAATTTGAATTTATTTTGAATTTGGACCTCACATAACTCATTTTCCCAAGGTGGAAAATGAGTCCCATCAAACATAATGTATGGGACCAAAATTAAAAATGCTTAGAAATGTGTCAGACCAAGTTCAAAACCCAAAAATATAAGTGGGAATCATTTACCCAAGGTGGAAAATGAGTCTCAGATCACTAAATCTGGTCCATTCAATCTTGAAACACATGAATTATGATTGGGTGATGAATTTTGTTGGGATTATCCTCAAAAAGATGCATAGAATGGAACTTGTGGATATAAAATAAGGATAATTAAAGATTAAGTAAGCCCAATTATTAATGAAAACCCTAGAAATGTGTGAAATTGTGTTACAACACTTTACAACACTCAAAACAAGGCACCAATAAACTCAATTCACAAGTTTTGAAGACCTAATGTGAATATGTTAGACATATTACAACAGTAAATCAAGGACAAGATAGGGGGACCTTTTTCTATCATTACTAAACCTATTAAAATTATTAAACCTTGTGAGGACTTCTTTTTCAAATCCTATGAAAATTTTAAGGTAAAACACATAGTAGAATTGTCCCTTTGAAACATGCCTCAACCCATGATTAGGCCTCCTATCCTTGATGAAACCATGATTGAAGCAAAAACCCTTCCAAATAACCAAGACCAACCTAAGACATACTTTTTCTATCTCCTAAAAATGACCAAGAGACAACCAAAATAATCCAATTGTGCCTCCTAAAATAAAACAAGTTTAAGCTATAGAGAAAGTGGTTCAACAACATCTAATGGTTCTATTGACAATGATGATTACACCTTTAGCCAAGTTAGACTTTCCTATCCTGTTGTAACATCAAAATGCTCTCAAATTGTGGGTAATCTATAAGTGAGAGTGAATCGCCATAGTGGGCTAGTTCCCTCAGTAAATCACCTAATCTAGAAGACTTTTAGAGGAAAGGGTTAAAAGGAAAAACTAAAACTAAGATCCTAAAACCTAAGATGATTCACCAACAATTTAAAGATTTTGATAAACTTTTTACTCTCAACAATCTCTCTAAAACTCTAGGTATGTGAAGGATCATGATGGGCCAAAAAGTGGCGATATGTAAGTGATATGATGGCCCATGTGGCTGACGACATTTATTTACCCAAAATTGATGAGACAAAAAAGGTTTTTAAAGGAGATTCTCAACTTTCCACCAATATAAATTATGCTTTACTTTGAATTTAATAAATTATTATTATTCACTTTCTATTTAAATTATGACTAAAGTCCTAATTGATAAGTTGATTAAAAAACATCTATAGCTTTCAAACAGTATCACATTTTCTGAATTTGAAACATGTGTCACATTCTACGCTTCACATACTATAGGATTAAAAAAATATTGAATTTCATGAAGTTTTGACCAAGTTAAGGTGGTTAGACATATGAGTTTTTATATTTTTTAAAAGTTGTAATAAAATTATAATTAATTATTTACTTAGAAAAAAATTACAAACAAATATGCATCACATCGGGACATGAGTCCTCTACTTATATCTAAAATATTATAAAAAAATATTATCATTTTATTGTGGTTAGGGTGGTCAGACAAACACCTACTTCATATTTTTTCCCTAAAATTTAAGTACTACTGCATTGAAATTTAAAATTTTCACCAATTATTTGTTTTAAAAAAAATAAACCTAGTAGTTTAGAAACTACATTTGATTTGCTACAGATTCTATTCTTACATATTTTAAAATAATATAGATAACTTATTCAATTTTTTATGTCAAGTTGCCTACAACTGATTTTTTTGAATTTTTTGCCACTTAAGGGCCTTTTTCTTCCATGATGATCTTGCACATACCCCTCTTATTCTCACAATCCCACCTTGAAAAAATATAATCCAACAATGTTTTGCATAAAGGTTCATTAAATGGAACACATAATACAACTTGAATTAAACGAGACTCTTGAAAACAAACTCACAATAAGAAGACATGAAGAGGATTTTGCATTTGAATCATAGTTAACATCAAATTGATACTATAAATATGAGACAACAAAATGAGAAGGAAAATCCTAGCATTTTATTAAAATGAAGGAGTGTCAAACTCAAAATCTAAGTACAAGAAAATGTTTACAAGACTCTCTAATTGAGTAGAAGAGCAAGAAACCAATTTGAACTGAGAAAATCAAAGTTTTCTCTAAACTTATATTCTCCAAGTGTCCTCAATAATGAAAATAGAAAAAATTAGCTCCACTATATCTCAAAATTAGCAATTTTGATCCATTTTTTAGCTCCTCAAAAAATCCAAAAAAATAGGGTTCAAAACTGCTCCAAACTGCATGAAGAAAATGGAAACTTTTTGTCTCCAAGAGGTTGATCCAAAAAAATCCACAAAATCAGGTCCAAATAGCTCAAAACTAAAATTGGAAAGTTTAGTTTGCTCCCTCTTTTCCAAATTCACCCAAGTGATCTCAAATCAAAATAGAAATTCCAATGAAGACTCAAGTACCCAAACTACACTTAAAATCATAACAAATAATAAGGTAATTTATAGAAATATTACCTTAATGATGTTTTACATTATTGCAACTTTAGAAACTAAAATAGAAAGCTCCCTATTACATCTAGTTTGATACAATTTGGCTCTAATTGTTATGATTTTTTCCCATTTGGGTCAAAAATGATACTTTGCAAAGCACCAAAGTAATATTCAAAGGGCTCGTATGCATTTGATAAATTTCTATAAAAAATCATAAAATTTTGACCATGCGCTATAGTCCATAAAGCAACTAAAGAATATGAATAGCTTAACCTAGTAAGAAGGGCCAAAGTGTATATGATTTTATCATAAAATAATAAAAGAATGGTATGTGTTTATTTGATTTTATTTAAAAAATCAAGAAAATTTTCCCAAGGCATGGCCTGACCTAGGCAACATTTGTGACAAGGTATTAATAAAGGCATTTGATTTTTAAAAGAATGTGATAAAAGCCCACATTCAAATTAGGGAATTAGGAAGCCCTAACATAAAAATTCATTCCCATTCTTAATTCTTCTCATCATTTGCATGAGCCAAGTTTGAAGAAAAAAGGCTCTACTCAAGCTGCCATGGGAATTAGGGTTTGAGCTCATTTTTTTGCATTTTCCAGTTCATTCCTCCCTGCTTGGGTTCAAATTCCTTCTGCAACTTGATGGTAAGTTTTTCTTTGACCATTTGGTGACATTTTGACTCCATTTTGAAGGGTTTTGAGGCCTCTCAACCCTAGCCTTTGTAGCTTTCTAATTCATTTTTTGTGCCTTGTTTCTTTGTAGATGTTTCCTCCAGTTCGAGCTGCCATGGAAAGGTTGACTTGGGTTTTTTTAAAGACATGGTACATGGGATTTGAATGGTTTTCTCCCCACATAACTTGGGTAAGTTCTTATGCTTTTTTTTCTCTTGTGCATTTCCCTCTTAAATAAGCTTGATTAGAGCTCGATTTGAAATAAAATGTATGATCCTCTACATAGGCGTGGCCATAAAATGTTTATTTCCTTACTTTTGCAGAAGATAACCTAGTTTCGGGCTCAACCCGTGATGTAAAAATCATTGAAATTCATAGAGAGAATGATTCTTTTCATTTTGTTCTAGTATTTTATGGACTTCAAACCCCTCAATGGCCATGGCCATTTACTTCATTGCTTTCATTTTGAGGGCTCTAACACTTGCATTCTTAGGCTCAAAAATATCTATCTCTTATGCATTTGAACTTTAGGAACACACTCCAAGTGTGGTTGTGCTTCTGTGAAGAAGAATGACTCTCCCAGGCCATAAATATGAGAATGGAAATTGGGTTTTCCTTTAGCACTTGGTGTAGCTTAGAACTCTTTTCCATTCTTTGAATATGTAGAATATAGTATTGTTCTTCTATTTTCTCTGAATGAAAACCAAAATAAAAGCTTCTCCAAGTAAGGTCGAGGATTTATACTTTGAGGGCTTAACATTTTATAAATGGAAAATTCATTATTGCTTATTTTCATTTTGAAAACCCTAGCTTCATTATGGAATTTTCTCATTGTTCTAAAAAAAAATGGATTCATTTTCTTGTCACGACTTTCAAATGAATACACTATCACCTATTTCTTGCTTGTCATCTTGTTACCTTTGGCACCATTTAGAAATTTGTATGGTTATATATGGCTGCATCTTATATGTGGAAATGAACAATGAACATTACTCTTAAAAACTTTCATTTGGGAAGCAATATTGATTTGTAGGTACTATGAAGCTTTCCACTGTTGATTATAGCTCTTCCTTTGAAACCTTTTTTACATTCTTTTACTAAACAAAGTTGAATTTTTCTATCTCCGTTCACCTATATTCAGATGTAACTCAACATGATTCCCTTGTAGCACAATGAAACTTAACTCCCATTTGATACTTCCATTCCTTATATGCAACTCCATTCTAGTATGTTTAATTTTTAGCAAAGACAATAGATTTTGTAGCTATCATCACTACTATTGTGTAACTCTCTCATTTTAGTTGCTTATCCAAAAGTAAGGTCTCCTCATAGTTTCACATGGCTGCCATGGTATTTTCACTTTCCTTGTTCCATGAAACACACACAAAAAATTCTCTACTTACACCAAAGTGTATTGCATGAGCAATGATGATGCCTCTATTCTATTCATTCACTTCTTGCCATGCTTATACTCAGTCAGTATGATGCATCTTTAGGTCATGATAATCCCATTGTTGTTTGTATCCATCCATTTTCATCCACTTTGAATCTTTGATACTGTAGGTTAGAATTTTTTTGCATTTAGAAAATGTGCTCAAAATTTCTCTCTTTACTACTATTTCATTCATCTTGTGAGCATAAAACAATGTAATGATATTCTTTTCTATAACTCTAGCATCATAATGCTACAACATAACTTGAGTTCTATGTTTCATTCTCTTTCAGTGATGTTGTTTCATGTTTCATTTTATTCAAACCTTTTTGTGCATTGTATCCATAGTCAATAATGGCTTTTTCCATTTCATTCTATTACTTCAGTATTTCATTGCAACTACTTTTCACTTCAATTGCTTGATAGAAACAATTTGTTTTTTGTACTCTTCATGTATTTTTATCTTCCCCTGGATAGCTACAACTAATATGAGTCTTGATCCTTAGTGCATAGAACATTTTGAAATAAGTGACACTTGATGATGATGTTTTGAAACTTCTCCAATTGCTTTAGTTGCTACTCTTGATTGTAGACTAGCATTGTGTATTCCTTTTCACTATCACTCCATGACAATGTATCACTTTCTGCCCTATCAATGTGAACATCATGTTAATGAAACATGATAGTAACACAATGTTGTAGAAACACTTTGAACATGACACATTTTTATGCAAATAGAAATATCTAATGAAAGATAGTGCATTTAAGATTTGTTCTACATGTTTTGAGAATTCGAGAAAGATTCCTTGCTCATTTGTGATCATAATCTTCAATTTTCATATGAATTTTGTGGTCATGTATTGGTAATGAATCAACCTCTTCTTAATTTATTTTGTGGAATTCTCCTTCAGTTGGATGCTTCATTTTGAACATTGTGAATGCAATTCTTTTCTCAAATCCCCTCTTGCAGTCAAGGGGCAACATGTTGGGCTCAAACCTTGTGTGAGCCCATTTTCACACCACATGCTATTATGTCTTCGAAAATATATCAGCAACATAAAATTTCATATACTTGCATAATGAACAAACATGTTAGATAGAAAAAAATAAGTTCAATGTTCCTGTGATGTTTCATTTTTTGTGTTCCCTTACACACTTTTGATTTTTTCTCAACTAATTCAATGCACCACAATCAATGTACTATATTTATATTGATAGATCATATAGGAGGATTCATAATTGGATCTCTAACAAATCTTTCTCAATCATTTGTAGGTTCACTCAGAGACCAAGAGCAAGGAGGGATAAGCAAAAATGAGGCCAACTTGAAGAAAACTCAAGTAATGATGGCTATGTTTCTTCCTATGTGTTCCTTTCTTTCTTTTATCTCTAGTAGCATAGTGCATTCCTTGTGTTCTATTGACTCAGCTATTCCCACGGCTTCTGTGGGATACTTGATCTCTCTTTTTCATTCTAATGAATATAGAAATAACATTTTGTGAATTCTTATTTGAATTTGTACCTCTCTTTTGCAAAAAGTATGAAAATTATGGAATGGATAAATCGATATAGAATGAAAGAATTATCATTTGTATCTCATGCAATATTTCCTATTCTGTAAACATTGGATGGAAAAATGAATGATCTCTTTAACTTAAAACGCATTGCACATTTTAACTGAACAATTATTTCAAACTCCAATACATGCAACTTTTTAAGAAAATTTAGAAATTAATTTAAAAAAATTCACCTTAAAATGAACATAATTTAATCAACTCTACCAATTTGAGCTATGGTGAAAATTTGGTAGCATGTTCCTTCTGTTCCTCCTCTAACCTGGAGGAAAAGAAACCTATGGTTGATAAACCCACTCCTACACAAACATAACTTAAAAACTATACCAAAAGAAATAGAAATGCTAGAGAGCGTAGGAGTAAACTCAACTAAAGCAATATAAGATGAGTCTCCCTCTTCACCAAAACAAAATGATCCTATATCACAACCACAATAGGGACTAGTACCTTCTTTGGAAATTATCATTCGACCTCCCATTGTGATTAACTTAGAAGATGAAGATTAAATTCCTAAAATTAATGAGGAAGTGCATAATGAATTGAATTCATTGTTTTCCTCTTCTATGAGATTAAATGACAATTCTCCTAAGAAGAGTGTTGAGATTGGTGCTTCCCCTAGTTTGGAACTTTTTATTGTACCTTTGGCTAGTTGTTCACCTTCCACATAAAATGAACAAGATTAGGATGCAAATGACTTATGGGTTGAGTACCATGTTCCTTATTAGTCTTGTATTTGTTTATTTTTTCATGTTATGTGTGTGATTGCATGTGTCTAATGTGATCTCCCCATACCGTTATGTTTGATGTGCCTTTCTCTTTGTGGCATTCCTCTATTTGTATCTACATTCTTCTATATGTCATAAACCTTTATCTTTTCTTTTTTGTGTGTTTTCCTTTTGGGGATAATGAAAGGTGTCGAGACATTTAGGTCTCTTCCATGTTGACCCAAAATATTTTCTTTATTTTCACTCTCTTTGTGTCATTCTTCTTGTTCCATGAGTATCTAGGGAATGACGATGTTTTTGGGCTCTCTAACAACATTGTAGCAAAGACATACTGACCCTGAATCTATGGGTCCCTTATGTAATTTTATTTTGGGGGAAACCCATTTTCATGATGTATCTTCATTTGGAAACATATGACTTGGCATAGGGATTTAGAAATAAGCTCTCATATTGTCTTTATTGTTAGCATTTATCATTTTCTACTTTAAAGTAATTTCTCATAACATGGTGTTTAGCAATTTCATTAAAGTGGGGACATACATTGGCATTATTCTTTTGCATTTCATTACAACTCATGTTTCATTGTGTGGTCTTCTTACTTCATGTAATGTTTCTTTTTGTTTTTGGTGACATTGGGTGTGATGTCCTTCAAGAAGTGTGATCTCTCTAAGCATATTATATTCATCTTAGTGGTTTGATGCAACACACTACATCCCTAATTTGCGAATCTTCTTTTCTTCGATTGGTCCTCTCTTGGAGACATTAGGAATGATTTTCCCTAAGATAAGACCTTACATGAACTAAGAAAAACCCATTTGAACGTACCTTCCACTATTTCACATTTATAATAATTGTTATATGGCCACCTTGCATAATACACTTTCCTTGCAAATGGAACCATCATGTTTGTTCATGGGTGTTAGCATACAAAGTATTTCTTACCTCATGGATCCTATTGTTCATTTTTTGTATCACCTTATTTAATTTATCAAGAGGTATAACTTTTTTATGGTTAGTATGTACGGGAGATGACCTTAGGCATGAATTTCCCATAGCCACTTGCTTCTTTGTTTGGGCGCATATCGACCACATTTGTATTTGTGTCAATGGTGGATCGACTAGTGGATACTGGATTCTACTATCTTGCATGAGAGCACATTTTATTTGTATAGTGGAAATCATGTTCCACTTATAAACATTTTTATGAAAAAAATATAAGACTTGGTCCACATCATGTTGGGCATACAGTTGAGGCTTGATCCACCCTCTTTTCCTTTTTTATTTCTTCTTTATGTCTTTGGAAGTGTATGCTTGTACCTTGTTGCTACTTCATACAACATTTACATGCATGTTCCTTTGTTCCCATGATGGTTTTCTATAGGATCTTGATCTTCGTTATCCTATCTCACTAGCATTGGTACACTTGGACCCCTCTTGATGTGAATTTGTCTACTTTAGTGTGAGTTTGAATCAAGTTCATCCTCTCACTAAAGTCGGAGCTAAATGTAGTGTATAAAATATATCCCTCTACATTTTCACACTTCTTTGGGCCCTCCCTGTTAATATTAGATTCATTTATGCCTTAATTGGTCCTTTTTTGCATCGACATGCCTAATTAAATTCATTTTTCTTAGGATAATCCTAACACTTAACGAATGGAAAATCATAATCTAATATTTGAGTTTATGTGTTCTAGATCTAGGGATCTAGGACTCATATGCTCCTCTAGGTGTATGAATCCCACCTAGGTCTCATGATCTAATTTTAAATGTTCCATTGAACTTAACACTTCTTGGAGTTTGTGTCCTAGTTTTAAGCTACTGGGACTCATACACTCAACCTAGAATTTGAGTCCCACTTTAACTTGGACCTATTTTAAATTAAATTCTTGGTGGGATTTTATTTTCCTAGATCTGATGTCAACCTGTAGTGTTGTAATTTCAAGAAAGTGGGCATAAAAAAGTATAAATACAAGATTATTTCACATAAATTCTCCTAACAATCAAAGCCTTCAAGTATTCAAGCATTATAGAAAACTTATGATCAAGAGAGAATTCAAGAGAATTCAAGAGAAAATCATCAAGCGTTTGGAGCTACATTCAAGATTCAAGAATCTTGTTAAAGTCTTCATGCATTATGTGTTTTTTTGAGCTAACATTTGTGATGTAGGTTTCATGATTCAAGTGAGCATTGAAGATAAAGTTTCAAGCATTTAGTCAAGAGTCAATATCCACATCCACTAGATCCATTTTGCACAATTTTGTAGCCTTCATTTCAAGGGTTTGGTGAGTTGAAACATTTAATTTGTTCATTCATCATTCCTTCATGATTTTCTATTTCATTTCAAAGTTTAATTACAAAAACAAGGTTTGACCAAGGAAAACCCCTATTTCCTAACACAACAACATTTTTTTCTTGATGAGTGATTGAAGATCTAGGCGAACTGGAGCTTGAAGATCCTTTGAAGATAAAGTTGCAAAAGTTGTCAAAGTTATCAAGAAGTTGTGATAATGACATAAACTCACCTATAGGCTAGAATTTAGAGTTTCAAACTTGGAGAACCAGACAAGATGAAAGCTACAAAAGATCACTAGAGGACAAAAAAATATCATCCAAGCCATAATACTGGGACTAAATAGTCCTTATAGGCATATGAGTCCCAATTACCATTTTCACCATATTTATACAAATCTAGATCATTTACTAGAAGATTCTAGATTATGCCTAAATTCTTGGAGCATGACTAAATCACCTAGCCTGGCATATGAGTCCTAGTGCACTTCAAAAATTAGAATTTTAGAGTTGTAGATATTTCTTGGAGTCCATCTACTTACCAGGTTCCTTTCTTTCTAATTGTTTCTTCTTAATTTGACTTAAATTTTTCAAGTTTCTTGGTTTTAATGTATTAGAGTTTGCATTTCTCCTTTGAAGCTTGATTTAATGGTGAACCCCCATTCAATCACACCCAAGGAAACCACCCCTTATCCTTCCCTCAATTGAGTCACTTTTTTGAGGGATCTTGGTTTCAAAATGAACTAAAGTGGTAAATAGGCCCCATTAGTTTCATCTCCCAAAAGGTGGAACACCTATTTCCTTTGGTTCACCAATATGTATGTGGAAAACCTAAGATGGGAAAAACAATGATGAGAAATATTGGTAAGATCTACTGTCCTAATCCATCCTCACAATGCGAATGTTCTAATTATAAATTTGAAGGGAACCAAACCTAAAGATACACCAATCCCCTAGTTTTAGGAGCACATACTCCAAGGAAGCATGCACTCCCTAATCTAAGCACCTACCTAAGTATCTGATGGCACACATCAATCAAATTTATAACTCAAGATATTATAATTTTTTCATACAATTCTATGTTGCAACTTTGAAACTATCCAATTGTCTACAACCCTATACTCTACTCTACACCTCACAAAATCATTCTTTTTCACTTTACTCAGCCTTCTCTACAACTTACTTCATCTATTATTGTCTTCTCTATCCACCTTGAGAGATCATTCATAAACTTTTTTCCCTTCTCTGATTCACACCTTGAATGCTAACCAAGATAAGATTTTTCTAATTTTTGTTTAGGTTCTACTCATTCAAAATTATTACATTCTCTATGTACAACTTGGCTCACTCTAACTCTTGCACTCTTCCACTCAACTACCAAAACACAACCAATTTCTTATTTTCTTCACTTGTTGCTTAACTCCACTAACCTACAATTACTACATTGAGCTTCATACCCTATAAAGATCCTACTATTAGGATTTTCTTGCTATATTCTTCAAGAAGCTACCTATTGATTGAGCCACTTTCTATCAAAATTAAATTTGATTCATTGGATTTTACTAAAAGTGGTGATCTACAAAACCCTAACCCTGATATGGATTAAATACAATTCCTAGATTGATCAATTTGATTTTTATCTTTGTCTACTTTGCAATATATTCCACCACTCTTTAAATCAAATCACCAATTAAAATGGTACTAGTTAGTGCAGTTAGACCAATTAATTTCATTCTCTATGTTAGCCACTAGACTAAAACCTCCTACACACTATCATAATAGTTGTGAATATTCATATTTTAACCTGGACTATTGATGTCTATTAGAATCACACCACAATCCTTTGACCATCATTTAACTTACCAAATTTAAAATATGGCCCTTGATTAATCTTTTTTAAATGGCCACCATCGATCGTTGTCACTTTGTATATGACCATCACATCATTATAACGTATCACTACTTTTTCAAGGGCATTCCAATTCATTTTTGTGATGTGAAATACCTTAGAAATATCCATCTAATCTTTGCTAATGGATATTGACCATTAACGTACCAAGACATCCTCTTTTCCTATCACAACTCTATTTGTAGGAAAAGAGAGGTTAACACAATACAAAGGGACCACACAATGTACTAAAAAATTCCTATTTATTACCTAGGAGACTTTTCCCTTTATCACTTCATCGTATATTTGAAAAGCGGACCCACCAATTATCACATATCACATGAAGCCTAACTCCTCCCGACTTCACAAAAACAATGTTAAGAAAGAGTGCGATATCTCACCATGTGAAATTAATGAATTAATCATCAACTAGAAAAGCCTATCACTTCTTTATTCCCATAGTACATGTGTCCTCAACTCACAATCCCATTGGGCTAGATGAGGACCCCACCACATACTCCACAAACTAGAAGAGACTATTCAATTTAGCAAGGTTGATCACTACTATTGATCAATATTTATTGCATATCGCATGAGGCATATGTTGACATGAACTTTGAATCGTGATATGAAGGAACTATGTGATAGTCATCAAATATTCAATCATGAATGCACACCTTTAGATCATCAGCATGGGCACATCACACAACATCATTAAGGCTTGGTCATTATGAGTGAAAACAACAATGCAAAGGTTTTATGTGATGCAAAAAAAAATTCAACTTGGAGCACTAGGATGAGCGGTCGATTACCCAATGAACTTAATGACTTAAGTGATAAATTAAGTAATTGATAACTACCTATACATACTTAATGACAAATTGTAAAATGTGTTCATTTCCATGACTACAAGCTTTATGATTTAATTGTAAAACCATAGATGAGATTGAAAGAATAAATAAATCACTCCTAAGAATATTTGACATCTTTTGATCATGCAAAATAGACTAATCAACTTCACTCAAAAAACCCATGTCAAATTTGTACGAAAATTCCTCTACAAACCTCCATAGGTGATTTCTATAACAACATTGCAACTTTTTGTGAAATTTTACAACAATTAAAAAAAAATCTTCTTATTTCCTCAACCTTCAATTCTTCTGAAACCATATCTACTACATCTCTGATCTTTGATCTCTTCTTATGACACCTTTTGACATCAATAACAACCAAATTTCCAATAGTATGAAATTTTATATGAACTTGTATTTGATTCATGGTTATTAATGGTGTGTATATGTTAGATGAACTAACTATTTGTAGCCAATAACCCATAGCAACTGGAGCACTCAACCCAAAGCTAAAGGATCATGAGTAGGGAGAGAGTCCAGATTGATGAAAATGCAATAGTTCTAGAATAAATGAAGGTGATCGTTGACAAGGTTAGATTGTGAGTCACCAAGGTAATGAATAAACACAATAGAAGAAGGGGTCAATATCATTATGCTTAGATGATATTTTGACTATGTCTCTATCAAAATTGTTTGAGCAAGAGTCCTTCTTCAACTTCCCTTCTGTTCAATTATAATAATTCCTCATTCTTTCTTAATTTTATTTTGAAACTAATAAAAAAATTAATAAAACACTAATTTGAATGATGAAGGCTAAATCTATTTATTATTTAGCTTAGTGTGCCTAGAATGTGTAAATGGAAATTGGAGATCATATGCAATTTTCAATTTGGATTCATTGATTTATTCATATTTTTATTTTATAATTTTCAATTGAACTATATCAATCATTTTTTTTTTTTTTTAATAATGAAACAACTACTAAGAAGGATGTACATAATGATTAACTACTTGAAGGAAGACTATGTGTTGTGTGTTTAAGAGAAAACTGAGTTACAATACTCTATTTTTTGCTTATACAACTCAAAAACATGAAAGAACTACTTGAAAAGTGAATCCTAGGGGTCCTATATCTCATCCCAAGCATGGGAAAGCATATAATGGCCCTAATGGTCCTATATCTAAGGTTCTTATAATTATTTTACCCAATGCATTGTGTGCATGTACATCCTAACATAGCATCTGGAAGTCTTGCTTCCATAAGAAAGTTCTTTGTCTTTTCAACATCATAGAAGCTTGAATCTCTTGTTGCATATTCCACCTCCTTGATTTTTCCAGTTTTGGTTGTTGTTTCAATTTATTTGAAGTGAATTTTGTGATCCTCACTACCAATGACATTGAAAATATAGTTTACCATATAAGTACAAGGTTCCCAAGCTACTACAAAATTGCCTCCTCAAAGAGATCAATGAATATCAATGATAAAATGATACAATTGAAAATCCAAATTCAAATCACTTGGAGTTGAAATATGCATCCAGGAAGAAATATATCCCTTCATAAGACTTGAATTGTTCAAACAACTTGATGCACGAATCTAGATACACCAAAATTTTCAAAATATTCCTTAGCAACCTATGTGACATGAACAAAGTCAACATCAAAAATAAATAAAAGGTGCATAATTTATAATTGGACAATTGTTTGGAGATTTTTCCTCTAATTGAAAAGGAGATCTTTCATGCACTCCAACACCCACTCTCTAGAAAGGGTACCAGAGAACTCAACAAGGGCCTAATAAATATTGCAATTAGTAAGGGAATTGGTAGTTTTGATTCAATTTCAATAGCACCTCATGTTTCGTAGACATGTGGCTTGATAGCATGGGTGTTGGCAATGACATGTTTAATATCAGTCAATTATGTATAGTGTTGTACCCAAAATTTATAATTTTAGTGATGAATTTTTTTTTTTAGGAAACCACTCGACATAAGAAAATATGTAGCAAATTTAAAGATTTATACAATAATTAACATATAAAATGCTTCATACTTGACATCAAATCTAATTTAAATCCTAAATACATCCCAATGAATCACCTACCTGAACTGCATGCATATATAAAACAAATTTCTCACACAATTATGCAATTTGAGGATCATCATAGTGATTGAAAAATCCATTTACCAAGATTGCATCAACAACATTTAGTAATGTGACTGACTTAATCTCAAGTACTTGTAGAACAAATATAATCAATAAATCTAAAATCATAGTAATTTCTACAATCAACAAGGTATAAATAGTTCATTTCCACTATTGTCATACTTTGCACGTAAGCATGTTTTAAACTAGGTCTAAGAAAATTTTAAAGCTAGTTGCTTCATTATCATAGTAATAGGTTTCCTTGGTTTGAAGATGCACATTTTTTGGAAAATTAGGCTTCAAAACATCCAAAAAAATGGATGTTGCTTCACAGATCATGTTACATTGCATATAGATTTACATATGAAACAAAAAGATAGTAAGTTATATTGAAAAATGATTATAATTCAACATAAGAAGTTTTACCAATGTTTATTTTGGCTACAAGATATCTAGACAATATTCTAAATCAAATAGTCTAACAAAACAACCTTTGACAATGTGTACCAAATTATATGATATAAATAATTTTTTAAATATGATAAATTGTATAATGCAGAAATAATAATATTATTAAACTTGAATTAAAACATAAAATAAAATAGAAATATTACATATACGAAAAAAGCTACAACATGCTAGAAATTAAAAGATTGATTCAACATCATAATGAAAAAAGGTAATCTGCAATGAAAAATATAATGCAATTTTGATGAACTAAAATGTTCATATATATATATATATATATATAAAATCAAAAATTTAAAAGTCTAAGAGTTTCCAAATCTTGCAAATACACCATGATAAATATCCTTGAAAAAAATATTCAAACTACTACATAAAGTAGTGGGTCAAGCTATCTAACAACTAGTACATGATAAACATCAACTATATCATTTTTTGTAAATATTTTAGTGGCCACTGTGTGAAGGTTCCTTCTTTCTCTTTTAGATAGACAATTCCATCTATTTTGTCTTCATAAGCAAGGGGTATGTTACTTGTGACCTTTAAAATATTTACATTTTCATCTCTTGTTCATTTCAATTTGACTCCATGTATAAAAGATAGGGAGTGAATCCACCCAATGGCCACAAAAGCACCATCAAATGGATCCAACATTGCAACTTTATCCCTTTCTTGGAGTTTATCAATACATTTATGCAAAAACGAAAAAAATACACATTATATTGAGATATAAAACATTCAATAATGTCACAAATAAACATTTGATAAATATTTATAAGAAACTAGTAAATGGCGATAGGAAACCTAAAACCATGCACTTGACATATTGAATAAAAAATTAACTTCACATTGTTTGATAAAGAATGGATGTTAGATACAAAGTGTGTACATATGAAAGTTATATGTTCTCCCTTATTTCTATAATCTATGTATACTAGATAATTACAATTTACTACTATTCTAACTAGCTTATATCACATAGTTAATGATTACCCTTATTTGTATAATAAAACAACCATTAATTACTTAAATAGTACTTTACCTACATGTGGTTTCATAGCACTCACCTTGATTTTAGCACCACTACCACTATTAATATCATGCACATTATCATCGAGCTCAACATAATCACTATCAACATTGACATGAAGTTATGCAACTTTACATAGAGCTCTATTGGCACGACATTTTTCTTTTCATTTTTCTTTCATGTAATTGCTCTACATGTGGTTTAATAATCATGCAAAAATTAATATAATTCAAGTAAAGAATCCAAAAGCTATAATTTTTTTTCCAAAAAATGACAAAACATTTGGACAGATTAACTTATAACTTAAAGAATACAAAAGCTATAATTTTTTGTCCAAAAGAACATTTTAAGCATGAAGAATGAAAAAACATTGGGATAGATAACTAACAACAACTATTATATTACCTCAACTTTGGAAAAACTATGGCTGTGTTGAACATTCTTTTCTAGTTCAGTGTGATCACTATTAATATCGACAACTCTCTTCACATCAAGGCATTTTCATTTTCATGTTGCTTTGATAAAATTACTATGGATGTGGTTTAACCATCATGGAAAAAAATATACAAAGCATTCAATAGTCAAGTAAAGAATGCAAGCTATAATTTTGTCCAAAAGAACATTTTTTGGATCACTCTAACAATAAAGAAATTGTGTTGGATGCTCCTACAATCAAATTTCAATCTACATATTAAAAGGCATTTTTATACAAAATTGCTAAACAAGAAGAAATTGAGAGAAATAGAGCATCTTACCTCATTTGAATCCCTAAAATATGCTCATTCCATGTAGAAACTACATGCTTAATGGAGGCAACCAACTATGAAACTTTCTTAGTGAGACCATATATGCAACTCATTACATGTTGGTACCCTTCATTTGAGTTGATATGATTTGGAGAGTCTCTTACTGGGCATCTAACAGATGGTTGTGAAATATCTATTGATGAACTAGATTTCCACTTCATCCTACTCTTAGATTTACTACGATCGAGTGATACCATTTAATTAACAATATCTTCTACACTTTCTTCTCTATTATTGTTTTCCACCTAAAATACAATGTCAATTTCAAAATATAGTCAGTTCACTAAAAATTCAAAATAAATAACACAACATAAATTGAACCAAAAATCCATACACATACTCCAATTTTTTCCATTTTGGCATGCAACTTGCCTTGGCCAAATTTATATCTAGCCATCACATTATCTCTTGCTCTCTTTCCTCTATTTCTCTTTGCCAAATATTCTTCGAAACACATACTTTCATTCAATGCCTCCCACTATTTGGGAGATAGAGTGGAGTCTAACTTCTCTTTTCCCTCCATGATTGTTTCTCTGTAATTGTATCTAAAATTGTTCATCAAAAGTTTGGATCTAAAATGATAAACTGTATTTTGATTTGTCCAATTTTTGTTGTTGCTTCAATGTTTTCAAAGTGAATATCAAGATCTTCATTTCCAATGACATTGAAAATATAGTTTAACATATAAGTACAAGGTTCCCAAGCTACTACAAAATTACCTCCTCAAATAGATCAAATATCAGTGACAAAATGATACAAGTGACAATTCAAAGTCAAATCACTTGGATCTCAAATATGCACCCAAGAAGAAATATAGCCCTTCATAAGACTTGAACTATTCAAACAACTTGATCTATAAATCTACACCCAATTATTCAGAATATTCCTTGTCAGCCTATGTGAAAATAAAGAAGTAAACATAAAAAATAATAGAGAAATTATCAATGTCATCTAGATCCAACGTTATTAATTTGAAATAAAAAAAGGTGCATGACTTTCACCTGGACAATTATTTGGATATTGCCACTCAGGTTGACAAGAAGGAGATCTTTCATGCACTCCAATTCCCACTCTCTAGAAAGGGTCCCAAATCTTAGGTACTTTACTCTCCTTGGCTTTGATTTCTCCTTCTTTAACATCAGCCTTAGTTCCACACTTTCCTACGTTTTTCTCTTTGATGAACATACTACACGACTTGCCTTGGTCACAATTTACAATTATATTCCTCAAATTTTGAGTATTTCTAGCTTGTGAAAATAATGCCACTATAATCCTTTGATACTCCTCATCATAGAAGTTTGACTCTCTAGTTACATGTTCCACCTCCTTGACTTATCCAATTTTTGCTACTGCTTCAGTGTATTTGAAGTGATTGTCGAGATCCTCACTGCCAATGAAATTGAAAATATAGTTTACCATATAAGTACAATATTCCCAAGCTACTATAAAATTACCTCTTCAAATATATCAATGAATATCAATGAAAAATGATACAAGTGACAATACAAACTCAAATCACCTAGAGCTCAAATTTGCACCTAAGAAGAAATATAGCCCTTCATAAGACTTGAACCATTCAAACAACTTCATGCATGAATCTAAACCTTGTTCAGAATATTCCTTGGGAGCCTGTGAGACATGAAATAAGTTAACATAAAAAATAAGATAAATTGTCATTGTCATCTAGAGCCAATAATATTAATTTGAAATAAATAAAAGGTGCACAATTTTTACCTGGACAATTATTTGGAGATTTTCCCTCAGTTTGATAAGAAGGATATCTTTCATGCACTCTAATGCCCACTCTCTAGAAATGGTTCCAAATAATTCAACAAGTGACATCATCATTAGGTCAATTGACATCTTCTCTTGAGCATCCATTCCAAGAATTTGACACAGAAAAATAGGTTTTTTAAAAATATATTTGAAAATATTCTATAGGAAATGGATTAATCTAGGAAGAGAAGATAGTTATTCTTTTATTATTTTCACCATGTAGTCATGAAAATAGTACACCACACCTTGGAGGAATAGAGCACAAGGATAGGGTTCCTATTTCACACTTGCCACACTCAAGGACAACTTAGAGATCTCAATCCAATAAAGAATGGAGGGAGAGATCTAACAATAAGGTATCCTAGGATATTATTTTAGATTACAACAGGGGTTCAAAACCAAGTAAGAACTTGGAAAGACTAATGCAATGTAAGATCTAACAAAAAATCCTAATTTGATGCAATTACCTAGAAAAGTATGTAAAACAAAACATAAAGTTTCAAAACAAAATGCGTGCACCTGGAAACTTGTGGACAATTGAATGGAGATAGGAAATTCTAAAAATCCTAAAATTTTGGCCTACTCGAACTCATTTTCCATTTTGGGTGAACTAGTCATAGTTCTAGATTTTTGCATAGGAGTAGGTTTCGAGCAAATGGGTATCCAAATCTACAAAGATCTCTAAAAAAACCTACAGTGGGACTCATTCACCACTTGTGTAAAATGAGTCCAATTTAAATTTTCTAAAAATTCAAAGTATGAATTTTCTCTTCTCAGTCTACTCAATCTAATCCTCTGGGTTCCTAGATTTGAAACTCTAATTTTGGGGCTATAAATGACATGTTAGGGGAGATTATAACCTTGAAAATGGGGAGACAACTCCAACAAGTTTTTAACCTAATATTCAATGATCTTCAAGTCTTCAAAGCACCTAAATTTGCAATCACACAGAGAGAGAGAGATAAACTTGTTGATTGTTAGGTGAAAAATATGAGTGAAAGAAGCTTGTATTTATACTTATCTATGCTTAACATCTTCAAATTACACCACAACAAGCTAGCATACAAATTCATTAATTAAAGGAGGCTAAATCCTACCAAGATTTGAAATTAAATCTTGAAAATAACTTAGGGGGGACTAAGATGCCTTAGGTGGCGTCTTAGTCCCAAGGCATGAAACTTGGAGCATAGACTCCAAAAAGGGGCTTCCAACACCCTTGGAGGAAAAATGCTCCCTAGGTGGCATCTTAGTCTGAGTCCAAAAATCAAGGACACATAGCCAGAATCATTAAATTATCATTTACACTTTGATGTTTGTTAGGACTATCCATAAAATATGTAATTTATTAGGCTTGTGGATGGAAAACAAGACAAATTAAGACATAAATAAGGATAAAAAAATCAAAGCATGCCCAAACAAGTGTGAAAATGAAAGGGTATGCATTTTCCTACACTACACACCCTTCCTCATGTGCATATGGAGTTCATCACTCCTATAAGTTTTCCTCGACCTATTGTACTCCTCACTTTTCTACAAGTCTATTTTAGCAAGGGCTTGTTTATTCAAGTTGAAACACTCTAGAATGGTAAAATTGGTTAATACCACTGGTGGTGAGCCATCTGTCATCCTTACGGTTCTAGTGGTTAGATGATAGTTTCATGCCAATACTCTAATGATTTCAACATCTATAAAGACATTTGGGACTACCATCTTGGCTAGGTATAGAGTTCAAGGGTTCGGCACTAGGATTTTTCCATCTCTTTTATCATAAAAATACCAAAAAAAATACAACCCATAGGTAGGAATGATTGCATCTTGACATCCATGAGCTATGGCTCTAAACACTTTCTTAAATCCTCTATCTGTTGAATTGGGTAAAACATCTAGTATGGATTGTTGCAAAGGGAATTTTCTTCATGTTTAGTTCTTCCTTCTTACTCACAGGTTCACTTTTCTTAGGTGGCATGGTGTAAAATTTTTACTTTTAAATTTTCTCAACTCTTAATAGTAGATCCTAGTTGACCAAATGCTTTAGAATTGCTTACGAAGAGAATTTGTGCACTTACTTGGTGATATAGTAGTTGCAATGATTTTCTTCCTCCAACTCCTTAGCTCCTAGCACACAAATCCATTTCCAAGTGATTGCAAAAAATGACATCAAATTCTAGATATAATTGCTTCTAAAATCAGTCATTTCAACATTAATGTCTACTTTGTTCAAAATATTTCATAATCTTGCCACTTTTGATTTTGAATATATGTCGTTAATCTTAGAATATCAAATGGTTCATGATAATAAAATAATCACTATCATAGTTAACATATTTTCTTTTTCCAACCTATACCATAGTATCGCCATCACTTCTCTTAACCATTGCGAGATGGAAGTGTCATGTAATATACTCATTTTGGCTATCCCACAATACCACATGCTTTATTTATGTATCATTTTTCTACTACAAGACTATGGTTCTCATACTTCCATACCACATACTTCTTTTATGTTATAGTTTATTCACTATAGAAAGGTGGGTTATACATCCTTTTATCACCATATCACAAGTCCCTTTTAATTTTAAAATATGTTTATCATGAGGTGGTGGGTTATATAGCTTCATACTGCCATTACCTACACATATTTTTGCTTTACAAATTGTTGATTGTAGGATAGTGGGCTACATAACTTAACACTACGATACCACATGTTATTCTAATGTCATTGTTTATTGATTGCGGGACAACATGTTAATCTTTAATAGTTAAGTTGAGATCATACTTCTATCTAGTGCATTTTTTTATTTTACATATTCATTAATTTTTGTGAGGTAGCGGTATACTTCTATAATCAAGAGACCTATCACTACCATCTTGAACACATATTTTATGATTGTCATGGTATAGCAGTGTATGATTACATCTTATTTTCTACTCCACCATACCGTATTGTTCCCTAAGACCTAAAAAACTACTATAGGGGTGCAGTAATGGATTTTTATGAATGTAAAGGGACTAGAAACATCTTATTTAAGCATATATGATGATTTTTTAAATCTTTGGAATTGTATTAGGCTATTCAGTGTCAATGTGACCTAATATTAAGATATATTTATAAGTATTATTAAATCATAGATGTTTGTTATTATTTCCTTCACACAAGCATATTCAATGCATGTGGAGGCTATAAGCTATATTACAAACAAAATCTATCCAAATATCAAAGAAATGACTACGATTTGTTGCCAGGATTTTAAAGAGTTGTTACTTTCATAGGAATCTTGTTGCATTACTTGATACCTTTAGACCTTGCTTTCCTCTTTACATATCTAACAGTTCTAGAGAAGTTAGAAAAGTCTAGCATCTAGAAAACATATAGGACATACAATAAATTATATTCTAACTAAATAAAATTAATTTCAACCAAAGTAAGAAAACTAAGAAGACTGATTGAACCTAACTTTAAATGTGCACTTCAAATAAGTAGTGAACATTTAAAGTTTTTTATACAATGTACTAGTAGAATAATGATGATTACATTAAAAATTGTATTAATTAGTAAAATAACAATGAATAAACACACCTATACTAAGATCTTTATTACATTCAATAATAAATACACCATACATATAATAAAAGTTTAGGTGACAAGCTTACAAGTTAAGGTGACAAGCTAGTTAAGGTGACAAAACATCATCATAATCTTCTCAATTTCCAACAATATTAGAATATTGATCACTCATTTCTGCATCTACTTGATTTTCATCCCCATCCTCATTTGTGACCAACAATACATTCTCTCTCTCAATATCTTTGTTAGTAATCAAAATCTCCTCTTTAAACACTCCAACACAGTCTTCATCCACTTCTTTGAGTGTTTCTTGTAAATTAACATATTTCCCATTAGGCATTATATCAAAAAATTCCATGAATTTTCATTTCGAACAAGACTCTATTTGAATGACATACAACTAGGGTATGTGCAGGATCATGATGGGCCAAAAAGTGGCAATATAATGGGTATTTGTAGGGTATGTGGCTGAAGGATTTTTTTTACCCAAAATTGATCAAATAAAAAGGGTTTTTAAATGAGATTCTCAGCTTTCCACCAATATAAATTATGATGTACTCTAAATTTAATAAATAATTATTATTCATTTTCTATTTGAATTACGACTAAAGTGTTGATTGATAGGCTGATTGAAGAACATCTATAGCTTTCAAATAGTATCACATTTTTTTAATGAAAAACATGCATCACATTCTATGCTTCGCATACTATAGGATTAAAAAAAGAAAAACTGAATTTCATGAAGTTTTGACCAAGTTAAGGTGGTCAGACATACACATTTTTTTATATTTTTTAGAAGGTGTAATAAAAAATTCATAATTAATTATTTACTTGGAAAAAAATTACAAAAAAATATTCATCACATCCAAACATGAGTCCTCTACTTATGTCTAAAATATTATAAAAAAATATTATCATTCTATTGTGGTTAGGGTGGTCAAACAAACACCTACTTCTTATTTTTTCCCAGAAATTTAAGTACTACTACATTGAAATTTCAAATTTTCACCAAATAGATTTTTTTAAAATAAAATAAACCTAGTAGTTTAGAAACTACATTCAATTTTCTATAAATTCTATTCTTACATATTTTTGAAATAATATAGATAACTTATTCAAATTTTTATGTCAAGTTTCCTAACTCTAATTTTCCTGAATTTTTTGCCACTTAAGGGCCTATTTTTTCCATGATGATCCTGCACATACCCACCATCCTAGGATTCTTACATCATTAATTAGAAATTATTGGTTAATTTAAAGAGGGGAAACATACAACTCATCCATGTTCGATAAAAATTGTTGTTTATTTGTGTGGATAGATTCATACTCATTATTAAATTGTACTGTGGATGGTCAGATTGACTTACATTTTAATATAGGACTATTTTCACCAAAATCCACTTGAATAATTTCTTGTATGAATCCAACATAAAATTTCTTCTTGGTTTTGTGAAGAAATTCCACACTAACTGTAACATAATCATAATTTTTCTTTCCTTTATCTTTCAAACTTCTACTCTTAAATGACTACTAAAGGCCAACATTCCACTAAAACACATAGCCCATAAATGTGGACATTTTGAAAGCTCACTTTTCCCATTTTTATATCTTGACCTTCTTTTGCATCACTGACTACACTAGAAATTCACTCTTCAAATTTTGGAAAATAATCACCTCTAATCAAATCATGGCATCTACGGTTTTGAGGTCGATGTTGAATCAAATTTTGATTCTCTTCATCATATTTTATACATAGAATATTAATGTACAAATAGTAAGATTAATAATATAAATGTGTAAATACAACTAAGTAAGTAAATTATTGTGTAATTTTCTTCTTACCTATGACACTTATCAAATGAAGATGTGTTTTGAAGAATATAGGCATGTATCACACTTCTTTCTTGATGTGATAGATTATCGACATCCATTGCCTTCTAATATTTCACCTACAACTCTCCTTCCTTCATCATCATCCCATACATGTTGATTGAAATTTTTAAAATACTTAATATATATTCTATGTAAAATCCCATGGCCTCTTGGATTGAATATCCCTCAAACATGCTACCTTTCGGTTCTTCCCTAGTATGAATTTTTTTTTTTTAAACCTTCATATATCATTCTATATGATACATCCATCTCATTCTTGCTAATCCACAATGCTCTAGTTCATATTCTAGATTTATCAAAAGATGCATAGAAATTTTAAAGATTATTGGTGGAAATTTGTTTTCCAATAGACAAAGGACTTCAACAACCTCCTCCCTCAAACCATCAAAATTTGAAGGATCTAATACTTCTCTTTTATATTAGGCCCAACCTTATAATTTCCAATCTTGGCCCATTTTCCAAACTTGATATATTTACCACAATAAGTAAAATATTCTCAATTATGACATGATAGTCATGGATCTTGAGGCCTATGAAGCTATTAATGCTATTTTTTCTTCTAATACTACTACTTACATATCCAATGGGAAAGTGAGTTCAAGACATCGGCTATAAGAATTGGGAATGTTGTTCCTTTATCGAGACATAAGGAGCACTAGGTTTTCTATATTTTTCATCATCATATTTTTCAACCCAAATATTTTGATGACTCTTTAGTTCTTGAAAGTCTTCACATGATGAAATAGCATCAAAAGAACCAAAGGAAGTTTTTATAATAGCATAGGCTATATTTTTCTCAGTATGCATAAATTCAATAGTATGCCTAGTGTCTATATCCTTAAAGTATGACGACTTATAGAATATGTACAACTATTTAACACTACTTTCATTACATGGATAATATCTACTACCAGCAATCTGGTCATTTTCAATTATAAATGACATTCTTTTTTTTCCATTCTCAACAATGTAATCACCTGTTATTAACAATGGTGCTTCATGATTCCCTTCTTGACCATTAAAATGTTTTTTTTGTCAATGATATGGATGATCTATTTTAAGGTAAGCACAATGTCCATAATAAATACACTTAATAAAACTTCTTGATTGCCTCACAAAATCCTTAAATTTGCAAGTATTACATCCATGGTATCCATGAACACTAAGACCAAACAATGTGCCATATGCAAGAAGATCATGAATCGTAAACAATAAGGAATCTCTTAAAGTAAATTTGATTGAATGACCATCACTTAAAGATTGGATTGCTTCAATTCCTTTCCATAATTCCATGAGCTCATCATATAATGGATCTAGATAAGCATTGATTGTATCTAAAATCACACTTTTCTTTCCTGGTATATAATCAATGATAGCATTAAGAAAAATGGTTTAGTTGTTAACCATGAAGGAAAGTTATAATTTATTAAAAACACTAGTCAAGTTGACCATTTAGTACTTTGATCGAAGAATGGGTTCACCTCATCTAGAGCCAAACCCAACCTTAGATTACAAGGATCTTGAGAAAAATTAGGCCATATGTTATCAAATTCCATCCATGTCTTAGAATCAAGCACATGTCATTGTTTTCCATCGGTTCTCCTATTTTGGGCTTTCCATTGTATAAGTTAAAAAATGTCTCTACACCTATACATTTGGAGTAATCATTGGATTAACAAAAAGTTGTAAAGAACCTTTCTAGGAACCACAACTTATTTCAACCCTTGTCTATACCTAACTTCATGACATTTCATACATTTACTTTCACTTGCAATATTAGTGCAAAATAATACACAACCATTCACACATGTGTGGATGTTTTCATACCCTAAACCTAGCTTAGTGATTTTATTTTTACATTAACTTTATTTTGTTAGCAACATGGATTTAGGTGGTAATAAAAAAGTTAATGATGATAATAACTAATCTAAACTCTCATTTTTCCAACCAAACACCGCTTGCAAGTTAAGAATTTGAAGGATTGTTGTCAAATGACTTAACTTGTAATTATCATACATAGGCTTTAGCACATCCTCCATCAACTTGGACCGATCACCATTTAGACCTTCATTAAACATTCTATAAAATTAAAACCCTTTGTCTAAAATTGTTGTCTCTTCATCTATGTTTGGTGCCACTTCATCTATGTTTGTCACCTCTTCATCTCTCACATTGAGAAATCTATCATCATCTTCATAATAATTGTAATCCTAAGGGATTATATGGTCACTATGCCCATATTTTATCACATGTTGATAAATTAGATTTATTTTTTTCACCTTTCCACCAAGATACTCATTACATGGACATGGATATTTTTCCATGTCCCTCTCATCAGCTATTCTCTCATCATATACATGGTATTGATCCATAGTCAACCTTCTACGTTGATCCATTTGTGATGTTTTGCATTAATCCATTATTAGTTTAGTTTCCTATTTTTAGAAAAAAAGAGAAATCTAAAAAACTCAACTTACTCATGATCTAATACATGTAAACTCATTCTCTGCAACACTCTACAACAAATCAAATTCAAGAAGTACCATATCTTGTTGATTACTATTATGCTTTGGTAGATATTTACCAGGCATCCATAGCTTGTTCAAAAGAACTAGTTTTAGGCTTTTAGCCATAGCAGAAAGGAAGATAAATATTTGATTAAATGCTTTGGTAGACATGTATGAAAAATGTGGTAGCATAGATAAGACAGTGAAGTGGTCAAAAAAATACATCAAATAAATGTGGTCTCATGGTTATGGAATGCCATCACAATCCATTGAAATTTTCTTGTCATGGCATTCCATCACCATTATGGAATTCCATCACCATGAGACCACATTTCTTTGAGGTAATTTTTAAACCAAATTACTATCTTGTCTATGCTATTTCTTACTATTATGCTTTGATAGATTTTTTCTAGGCATCCATAGCTTCTTTGAAATCACATGTTTTAGGATTTTAGACATAACATCAAGGTAGTGAACTGTTTGATAAAATTCTTTGGTAGACATGTATGGAAAATGTGGTAGCATAGACAAGGAAGTGAACTATTTGAAAAAATTCCTCAAAGAAATGTGGTCTCATGGTGATGATATGCCATGAATATCCATAGCAATTTGCTTGTCATTGCATTCCATCACCATGAGACCATATTTATTTAAGGAAAATTTTCAACCAATTCACTACCTTGTATATGCTATTGTTTACTATTATGGGTATGTCCAGGATCATCATGGAAAAAATAGGCCCTTAAGTGGTGAAAAATTTAGAAAAATCAGAGTTAGGCAACTTGAAGTAAAAATTTGCATAATTTGTCTATATTATTTCAAAAATATGTAACAATAGAATCTATAGCAAATTGAATGTAGTTTCTAAACTACTAGGTTGATTTAAGAAAAAAAAATCTATTTGGTTAAAATTTTAAATTTCAATGCAGTAGTAAATTTAAGGAAAATAAGTAGGTGTTGTTTGACCACCCTAACCACAATAAAATGATTAAAAAGTATAAATATTTTAGATATAAGTAGAGGACTCATGTCCCAATGTGATGCATATTTTTTTGTAATTTTTTCAAGTAAATAATTAATTATGAATTTTTATTACAACTTTGAAAAATATAAAAAATCGTATGTTTTACCACCTTAACTTGGTCAAAACTTCATGCTTTTTTAATTTTATAGTATGTGAAGCATAGAATGTGACACATGTCTCAGATTCAAAAAATGTGATACCATTTGAAAGCTATAGATTTTTTCAATCAGCCTATCAATCAAGAATTTAGTCTTAATTCAAATATAAAATGAATAATAATTATTTAGGGTATGTGCAGAATCATGATGGGCCAAAAAGTGGCAATATGATAGGTATGTGTAGGGTATGTGGATGTTTTTTTTTCCTAAAATTGATGAAACAGAAAGGTTTTTAAAGGAGATTCTCAACTTTCCACCAATATAAATTATGCTTTACTTTGAATTTAATAAATAATTATTATTCATTTTCTATTTGAATTATGACTAAAGTCTTGATTGATAGGTTGATTGGAAAACATCTATAGCTTTCAAATGGTATCACATTTTTTGAATCCAAAATATGTGTCACATTCTATGCTTCACATACTATAGGATTAAAAATTGAATTTCATGAAGTTTTGATCAAGTTAAGGTGGTCCTACATATGAGTTTTATATTTTTAAAAGTTTTAATAAAAAAATAATAATTAATTATTTACTTAGAAAAAATTACAAATAAATATGCATCACATCTGGACATGAGTCCTCTACTTATATCTAAGATATTATAAAAAAATATTATCATTTTATTGTGGTTAAGGTGGTCAAACGAACACCTACTTATTTTTCCCTGAAATTTAACTACTATTGCATTGAAACTTCAAATTTTCACCAAATAGATTTTTATTTTTAAAATAAACCTAGTAGTTTAGAAATTACATTCAATTTTATACAGATTATATTCTTACATATTTTTGAAATAATAAAGATTTAACTTATTCAAATTTTTACGCCAAGTTGCCTAACTCTGACTTTTCTAAATTTTTCGCCACTTAAGGGCCTATTTTTCCCATGATGATCCTGCACATACCCTTTATTAAATGTAAAGTAAAGAATAATTTATATTGGTGGAAAGCTGAGAAACTCCTTTAAAAACCCTTTTCATTTTGTCAATTTTGGGTAAAAAAAAGTTGTCAGCCACAATACCTACACATACCCATCATATCGCCACTTTTTGTCCCGTCATGATCCTACACATACCCTTATGCTTTGATAATTTTTTTCCAAGAACCAATAGCTTGTTCCAAATTAATTATTCTAGGATTTTAGACCTAATAGAAAGGAAATGAACGATTTAATAAAATGCTTTGGTAGACATGTATGAAAAATGTGGTAGTATAGACAAGGCAGTGAAATTTTTGAAGAAACAGCTCAAAGGAATGTGGTCTTATGGTGATGGAATGCCACGACAATCAACTTGCACATGGAAATGGAATTTCATAACATGTCATTTGATTTTCATGGCATTCCATCACCATGAGACCACATTTCTTTGAGGCATTTTTTCAAATAGTTCATTACCTTGTCTATGGCTTGCAATAGCATGCCATTACCATGAGACCACATTTATTTGAGGCATTTTTCAAACAATTCATTTCCTTGTTTATGCTACCACATTTTTCATACATGTCATTTCTTCCTTAAAAGAGTTTTGTTGCTATGGTATTGATTATACAATGAATAAAAGCATCCAATTCTTTCACAATCTCAAGGACTCCAAATTGTTACATGGTAGTCATTGTATTATGAAAAGATACCCTCCTACTTATGTAACCCATCTCTTATAATGCACTGAGAAGTATATTTCTTTTTGTACCAATATAATACAATAGGATTTATTTCTCCCTAGCTATCTATGGATTTTTTTTATAGTTGTAGGCCCCATGAATAATTTTACAAGCACTCTTTCAACATTGCAACTAGAATAACCCTGAAATAAAATAGCGTAAAGAGGAACTAGACCCAAATTCAAAGTTCAAACACAATATATAAAGCCTTTGATATGGCATTCATTCATACACATTATTTAAGAATTTCTATTTGAAACAGAAAACTACTTTTTGGCCCTTTTGTAAAAATATCTCAAACCCTTGAACACTTGGGGTATACATAATCCTACGAATAGAGTTAAATATTATACATAATTTTGCAATGATAGGAAGATACTAGTATTTCCTACTATAAAAATTTGTTCAAGTACTTTTAAAGGAGAAAATCTAGCTAAATTTTGAAACATGTTCACAAAGAAAGGAAAACACAAAAGAAAGGGAGATCAGTCCAGTTTCCACCCAACCATTAATGGGTCATCAATCCCTTATGGCTCTCACCATTACCCCTTGGCCAAGAGAGCCTATGAGGACCCTAATGACTACATTTTATTCACACAAATCTTTACACTAGTTTCATCACAATGTCACACACAAGGATTACATTTTTTCTATGGCAGTAACATTCAACATGAGACATAAAGTAATAACTAAATAAATAAACATGATTTATACATATAATGGATCCATTGATGCTCAAGCAAGACCCACAAAAACTCATACTTGGCACATTCAAATAAACACTCATACTTTGCACATTCATATTTACAATCATTCATGAACTTCACAAGGAGCCATACAATAACTATTTAATATAATGAGAGTTTTGAATTACCTTTGAATCTCTTATAATACACAAGGAATTATATTTATATTTTTCCCAATATAGTACAATAGGATTTCTTTCTCCCTAGCTATATATGGCTTTGATTTATAGTTGTAGGCCCCAAGAATAATTGTATAAGCACTCTTTCAACATTTCAACTAGAATAACCTAGAAATAAAATAGTATAAAGTGGACCTTGACCCAAATTCAAAGTTCAAACCCAACATAGAAAGCCTTTGATATGAAATTCATTCATACATATGATTTTATAATTTCTATTTGAAAAAGAAAGCTACTTTTCACCCTTTTGCATAAATATCTCAAATGTTCAAACACTTGTGGTATACACAATCCCATGAATAGAGTTATTTTATACAAATTTTTACAACGATATGAAGAAACTAGTATTTACTTCTATACAAAAAATTTCAAGTACTTTTAATGGATAAACTCCAACTAAATTTTGAAGCCATGTTCACAAAGAAAGGAAAACACAAAATAAATGGAGAGAAATCCAATTTCCACCCAACCATTATTGGGTCATCAAGCCCTTATGGTTCTCACCATTACTCCCTAGCCAAGACAACCTATTGGGACCCTAATGATTGCATCTTATACACACAAAGCTTTACGCTAGTTTCATCACAACATCACACATAGGGATTTCCTTTTTTCTATGGTTGTAACATTCAACATGAGAAAAAAATAATAACTAAATAAATAAATAGGGTTTATACATCTGATAATGGATGCATTGATGCTCAAGAAGGACCCACAAACACTCATACATGGTGCTTTCAAATTTACAGTCATTCATGAACATCACAAGGAGCCATACAATAGATGTTTAATGTAACGAGGGCTTTGAATTACCTATGAATTCATTGTAGAGGGCATCCCCAAATTCAAATTTGTTGCAAAAAAATCTAAATTATTTGCCTTCCTTTTTAAAAGTCTCTAGGTTCTCTCAAATTTTGCATTGTACTATACTCCCAGCTCTAGCCAATAATTTCCCAAAATTTCATATTTTTTTTAATTATCCACTTTAATATCATATTTTCTATAATTTATTTGTGTGACTAATTATTTAGTAATTTATAGATATGATTTTATGTGACAAAAAAATTAGTCATTTATTAGTCATTTATAGTTGTGTTATAGAAAATTAGTAGAATTTAGTCATTTTTAGTTATCGTGACTAAAATTTTTAGTCACGTGCCAGTGAGATAACCTTTAGTTTGGTCCTACCATTAGTTATGGAAACTTCATAAATGTTATGAGAACACAATTCCATATTCAAACTAAGAGATCAATTGGTGTGAAAACAAAATTATAGGTTAAAATAGTGAAGTGTTCAAACAACCAACAATATTCACCTAATTGAATTGATGAAATAGAACTTATGAAGAAGATAACACCCTTAAATTTATCCATGCCACTTAAAAATCTATAATAGCTTTTTTTACTGAATTGATGAATCAGAACCTATGAAAAAGAGAACACCCCCAAATTTTTTTATGGCACCAAAAATCCTACAAAATTTACGTCACTAAATTGATGAAGAAGAACCTTTGAAAAAGGGAACACCCCCAAATTTATCAATGACACCTAAAAAAGATACAATAATTACCTAACTAATTGATGAAGAAAAAACTATGAAAAAGAGAACGTCCCCAAATATTATCAATGACACCTAAAAAGCTACAATAGTTTCTTGATTAAATTGATGAAGTAGAACCAATGAAAAAGAGAACACCCCCAAATTTACCAATGACACACAAAAAAGCTTCAATAGTTACCACGCTAAATTGATGAAGCATAACCTATGAAAAAGAGGACACCATGGCACCTAAAAATCTACAATTTTTTTTTTGGATGAATCAATGAATCAAAACCTATAAAAAGGAGAACACCCCCAAATTTATCTATGGCACTAAAAAACTTACAATAGTTACCTCATTGAACCGATGAAGAAGAAATTATGAAAAATAGAACACCCCTAAATTTATCAATGGCATCTAAAAAATATTCAATAGTTATCTCACTATATTGATGAAGAAGTGAACCAAAGATTTTTGGGTGTAGGATGTTATATCTCTCTTGCTCAATTAGGGTTTTTCACCTAAAGGAAAAGAGATAGATCCCACAAAAAATATAGGTGGTTCACTCAAACTAATGAAATTACAATGGAAATATGCATAAATACAATTATCTAGATGCAACAAACTAATAAAATTGATTGATTATTTATGCAAAACCTAAGAAATATTAAGTGTTTGAAAACACAGTGTTTTTTGAAAAAGACCTAAAAAGATAAATAAAAATGAAAATAGAACAAAGAATAAAGTCACAAGACTAAATGTGTGCACCTATAAACTTGATGGAGACTAGAAAATACTTTGAAAAACTAGAAATGTTGACTTTTTGACTAATTCAGACTCATTTGCCACCCTTGGGTGAATCAATCCCAGACCAGGTTTTTTGCCTAAAATCTTATTTCTGCTATAAGGGTAGTAGAATCTGCACTTTGTTCTAACATAAACCTCTAGTGGGAGTCATTCACCGACCATGGTGAATTAGTCCTTTTCCTATTCTCTAAAAATTAAAGTTTTAGATTGCACTTTATCACTTGCACAACACTTTTTGATGGAAACCCGAGTCTAAATCTCCGCAAACACCTACAAAATAGCTTTAAATTTGTTTTCTAATGGGGTTTTTCCTTGTTCAAACCCCTAATTTTGTAATTAAACCTTGAATAGATAACATTTGCATAAAACCCTAGCCCTAACTGTGTCTAAGACTAGGAAAATATGAAGTAAGATGAAACCCTATTCTAATGTGCTAGAATAAGATTACTAAATATGATTTGAATGATGCAAGAATTTAACCCAAGAAACCCTACAACATCTCAGATTAATTTAAATGACATGAAAATGTTATGTGAACCTTAAATCTAAAGATAGAGAGAAAATGGAAGATGGAAT
Source organism: Sequoia sempervirens (assembly GCA_007258455.2). Classification (NCBI taxonomy): domain Eukaryota; kingdom Viridiplantae; phylum Streptophyta; class Pinopsida; order Cupressales; family Cupressaceae; genus Sequoia; species Sequoia sempervirens. Next base: position 186,696,645 of record VDFB02086081.1, read on the forward strand.
CATTTTAAAAACAAGTCTTAAGGTGTGATTTGATGGCTAGTTGCATCTCCTCAACCTATATTTCTCCATGATTCTCCATAGGCATCCATGATCAATTCTTTGCAATGTGAGATCTTGAATGAGAAGTGAACTTGAAGACTTTCTAAAACCCTATCTTGCTATCTAAAAGCTTCAACTTTGCTATAGAAATGCTAATGAAACTTCTTGTGGAAGATTCTCAACAATTGACTTTAGAATTTTCTTTGTAAAAATGACTAGGAGATGTGAAAAATGACCTAAAATGTGTATTTATAGGCATCAATACCAAAATTTCTTGTTATTTAGACCTAAGAGGCTGACATCCACTGGAAATTGAATTAAGTCAATGAAATTCCCATTCAAAATTGAAATTTTCCCCAAAAGGGACTCATTCGCCACCCTTGGAGAATGGGTCCCACCAGAGGGGACTCATTCGCCACCCTTGGAGAATGGGTCCCACCAGAGGGGACTCATTCGCCACCCTTGGAGAATGGGTCCCACTAGAGGGGACTCATTCGCCCAAGGTGGAAAATGGGTCCCACTTGTGGTTTTTGGAGGTGGGTTTTTGAGATATGAATGAATAAGGTATTATTTGTCGAGATTTGTATTATTTTTAAGTGAAATGAGCCTCTAGATAAAAATAATGGATCTTAGAGGCCTCTAAATGTTGTTTTGAAGAATGATTAATGCAAGGGTACTCAAAAGTAGGTCCAAATTAAGTGTGAAATTGTCTCTTTTTCCAAGAGTGTCCAATTTTCTATGCCACAAGAAGATCCTATGAAAAATAGAACACCTCTAAATTTATCACGCCACCTAAAAATCTATAATAGTTTTTTCAATTGAATCGATGAATCAGAACTTATGGAAAATAGATCACCTTGAAATTTATCTATGGCACCAAAAAACCTACAATATTTACCTCATTCAATTGATGAAGCATAATTTATGAGAAATAAAACACCCCCAAATATATCCATAGCATTGATAAAATAAAAAGCATAAACCTTACTAAATTGATGAAGTAAAAACTATGAAAAAGAGAAGACCCCAAAATTTATGCATGTAACCAATAAAATTGAACATATTAGCCTTACTAAATTGATGAAACAAAACCAACAACAAAGAGAACCCCCCAAATTTACCCATAGTAGCTCTAAACAACCTAAAATATTTACCTAACTCAATTGATGAAGCAAAACCAACAACAAAGAGAACCCCCACAAATTTATTTATGGTATTAAAAAACCTATAATATTAACCTGATTGGATCAATGAAGCATAACCTATAAAAGAGAACATCTCTGAATTTATTTATATCACTAAAAATACCTATAATATATACCTGATTCAATTGATGAAGCACAAACTATGAAAAAGAGAACACCCAAAAATTTATCCATGATAGCTAAAAATCCTAAAATTTTACTTGATTGAATTTATGAAGCAAAACATATGAAATAGAGAAGACCCCCAAATTTCTTTATCATTGAAAAACCAACAATATTTTTGTGACTAAATTGTTGAAAAAGAACCTATGACAAAGAGAAGAGCCCCATATTTATGTATAGTACTGAAAAGCCCTAGAAAATTTATCTCATTGGATTGATGAAGTGAAACCTATGAAAAAGAGAATACCCTTAAAGTTATCTATGGCACCAATGAAACCTACAATATTTATGATTGAAATGATGAAGAAAAGCATATGAAAAAGAGAACAAACCCTAATTTATCTATGGTTCATTGAAAAAAAATAAAAAATTTACCCAATTGAATTGATGAAGCATAACATATGAAAAAGAGAACACACCCTAATTTATCTATGACACTGAAAAAACTAACAACATTTACCTGACTAAATTAATGAAGCAAAACCTATGAAAAGAGAACACCCCCAAATTTATCTATGACACCAAAAAAGCCAACAATATTTATCAAGTCTCTAAATTGTTGAAGCAGAACTCATGAAAAATAGAACACACCCAAATTTATCTACGCAAATGAAAAAAGCAACAATATTTAATTTGACTGAATAGATGAAGAAAAATCTATAAAACAGAGAACACCCTGAGATTTATCTCTCACTGAAAAAACTAACAATATTTATCTTACTGAATTGAAAAACATTAAAACCTTATGAAAAAGATAGTCATACTTGAACATAAGATTAATTTCTTGAAAAAAAATTAGTGTGTTTATGATCACAGATTTTATAGTCTTTATAAACACTTGTAAGGTTTTACAGAAGCACCCTCACCTCACAATCTATAAAATATCAACAAACACTAGAAAAAAATTATGCAAGCAAAGATAAAAACAGAAAAGGAGATTGGTAAGGCCTTAGTGAGGTTAGAACCTCACTCGGGTCGAGTGGGTGTTGTCAAGGGATTGTAACTGCTATCGGTGGACATGTTTCGAGCTTGTTAGCCTACACCTGTAAAAATTCAAGCATGCAAACCAGAAAATGTGCAATCCCAGGAATGTAAACCAAATTATGTGCAAATGAAGACTATAAACTAGATAAATCACATGCACACAAAAAAAGTAGTGTTTACCTACATTAATGTCTTGCAATGGTGCCAAAAAATGAGGGAGTATGCATTGCCAAGCTCGAAGGGATACCACTATCAGAGTGTAACATGTATTGGTTGTTGGTTGAAGTGAGACTAGTATCTGAGCATAACATGTAGTGGTGGTGTGATTGAAGTTGTAGAAACCTTAAGTGAACACCTTCCAGTCTATTTGCAAAGAATAGTCGAGAAGATGGTAGAATGAAAGGGGAAAAAGTTGGTGAATTGTGTGAGGTAGTAGGAGCATTCAATATAGAAGTGCTTAGAATCTGTGCCGCATGTCATTGAGGTAAGAGGAAGGGACATGTATTAAACACGACTGTGCAAAAGAATTGGTGAGGGTGGTAGGCGATTAGTGAGAACAATTGGACTAAAAGGGTGACAAGCTAAAACTATGCGATGTGATGACAATGTCCACTTTGTTCGTCGTGCCACACAACTTGTTGGGGTGGGCCCATTCATGTATCGGTCACATGGCCAAATAGGCACATTTTTTACGCCTTGATCAAATTGATTATTTACACGTGTCATATAAAAACACCAAAAAAAAGATTTTTTATTTTCAAAATTAGTTTTCCAAACTGCTTGGTTTTTAAAATTTTATTAAAGATCCACATGACACTACACATACAAACTTAAGATGCACATGTATCGACCCCTCTCCCCTATCAATTTTTTTTATACATTTTTATTTTTTTATATATAAAATAGACGAATGAAATACCAAGAACGCACAAATCGATAAAAGAAAAGCTTTCTCGAATTAAACAAAATCTCTTACAAGATTGATGTCCCAAACCGACCTCAACTCACTAAATGGCCTTCACTTCAACTTCGTGACACAAGAATTAAAATAAATGCCTTTCACTTAAACTTTTTTCACACGAATTAAGATGAATGCCTTTCACTAAACTTTTGACACACGAATTAAGATAAGTCCCTCTCGCTTGAACTTCCTCGCACGCACACAGAGAAAAGGGTTCATGAAAAGGAGCGGAACAATTACAAGGGATCTCGCAACCCGTATCCATTTATGCAATGGAAGAAGCTCAGCTTCGATTCCGATCCCTAGCCTCTGCAGATGTCATATTATGGTTGACGAGACCAAGAAAAAAAAAATAGGAAAGAAATCCAGTTTATCTCCATTCTGTGATTCTGAAAAGACCAGAGTTTTGCGAAGTCAAGATGTCCGAGCGCTGCTCATCGGGTAAACCAACCGAAATAAGGGTAATTACTTCTCATAACTTTCATGAATATTTAAAGTACATTGAACTTATGTATGGCGAGCGTGTGTACTTCTTCAACGTTCAGGAATGTCTTGCTATTCTTTCAGTTGCTTCTGAGTTGTTGGTTGAGAACTGCATCAATGAATGTATGAAATATTTAGAAGCAGTTCGTTGGAGTGCTGCGCAAGAATTCCAAATTTGAGATGTGCTCTCTTGTCTGGGATTGAAACTTTTACCAGATTTAAGTTGCGGGCTTGATAAAGAGGACGGCGACCATATAATCTTTGTGGAAGGGATTATCAATCAAATGGTCTCTCTGATTCAAGGTCACCATCAGGTCACCAGTAACCCTGAAATCGCTAAGTAATATATAACGGGCATCCTCGAGGGAAATTCATGCAGAGAAGTTGTGGAAATATGCGGGCGTGTGCTTTTGCGAGAGTTCAAATCATGCATCAGTTCTCATAATTTCTCCACGATAAGGTCGCTCTCTAAATTTATCGAGCAATGTGAGGGAGAGATACTCGAAGCTGCATTCATCGCTTTTGCTGAAGATCCAGAATTTATGAAGCATGTAAAGGAGCTTGCCTGGGACACGTACGGACAATTTAGTGAAGATGCGTTCTGCACTATGATCTGGTTTATGAAGGCCAGAGGAGACGGGAAGATGGTAATTTCAAGAGCTTCTCGAATTTCTCTTCTCACAACTTGGTTGCCAATCATGACAAAATTGTGTTTTGGACAGCTCTGCAAATTTGGCGAGCTTGAGAAAGCAGTGCTCAACATTGTTGGCAGCCTCCCTCAGGTGAACAAGAAACGCATTTGCGTAATATGGGCAGAGTTATACAACAATTATAACATCGATATTGCTACGCCATTTACTTTGTTTAAAGAGCTTCAAGGTGCGCATCGTAAATCAACATCAGAGCAGCAGTATACCGTGTTTTCTTTAATCTTTTTTAATCTTGTGAGTTTTACTTTTCTTTTCGTTTATAGGTATTTGGGCTCTGATGTTTAGTCATGTCTATTGCTGGTTATTGAACTACAAAACTATGTTAGTTTTTGAACTTAGAAAGTGTCTGACATCCTTCATGGGTTTTGGCCTCAGAGAAGCTAAAATACTTTTTTCTTTCTATTTATCTCTGCCTGATACAGTTACTACGGTGACTAGTAAGTTCGTTAAAATTTTATTTCAATTATGTCCTCAAGTATCTCTAGTGTTCAATACTTATTATATTATAAAATCATCAGATAAGATCTGCTTCTTTTTAAACAGATGTAAATTATATATGTTTTGTACTGATTGCATAACCCCTTATAGTAATTTTTGTTTATTTATTGTTAAACCCCATCAGAGAGATGCTCTAGAACAATTTCTTCGAACTATCCTACAAATAACTCAATATGCTCTGTTAAATTAAGAAAGCTTAGCTTAAACTTATAACCTCTACGACATTCTGCCACCTACTTATATTTAATGCAGCTTAGCTACTAATATTTTAGTGACTTTTTCTTTAATCTAAAGATATCTTGAATAGCATTTTAAATTTTTTTGAGCCTAACCTCCAACTCTCTGCAAGAGCGTGGTGAAATTGTTGAGTCCTGCTGAAATCAACTTAAATGAAAGGTTGAGATATTGCCAAGTACCATAATTTGCATAATTTTAGTTAGTCTTCATCATTGGAAGGGAAAATAGCAACTATCTTAATAAGTTACGTCCTAGGCTGCTCTCTGTTAGCATTTAAATTTCTTCTCATTTTCTGAGCAGTTCTTTTGTTGGGCTGTTATTTTTCAGTTTTGTTCATATAAAAAGAGTTAATTAGACTGATTAATTGCTATTAGCAAAAATAATTAATTGAATATATTAAATTTCAAAATAAAATGTGGAGGATTAAGATATTTTGCTTAGAAACTGAAAAAAATAAATTATTTTAATCTAGCAGAAATTATGTACAAGTATGGAAAAGATAATTAAGTATGAAAAAATAAATGTTCTTGTTGTGTAGCTTTCTGTTGAAAATCCATGTAGATCCAAACTTCTTTGATTTAAAAGTTTAAGATCAATTGTATGTTGAATAAATCTAACCTCCAGCATGTAATATTGATTTAATATTGATTTGGCACATTGTACAGTTTTTGCTATTCAAATTGTTTAATTCTTTGTTTCTTGCTTTCTATCAAGGATTCTAACTATTTAAGCATAATTGGGGAAAATTGTGTGGTCAAAGGGTAATGTGTTCTTTGGTTGCTCTATTGTTTAGACTAAATTTATAGTCAAAGATTCGGTCAAATATGACACTCTTTAGTTGTGTAAATGTTATAGAATTATGAATTGATGTAGAATTGGGCTCCTTTTATTGTTCTAAAGGAAAATGTTCCTAGAATAATTCTTCTTTGAAATGCATAGGATTGTCAATTATTTTCGCATAAGAAGGAATGCATGTTGAATTCTATTAAATACAACTTAGACATAGCAAGTAATCATGCAAACATGTACCAATTTGACACGAAATGACTATTGTAATATGTAGGTGTAACACCATAAATCTGCAAGCTTAAATTCTATCTCATACATCCTCATGAAGTTAGTTTAAAGAAAGAAAATAAAATAACATTCTTTATGAAATAATCTACTATGCTTCACAGACAAAACAACAAAACAAACTAATTGAAATCCTAAAAAATCATAGTGAATAACCTATTCTATAGTGGATTGGTGTCATTTTGTTGTGAAAAGTGATCATTTCCCAGCCCTTGACAAGCCAATGATGAAGATACAATGGAAAAAAAATAGCTCTCAATGTGAAGAGAGTAACTTTGCATGAGATTGTGGATGGTAAAATGAGGAATGAGACCTCCAATTTATAGATTATCAAGTTGGAAGAATGCCCAAAAGAGAGCAATGTGGGATAAAGATTCAACCAATAGGAAGGAGCCACTTGTCACCATGTGAGTGGATGGAAGATGTGCAATTTTTGGTCAATGTACCAATAAATGAGATTGGTTGGCCTTTTAAAATTTCAAATTTGGCTTGTTGGAGGGAGAAAAAGGGACTGAAATGCCAAGTGGGGGACATGTATGTAAGAGGGGAGTTAATGCCATGTTGGAAGGGACAAGTCAACTTGATTTGAATTCAAACTTGAGGGAATATTCTCCAAGGATGCCTTGTTGAAAGAAAATGAGGATTTAATAAATGAATTAATTGATTTATTTGTGCAAATGGGAAAATCTAGAGAATGTGACATGCATTAGATTAGATTTAATCCTGATTTAGTTAATTTAATAGAGGATTAGGTGATTTGACTCATTTTACTTAGATTTAATGATTAAACTAAATCAAAAGGAGATTAAAGATTATTTTAGATTTAATTAAATAAAGATTTGATTTATTTGATCAAGGAGGGTGATGTTAGGATCAAATTAAATAAAGTTGATTTATTTAATTTAAATGGATGACCTTAGAGATAAATCAAATAGATTTGATTTATTTGATGAATGGATTTAATGAAATTGATTTATTTTTATGAATGAATGAATATGAATCAGTTAAATACATGATGCTAATTTTGCATGTCTACATTTTGCCCCTCTTTGAAGCAATGTACTTGCTGCATTGGTTCAAAATATAAACTTGCAGTGATAAAAAAATCATCTTTTTTTAAAAAAATTCGGATGCCTCAGCAGAAAGAAGTACACTAGTACATTTCCCCCTCGAGAGATCGAGCAAAAATATTTGATTTGAGGGTTGATCTCATGATAAAGAGGTTCAAAATATATGGTTATGATGATGATGCAAATGAGATGTTTTTAAGATGTTTAGAAAAATCAACCTATATTATCCTAAACAACTTAAATGTTAATGCAATGCATGTGAGATGGATGATGTGATAATGCCTATATGATTATGAAATTGATGTTTTATGCAAATGTATGGTTTTATGAGATGCTTAGACTAATAGATCTATATTGTGATGATGAACATGCATGTGAGATGATGTGCAGAATGCTAATGGTTTGTGGATACAGGATGGATGCACTAATGATGATGATTAACTATTCTGGTATGATGTTAGTGTAGAAAAGAAGAAAGAAGAAATGAGATGATGACAAGATGATCCAACAAGTCCAAATTTATGAGAGATGATGATGAGAAATGGATGATTTTCTTATCAAGAATTAGGACTTTAAAAAAGCTACTTACCTTATGTTTGATAACATGAATAAGCACGATGCATCAAGGTATAAAGAACAAGGATGGTGTTGTACTTAAGGCGATGGAATTTGAATCGACAAACAAATAAGAGTATTCTTGTTCACACTTGACATACGGAAACCTTGCTAGGATGTACCTAACAAAACAAGTATTCACCAAGTTATATTACAAGAACATCCAACAAGCACAACAAACAAAAGGATAATGATCGATGCCTCATTCCTTTCTCTCTAAATCACTTTGAGTAGACATCATCAGGAGGTCATTGGAATGAGCGCAATAAAATAAATTAGAAGAAAAGATCAAGTACACAAACAAGTTAGTGTTCTTCATACCTCTAGCCAAAAGGATTTGTTTTGTTTACAATAAGAATCGAAACGATTTCCAATAGATAATGCCAACTGTAGGAAATATACATCCTTGGACATGTTAGTGGATGGCGGCATGTTGTTTTGTTTATCCAAAGTTTTTTTCCAAAAGATAATTCCCATTGTAGGAAGGATACATCCTAGGACATGTTAGTGGATGGTGGCAAGTTGATAGGTTTGTTTGAAAGGTTGTTGATACAAGGTTGATTAACATGTTTGCGAATGATGAAGGTTTGATTTTGTGTTTAAAGGTTTGTTGTTTCAATTTTGATTTTTTGTTTGAAGTTTTCTTTTGCTGATTACTATGATTTTTTCTATTTGTGTTGTTAAAGGATGAAGGTGACGATCAATTTATTATGGATGATTGATTATTTCAAGTGAAAGTGAGATAAGACAGATTGATTTTTGTAAATATTTGGATCTTTTTGAGGTTTTTGGAATGTTTTGAGGCTATTTTTGGTATTTTCAAGTTTTTACAAATGCTTTGGGGTTTTTTGAGATTTTATGAATGTTTTTGGATTGTGTTTTTTCAAATGTTTTTTTGGATTTTGTGTTTTTTTGAATATTTTTGAATTTTGTGTCTTGGGGGCTGATCAAAGATTAGCCTTTCCTACATTTAAGCTCAAAGACAATGTAGTTTGGATGCCATGTTTTTGATATTTTTCTATTTTTTTGAGTGGTTTTTGATTTTTCTATTTTTTTGATGTTTTTTAATTTTTTGCATGATTTTGATTATTTGGATATGGATATGTGTGATGATATCAGTGCTCTATTTCATATTTTTTTGAAAACCAAGCTAAGGTTGATTTATCTGATTAGTGGATTGATGATGTTAACACTATTGACGATGCACAACAATGCAAGAATAGTGTTAATCAACACAAGGATGGATATCCTAAGATGATGAGGGATTGATGATGATAAAATTGTTGAGGATACACAACAATGCAAGGATAGTGTTAAGAAACACAAGGATTAGGATGGATATCCCAAGATGATAATGGGTTGATTGGATTCAATTGATTAGGATTTTGAAGCTTGATTTGGAACAAAATTGTTTTGAATGATTTGATGTGACATTGAAGCACACATTACATGTGATTAATATTGATTGTTTGGATTGATGTTCGATGACAGATGAAGATTGATAAGGAATGTCTTCTTGTCAAAATATGCCATGGGCTAGTGATTTGGATTCTTGCACACACGTGGTTTGACCAATTTGATTTCATGTTTTCCAATGTTTGAATCACCATATAATTTGGAGGATATTGATCAATATTTATTCCTAAAACAAGATGGAAATATCTGCCCCCAGTGTCTAGCAATGTATGGAATGCCTTAGATGGATGGCTAGATGGGTGTATGGATGGATGTATATGGATTATCCTGTTATAAGATAAGGTGTTTGGATCAAGAATAGCTCATTTGGATAGTGTTTCATGGCTCAGATAATGATGGGTAGGATAGGATCAATGAAAGTGACTCATGTCAAGATGTTTTCCATAAGAAAGTGTAAAGTGTGCACCAAACTTTTGTCAAGATCAAGATAATTTGGACTATGGATTCAAATGGATCAGCTAAATGGTTCATGGATGAATGGATTATTATGGTTGAGATGGATGGAATGATGGAATTATTATGGATGGGATAAGATGCTTCTTCCTAAATTGGCATACATAGATGCTCCATTCTACACATGACACTTGCTAGCCAGGTTTTCATCATGGTATCTGTCCAAAGCCCTGCCTATGCAGTTTTCACTAGAGGATGATTTTTTCTTTACTGTTTTCAATCATTTTTCTTTTTTCTTTTTTTTTTCATATTTTTTATTTTTTTTATTTTTTTGGAGACTTTTGAAAGATTTTAAGCTTATTTTGATCACTTTGTGGTCTTGATATAGATGCTTTTGTCATGATGTTCCATCAATAGTCTTCTTGAAGAAATTGCTTTGCTAAGATACGTGCACTTGAATGCAACTTTGGGATTCGTGATCTGCTTTGGTGATACCAAAGTTAACTTTTTCTTTGTGTGCACATCACGATAGAGTGCCTTTTGAATCCTTGCAATGAAGGGTCACTATCAATACATGGTTAATGTGAGAAATGTATATCATGTGTGGAGGTATGGATGGAGTGTGTTTAGGGACAAAAGATGGATTGGTTGATAGTTTGGAACCTTTGACTCTCCAAACTTGGGAAGATGAGAAATGATGGGTGGATACAAAAGTGTACATGGAATTAGGACCAACTACTTGATATACCTTGTACGTTTCTTGAGAAGCCTAATTTTGCATTTGTGGACATCTTTGATGGATACATTTCCCTTTTTGATTTTTTAGGGCTGTAGTTTCTTTGGTTGATGCAGTTTGATAGGGATATTTTTTCTTTGGTATCCACTTATATTTGATTTGTCTAATATGCTTCTCAGCTTCTCTTACTTCGATAATGTTCATTGTGATTTAATTTAAATATGTCTCTTGACATTGGTCCCAATTCATGGATGGGATGATGGGTGGATTAAGATTCGTGATGTGGCTAGTTGTATTATTAGCATAAGTTTCATCACAAGGATTCTTCACACTCCCTATGTTGACATTTTCCTGAGACATAGTTGCCCCCAGTATTGTGGAAGTATTACCTTCATGCTTTGATTCTTCCTATTCTAAGAGCTCTTATTTAGAATGCATTCTCTGATAAACGACCACCGTAGATGATGTTATTGAAATTTTTTGCTCTATTGGCTCTAAAATATCCTATTCTATTTGACATGTTTCCTTGAGTGGATAATGCTAGATATCTTCATACATGATGTCCTCAGTCTGAATTTGGGATATATCTGATCCTAATGTTGACAACTCAGTTTGACTCTAGGAATCAATAACTTGCTCTTTTTGTGTAATAATGTCAGGAGTAAAAGAGTCTTGTTTTGAATGAACATCATCTACATGTCCATCCAAAGAAAGCTTCTCATGGTTAGATGGAGGATTATCTACTATATAGGTATGATCATTATTTGTTGCATCCTGTATAGATAGGAGGATGCCCATTAAATCATTATAGTATCTTGGAGATATGAATTCTTGATCTTGAATAATTTCATAATTTCTTTTGACATGCTTTGGATCAAGTTCTTGACATGGATCAATTTCAAAGGATTGATTTCTTATAAAAGGTTCTTGGATGTCGTCATTAGGCATGGGAATTGGCTCAATATCCTCTTCATTTTTTAGTGGACTTGGATCAAATGTTGAATTGAAGATTCCTTCAATATCTACAACCATGAGGTCGAAGGATGCCAATATATCTTGGAAAGGACCATTTCTAGACTTTGGTGAAATATGTTGATCATTCTTTGGAATGAATTCTTGAGAAATTCCCTCTAACTCATTAGGTGATGTAGAGACATTTTTTACATGGTAATTGGTCGAATCTTGATCATTGTTCCCAATAGTTTCATTTTTTTTGTTTTTGCTTGTGTTTTTTGGGTAGCTTGAGAAACTTGTGTGGCTTGGGAGGCTTGGGTAGCCTCAATAGCTTGGTACTATTGGAGTTCTTTTCGGTAGGCTTGGTAAGCTTTTAGCACATTACTATATTGCCTTGCTCTGTTTGGTTTATGGGGTAGTGGTGGTGAATTCAAAATTGTGTTGGATGCAATGACAAGTGGTTGAGATACACTTGGAGTGATCATGGTAGTGAGGGGTTGAGATGTGATGGGTGTGAGAGTGGTGGTTGGAATGATTGAAGTGATAGTGATGGTTGGAATGACTGAGACCTGATAGGTTCTTGGAAGACTTTGTTTTGATTTGTCGAGATCGATGGTCTTGTTTGATGGGATACCATCTGTTGTTGCGATATCAATGGTATATTTGGAGGATTTGATGCAATGATTTGATTGGTACTTGATGGATTTCCTTGGATCGATTGATTTTGGAAAATCTTATGATTTGGGATGATGTTTAGATTTGGCACAATAGGTTGAAATTGAACTTTGTTGATGTTGGGAATCATATTGCCTTGATTTAGGTAACTTTAGTTTTGCATGGTGTTACCTTGAATTGGATTAATACACAAAGTCATTAAAATCTTGTTTGGACTTTGAACAATATTCGTATGATTTGCAAACACATCCATCCCAAATTTTACCAAGTTTGGACTCAAAATGTTCATGTTTGGTAAAGTTGTACTTGGTACATTCTCATTTGGTATGTAGGGATTTGATGGGATGATGTTCATTTGAAGGCTCGTGCTTTGATTGTTCGATTGATAGACTTGTAGGTTTAGAATTGGATTTAAATCTACCATTGGGAACAATGTTCCAAAATTTTGACTAGGCATACTCACATTTGTTGTGCCATTGAGGTTTGTAGGAGATGATGATCCCATGTATAGATTGTTTAAATGTGAATGTTGATAATCAATCGGCATTGTGAGGTTTTGAAAGTTCATTTGATTTGGATTACTTGTGATGTATGAATCAAGTTTATATTCCATGTTCCTCTTATGTTTTGACCTTGTTGTAAAAGTGACCTCTAAGGTTTTTGAGGACCATTGATGAGATGAAGGATGAAAAAGGGTGTGATATGGGTGTCAAACTTTTAGGAACGTTGGATCAATGCTAGACTTAGGGTTTGATTGGATTGGTTTGATTTGATTTGGATAATTAACTGGAAAACCCTAAGATGTTAGATGTAATCTTTAGGATAAACTAGTTCAAAGAGGTGATCATTTAATTAAGTGTGTGAGGAAGGATTCATCCAAACACACCTAACTAAAAAAATGATTTTGATTCAGTTTAAGGATGTACCCAAGTCTAGATAACGATGTTTCCAAAGTTCTAAATTTTTTTGGTGGGATGGGTTTTGATAGATGTTTGGGATGGATGAAGTGTTTGATTTTGTCCTAAATGAACCTAAGAAGGACCTTATTTATTAGACCAAAATTTTGAAGAACATGCTTTTCTCTAAGAATATTTCAAACCAAAAGACAAATGTTTGCATGAAGACCATATGACCAAAAGAGACCAAGCACATCATGTGTGGAGTTGAATTTGAGTTAACTTTTCTTAATGAGTTATTTTTATCACAAAGACACTCTTGATTAAGTTTTCAAATTGGATGTCTAATGTCTTAACTTCTTATCATCCTACAAAGTGTGCTATGTGAAAATCAAAGAAATTAAGGAAAAAGTTAACTAATGTTGACCTTAGTAGGAGAAAATTGAGATGAAATCCAAATGCTTAGAAGCCTCTAAGGATGAGAATCCCAAGGGAAAGCAATAGCATGTGAATTTGTTCAAGGATATTTTCTTCTCCTAAAGGGTTTGAGATTTTGATGCGAATGTTGAATGTTTGTTTTCCAATTTTTTCAATCAAGCAATGTGTTTTGATAACCAAGAACAAGCACAACCTTATGGATATGAAAGACAATATTTGTTGAGTCCCCACTTGGACAAGTCCAGGTACGCTTATCTTTAGCAAATGGTTAGATGCTTAACCCCACTAGCTCCCCTCCATGAAACTCACTTATATGGGGCAGCTAAGCATCAACACCCATGAAACTCACATGACATGCTTTCTATTTCTACTAAATATTGTAAAAGTGTGGGGTAGCTTCAAAATGACCATTCTTGCACCAAAAAATAGATAGGTATTTTGCCCTTTCTACAACAATGGTTTTAATTTTTACTTTTTGTTCATAGGAGTTGACCCAACATGGCAAGAAACCATTGCTACCCTTCTCGTTAGAGCCAACCATTTGATATTGGCCTTTGTTCTAGTACCCACTTTTATATCTTGGAAGGAAATACTCTTGGCTTTAGAGTGTTACTGGTTGAGTCATTCCCTTGGGTGAGTACCTTTTCCCCAAGGTAGGACCTCTAAGATAAACAAAAGTGAGCAAACATATTCATAGTTTGATCAACCTTTATTTAGAAACAAAGGGAGAACACACGCAATAGGTTTACTCACAATCGCACAATGTTTTGTTCAATTTTAATCCAAAAATGAAATGTGGAGGTGATCATTTTATCCCAACCAAAGATCACCAAAAAGGCCTTTTGATTCTCAAGATCGTTGTGAAGTGCAAGAGAAGTGCATACGTCCTTTTCGATGATGTTAGTTTAAGTAAGCAATCACAAAAACAAAGTAGCACATGTTCATTTTAACCTTTCAAAGCAATTGTGAGTTCTTTTTAAAGTACCAAAGGACAAATGAGAGTTGTTTTGTTCAATTGTTAACCTCAAACAAAATTTAGTCAATTTTCCTAAAGTTCATTTTAACCTTTTGCAACAAAAATTGAAGGCTTTTATAATGTTCATTTTAAAGCCCAAAAAACAAGTGAGCTAGTCTAAAACAAAAAATTAAAGCATAAGATGGAAGCTCCAAGAATTAAAAAATGCTTTATCAACTTCAAATTTAATGCTTAATTTATCTCCAAGTTTCTTCAAAGATCTCCTCTTGCAAGCTCCTTGTGCAAAAGAAATCCCTCCTCACTTTTCCTTATTCCTTCATTTTCCTTTCACTTTCCTTTGTTTCCCTTTCACTTTCCTTTGTTTCCATTTCACTTTCCTTTGTTTTCCTATAAAAAATACATAGCTATCCCAAGTAAGATTTGTTTCAATGTAAAAGAGACCACATAAAATAAAACAAAATAAGTAATAGCAGAAATAAGACCAAAAAGAAACTTTATTTTATTTGATTGATTGATTCTCCAAATTATCAAGGAAAGTGTTTATTTTGTGAGCTTTTTATTTTATCACTTTGATCAAGAGAGTGACCATACATTGAATAGTTGGTGAATTCTCTAGAAATCAATAGCAACTTGTAAAGAGATAATCTGATCATCTAAAAGAAAACGGAAAAGCAAGTTATTAAGAATATTGATAGACAACTATAATGAAAATAATAATGTGTGAATATTAAAGAATATATCTTTTGTTGATGTCAGTTGAAGTCATAAAAATAAATCTAGCTTCCTTTTCTAAATTTGAACTAAGTTGTCACTATCTTGCACACCAATAATGACTGAGAGAGATTGTATTTTGGAAAATATGTCTACAATAAATCATGAATTAGAAATTCATTTCCATAAAGACAACCCAACCAAGTTCAAACTTGTCGGTGCTAACTGACCTACCTTGCATTTATTGCTCTCACCATCTCCTCACTCCTCAACATCACATTCTGCTTTCATTTCCATCCAAGTGTTCCCTTCCTCATTTTGGAGGAAATTGCATGTGAAGATGTTTAAAGTAGAATCTATGCTACTTCTGGTGGCCATGATCATCACTATATTGTCCAAGTTGGCTAAGCAAGACAAGGGTTTGCTCCACTCAATATGAGGCTTTCTCTTACAACATAATCTAAATTCCATAGTTTTAAAGCAATGGGTAGACAAAATAGGAAATCCATGCAAGTGGCACGGGATTGAATGTGGTTATAGAAAGGAAACTCGTGTGAGGGGGATCAACCTCAGTAGTTTTAACCTCTTTGGAGTCCTTGCGCCCACACTAGAAAATCTCATTACATTGTCTACCTTAAACCTCAACAATAACAACTTTGGTGGCTCCATTCCATAGGAATTCAACAGGTTGTTAGCTTTTTCACTTCACCATCTCGACCTTTAATCCAATAATCTTACGGGATAAATTCCACCAACACTTTACAATGCATATGCCTATTTCATAATGGATTTTCCATCTCCTTCAAAACCCTCTATCACACCTTCAATAGGTGAAATAAAGTAGAGTAACACGTTGACCACAAAGTTAGCAATAAATTGAGCCTTTGCACTTGATGCATCGACTCTTTCCACTTGATGGAATGACCTCCTTAATGTGTTAGTTTAGGTAGAGTGATGTGACTAGTTTGAATCGAACATTGGGTAAAGAAAACATGCCCCTCCTAGTAGAGAGTCGGTTCTTACTTTAATTTGGGATGGACAGTGGAAATTGGGAAAGTAATGCCATCCTAGAGAAACAAATGCTAAGAAATCCAAAATGGCATACAAAAGTGATCTAAATGATTAAATCCACCCTATGATTCTATGGACAAAAACATTAAGACATGTGATTGCTTCAAAATGTAGTGACATTAATATTTGTAGCAATAATTAATGCATGCCATGATTATGTCTAAAAAACATTACTATTTTCAATGATTATTTATACTGGCACAAATGTTGGGGCTCGTACATATCATTTGAAATGAACCTTTCATTTGCAAAAGCAATGGGGATTCAAACCACAACTATTGCAAATATTTTATTATTACTTATCTTATCAGTAGCGCCCGCTCTGCAACAAGCTTCGACACACAGACATCAACAGTTGCTGTATTAGTCATCACAATATTGGCTCAATGAAAATTTCCATGGTAGAAATATAAAGCCGTAAAGATATTAGTTATATAATGCAATGATTTAATCAGTGATTATTTTCAACGATTATATCAGGTAACTCCACCACATGCTTTTATTCCAAGAACAATTAAGTCACATAAATAATGAATAACAAAATTCACATACTACAGACAAATAGATTTATCCAAGACTTTGGAAAACTAAGAATTTCAAGAGTACCGATTCTCTAGGGCCCTCCTTCAAGTGTCATTTTGTAACACCATAAATTTGTAAGCTTAAATTCTATCTCATACATCCTCATGAAGTTATTTTAAAGCAAGAAAATAAAATAGCATTCTTTATGAAATAAGCCACTATGCTTCACAAACAAAACAATAAAACAAAGTAATTGAAATATTAAAAAAACATAGTGAATAACCTATTTCATAGTGGATTGGTGTCACTTTGTTAAGAAAAATGACCCTTTCCCAACCCTTTCCAATCCAATGATGAAGATGCAATGGACAAAATTATCTCAATGTGAAGAGAGTAACTTTACATGAGATTGTGGATGCTAAAATGAGGAATGAGACCTCCAATTTATAGAATATCAAGTTGGAAGAATTCCTAAAAGAGAGCAATGTGGGACAAAGATTCAACCAATAGGAAGGAGCCACTAGTCACCATGTGAGTAGACAGAGGATGCACAAGTTTTGGTCAATGTGCCAATAAATGATATTAGTTGGCCTTTTCAAATTTCAAATTTAGCTTGTTGGAGGGTGAAAAAGGGACTTAAATGCCAAGTTGGAAGGGACAAGTCAACTTGATTTGAATTCAAACTTGAGGGAATATTCTCCAAAGATGTCTTGTTGAGGGAAAATGAGGATTTAATAATTGAATTAATTGATTTATTTTTGCAAGTGTGGACATCTAGATAATGTGACATGCATTAGATTAGATTTAATCCTTATTGAGTTTTAATTTAAAAGAGGATTAGGTGATTTGACTCATTTGACTTAGATTTAAGAATTAAACTAAATCAAAAGGAGATGAAATATGATTTAAGATTTAATTAAATAAAAATTTGATTGATTTAATCAAGGATGGGGATGTTAGGATCAAATTAAATAAAGTTGATTTATTTAATTTAAATGGATGACCTTAGAGATAAATCAAATAGACTTGATTTATTTGATGAATGGATTTAATGAACTTTATTTATTTTGATGAATGGATAAATATGAATTAGTTAAATGCATGATGCTAATTTTGCATGTCTACAATAGGCTTTGGAAAATGGAGTATTAAGCTAAATGGCTTCATCTCGAGAAAAATCCACGGTTAAGTCACATTGAATTGAAGTAGTACTAGGATGGGTGACTTCCTTGAAGTCTTGATGCTTCACCCTTGTGAGCATCACCTAAATTAAATGAATTCATAGTGGACCATTCATGCTTTTGAGAGATGGGTTTTTTTGAATTACTACTTATAAAATATGGATTGATGAGTTTGACTAAAAACTACTCAATTGAAACTTGATACAACATAAATTTTTGAAGTTTGAATTTTTAAAATTTGAGTCAATTTTACATGGCACAAGTTTTCTCCCATACACCATTAGATTCACCTAGTATAAGGGAATGCTAATATTCTAATACGAATGTGAGAAATGAATGCTTGAGAGTGGGTGAAAGGATGTGTAGTGAATGAAAAATCTATAGCAAGATGTGTAGATATAGATAATATATGGTCAAATGTATGGAAATGAATGTGAACAAAGAAGGTTGAGCTAATGAGGAAATCATATATCTTTTAACAAAAAAGTGTCATTTGTTGCTCTATAATTGTTTAAGCTACTACATCATAATGGGCCCAAAAATAAATGGGAATTGACCTAGGTATGCAAATTTCACTATTATATTTTGATCCAGCTTTAAGAAACATTTGAATCATAAAACATGAGGTGGAAACATAAAGTTGTGATTCATTTGTAGGCCACATGACTTTTTGACAATTTATGAAAAATATTATACCACAATAGTTCGTTCAAGTCTTTGGACACAAGGAAAAGTAAATTTGCTCATTGTAGATGGTATTCTCAACATGACTATGCATCTCTTAAAAAATTTATTTCATGAACTCTTACTTCCAAATTACATGGCAAAATTTTATTGAACATAAGCTTTACTAATTTGGATCACAAATGTTGAGGTCAAAAGCATTCATTAAAACATGAAATTTTGTACAAAAGTAGTTTTATCAACAAGTTTTATAGAAATATATATATTTTGATAAATTTAATCTTATTATTATATAATCTTATGGTTCATTATAACAAAAATTAAGGCCTCTACTCTACACACATGGAAAAAAATAAATTGTTTTCTAAAAAAAAAAGACATTTATATTTATTGATTTATTTCTTTCAATAAATAACAAATAATAATTTAGGTAGTTATGAAATGAATTCTATATTAGGGAAAAATGTGTCTAAATTAAAATCATTTTAATTATAATGATAAATAAAATATACTACAAGAAACTACTAAAAGGGTGTGTCTCATTTATCAATGTTAAAGATGTGTGTAGAAAATTATGAAAATATTTTGACTAACTAAAGTTGTGTGTTAGAAGAAAATATATCTTATTAAAGTAGAAAGAAAATTAAGAAAAAATTTATTAACAAATACGAAAAATGATTAATTATTTCTCTTTAAAAAATAAAAAATAATTTTACATAGAAAATTTCACAAATAATTAGTTTATTTGTTATTTTCAAGTTATTAATTTATTTACTTGTAATTACAGTAAAACGTATATTTTAAATATTGTTTACATGTCTCACTAAGGTAAGAAAGGGACACTCATTTGTGTTGTCACTTATGAGCATATTTTTGAAAATAAATGAGTACTCCAAGACATGCACATAAAGTAAATGTTCAAATAAAATTTATATTTGTAAACTAAATATTAAATTAGGAAATAATATCAAGGTTTATTTAAAGTAATGGACCATAGTAGATCTAATCATGTGTAATCATTCTTTTCCATGCAAGTTCCATAGGAACCTTAAAAATAGAGGAATATATTCAATGAGTATATTTAATCATGTAAGTGAATATTGAAAATAGATCAAAACTAAAGTTACTATCAATAATCATGGCATAGATGATAAATCAAGGTTAGAAAGGTAGAAGGTCCCCGGTGATGAGATAGATCTAGGTGTATGAAATATTAGACATTGCCATGCAACCAATTGTGTGAGGAAGGTTATGGTGTCACTCATGTGACTAAAAATATGAGTACAAAATAAATTAGGGAAGTCATGATGCCTCTAGAGTGATATGAACATGTTGCAAAAGGTATATGTACAAAGAGGATCATAACAATGTGTAACTTTCCTAATGAAAAGGTAAATATAGCTCATTGTATGGTTTTGTGTGATCACTAGAAATAGGTACTTAAATTGATAGATAAGTGTGAAGCAAGTAGAATTATCATGTGACTTTAAAAGAGTGCAAATTTAATCTCCCATGGTATTGTTGAACATATAGAATACTGAGAGGGGAGGAGTGAATCAATATTCCTCTAAAAATATTAAAACCTTTAAATAGCTGTCCACATGACATAATTAAAATTTCCAAACAAAAAAAATCTAACATAACCCCACATAACATCAACATTTCTTTTATGTGGAAACCCAAGATGGGAAAAGCCACAAAGAGCGTTAAATATCAAGTATTAAGTAACCAGTTACATAATATAGGATGCCTCACTACCAAGTTGGCTCACTGTCGAAGGGATCATTGCCCTAGATACAAAAGCTAGCTATTACAACTCAGAGATGTCTTGCATCCAAAGTATATTTTACAAAATTGAATTGTTACAATTACATTTTCAAATGCATGAATATAGTTCTCACTAAAGCACAAAGAGCTTTAGAACTCTACACTATACTACTATAACACATATATCAATTCAAAATATACATCAATAGATATCTATCATACATCACATATCATATCTTATCATATCACATCGTAACATGTAATTTTTTATGTTGCTTCATATATATGTATATAAACATACATATACATACATATCTATATACATATACATACATATATATATACATATGCATACATATATATATACACACATAGACAAACATATATATATATATATATATATATATATGTATGTATGTGTGTATTCATGTGTATATATGTATCATGTATATGTATGTATATATATATGTGTGTGTGTGTGTATATGTATATATATGTGTGTGTATGTATATATATGTATCATGTATATATATATACACACATGTATATATATATATATGTATATATATACATGTATATATACATGTATATATATATGTATATATATATGCATATATATATACATGTATATATATATATACATATATATATATATGTATATATATATATGTATATATATATGTATATGTATATATATATGTGTATGTATATGTATATATATGTGTGTGTGTGTGTGTGTGTGTGTGTATATTAGATCCACATATCCACTTAGATTGCATCGAAGATAGAGTCAGGTTAACACACTACACAAGATGTTGGAGATACTGGATTTGTATATCCACTTAGTCATCTTGCATCAGAGATAGAGTCAAGTTAACATGCTACACAAGATGTTGGAAATCTCAGCATAGATGTAAAAAGATATCCCACATATATATCAAGTAAGGCTAGACCAAAAACTATTGTACAACATTGCATAGAAAATAATATATGCCAGTAACATTGCTTACAGAATAAGGGATAAGCCAAAGATAAGAATATCAAACTGATCAATGACATCAATGACAAATATCAACAATCTCCCCCTTTTTCATTGATGGAAAACAAAATTCTAGAATGCCAAAACTTCAAAAGATAAAATCGAGAACTTCACATATGATAACTATCTCTGTTACTCAAAAAACCCTTTCTTTTTCTTTATGATTTCTTCCCCTTTTGACACCAATGAACAAGTGGTATAGGGTGAAAAACACTTAGGATGCACCTGATGTGACACCAGAGAAAGAATGCTTTATTTTTTGAAGGTGGGTTACCCACTTACCTTTATTATCATTCCACTATAAAATTGCTTCCATTAGAAACTATGCATGAATTTGAATAGATGCATGTAGAGATTCTCCATCTTCAATTGAGTAAGGTTCAGAGAGGGTAGCGATTTGTGCATTTAGGAGGGCACAATTCATTAGTGAAATGTTAATCTACACACATCTCTTAGAGATTTCCTAAGGGTAGAATTATTTTGTACCATTATTGTTGTAGTTTGAAGTACCTTTTGAGTAGTTCCTTAATTGAGGATATATTGGAACTAGATAAGTCTTCAGACAACTTAAGAGAATGGTATGCCTGCCTAATCATTGACTCAATTGTGTCAAGCTCTTTTCTAATAGTGGTTGTGGCATCTGACCATTACATGCTATACAAATACAAAGAATTACCTTCCTTGAGAAGGTCTTGACGTTTCCTGATTAGCTAATGAAGATTGGAGAAGGAATTTGTACATTTATCTTTTAATTCTTGCATGAGCTTATTCCTTTCATCTTCCATTTCCCTATGGATATTTTCATCTATATAGGCACATAATTCCTTCACAACTTTGACAAGTATAAATTGCATTTATCTGTATTTCTTTCTAACTTATCTATATTGCATTTTGGAATAATACTTTGTAGAGAAACAATAGCCTCCTCAATCAAATTATCTTTTTCTTCTAATTCCTTAAGCATGTCAATTTTGGTTGAGGCCTGAACGGATTCAACAACTTGAAGTTTCTAGAAAGGATTATTCTTCTCAATGTCAAGAATTGTCATGGAAGAGGTGATAGGTCAAATCATAAGTGGTGAAGCAAGAAAAATATTCAAAGCATCATCAAAATAGGTACTGGTGGAGATGTTAGAAATTTCTTCTCTTTTCTCAGCTATCTTTGCTACTGGTTCTTCACCTTTTCTTTCTTTTTCTTTCTTCTTGCTTTTTGGTATCAATTTCCTTTGTAAATATCTCATAATTTTCTTCTAGTTTACTCTCATTCCTTTCCAATTATCTCTTCTTCTCTTTCAAATTCTTTTTCTTGTTCTTCATTTGCATTCACCAGAGTTGAATCTTTATTTGAAGAATGAGTGTGTTCAATTTCCAGAGGATTCATATCAAGATTGTATACTTCTATATCAATGTATTCAACTACAAGATTTGTAATGTTTTTTAGTATCCAAATCCTCTTGAGAGAATGTGGGGGTAGTAGATGATGGATCAAAGTCACCATTGATCAACTTCCCAATATTTCTTGCCATGTTTATAAGTCTTACAATGATTTCTTCTTTTAATTTATCTATAGCTTATTTGTTCTCCATAAGGGTATGTTCCTTCTTCTTTTTTCTCAACCCTAACCGATTGAGTTCCTTTAAACTTGCTAAGTCTTCCTCTTTTATGTGTTTAGAAACAATGAAAATAGATTGATTAAAAATTTCCTTATTTATTTTCCTAGCATTTGATTGAATTTTACTTAGACCAACCCAAAGACTATCAAAAATATCCTCTTTGAAATTCTCTATATTTCCATCTAATCTTAAAGAATACTGAAAAAATTCTTGTGTTATGTTTTATTTTCCATTGGAATTAATAGAGTTGTAAAAATCACCAACCTCTTCAGCGTTTCCATCTACAAGTAGTTCAAATAAGGTATCTACATCAGGAGGATCAAAAGTTACCTTTTTGGATTTCTCCTCTCAAACCTTAATTTGGGACTTGTCTGGGTTTGATTCTATTTTAGATTCTACAACAACAAGATTAGCCTTAGTGTATTTTTCTTCTTTTTCCTTCTTACTTGAAATAGGTAGAGGAAGACCTTTCTTCCTCTTATTGGATGGACTCTGCATTTCTCCCAAGGATTCAACTACTTTTGTGGAGGTTCTAGATGAGCTACCATTTGTACTCCAAGGAATTCTTCTCAATGCTACAAGACCTTCCTTTGTCAAACCTCCTTCTTTATTCGCTTTTAGAGTCTTTTGTACTTTCTTATTGATTTCCTTTGAAATTTTCTTTTGTTGTGCCAAACCTATTTTGAGAGGTATCTACTAGACTTTCTAGCATAACTTTTGCAAGACATTCTACATATCCTTATGATACTTCCTACACCAATTCAAGTATCTACTTGGTTCTCAATACAACAACTTCCACTACACATTTTTCAAATGTGACTATGAATATGATATCATCCTTATATTTGGTGACCACATATTTAGGAATTCTATCCCAATTGTGCATCTTATTTCATAATAAAGAGAAAAATGAAGTAAATTCCATTTCTTGTATAGTAGTATCAGTATACCTCCTTATTTACTCAATAATTTGGTGAGCAATTGGTTTCTTAGATGACCACACTACTGAACTGAGATTAGGAATTCCACGCATGAAGTAGAATAGTAATCAGTCTGTAAGCATCCCAAATCAAAATGTGACCTTCTTGCTTCATTTGAACTAGTTTAGATTCTCAAGGAATTACTCTCTGATGAGTTCACACAATTCATATTCCACTCTATTTACCACCATATCATATGCAGTGTAGACAATAGTAGCTAAGATGGAGTTATCTTTGTTTGTGTAGTAGATTTTGTTTCCAATGACCTAGGAAACATACCTCACAACTATATTTGTAACTGTATGAATCGATAGATACCTACCATAAAAAATGGTATGAGTTAGGCTTTCAACTTCTTATTTTTTACCATCTTTGGGATATGTGTAGGATCATGATGGGCAAAAAAGTGGTGATATACTAGGTTTGTGTAGGTTATGTGGATTTTTTTTTACCCCAAATTGATGAAACGAAAAGTGTTTTAAAAGGATATTATCACCTTTCCACAAATATAAATTATGCTTTACTATGAATTTAATAAATAATTTTTATTTATTTTCTATTTGAATTATTCTTTAAGTCCTCATTGATAGGTTGATTGAAAAAAAATTATAGCTTTCAAATGGTATGATATTTTTTGAATATGAAACATGTGTCATGTTCTATGCTTCACATACTATAGGATTAAAAAAATTGAATTTCATGAAGTTTTGACTAGGTTATGGTGGTCAAACATACAATTTTTTATATTTTTTAAAAGTTGTAATAAAAAATTCATAATTAATATTTAAATAGAAAAATAATACAAAAATATATGCATTACATCGACACATGAGTCCTCTACTTATATCTAAAATATTGTAAAAAATATTATCATTTTATTGTGGTCAGTGTGGTTAGATAGACACCTACTTCTTATTTTTTCCCTGAAATTTAATTACTACTACATTGAAATTTCAAATTTTCACCAAATAGGTTTTAAAAAAATAAACCTAGTAGTTTAGAAACTAAATTCAAATTGCTATAGATTACATTCTTACATATTTTTGAAATAATATAGATAACTTATTCAAATTTTTATGTCAACTTGCCTAATTCTATTTTTTCTTAATTTTTTGCCACTTAAGGGCCTACTTTTTCCATGATGATCCTGCACATACCCTTTGGTACTAGAAGAATGCCAGTGTCATTCAACCTAGTGACAAACTTCATTAATTTTTTTCTAATCATATGAGCTTAATCTAACCATAGGAATGTGTTATGGAAGCTACTCATAACCATTCATACTTGTTTATCATCAAAATAGAAGCATGAAAAGTCATTCCAAACATGTAAGTTATTTTCAACCAAAACCTTGTATTTAGGTTTGATATTGAAATCATCACTAGTGATCTCATTTATTCACACATTAAATAATCTATTTTGATTGAATTCTTTGAGCTTTGAATGTATGTAAGCCCTAACATCTTTTATAGGAATGACACCGTGTGGAATTTTGATAAACAACCATCCATATCATTTTCAATTGATATATTTGGATACTTCTTGAATTTAGGATGAGGCTAAGATGCCACATTGACCAAAGAAGGAGTAGCCATAACTATTACCATATGGAAATAGCAAGACTACAAAAATACCTCTTGCAGATGCACAAACCCTAGGGCACAAGTTGACTTCTTTCTTCTCCTTAGCTCCTTATGACCTTTTCACTTGAGTGATCAAAAGTGACTTGGAAATTTTACTTTTATGATAATTTCATAATAAATTAATCTTGTTGGATTAAATGCATCATAACTACTTTCATGATTTCCTATCCATCAGAAAAATTTGACTTTACTTGATGTCTGCAAGTTCCTTGCAATCTCCCTTTTTCTTTCTCCATTAGGCAACAGCCAAAGAGTGACTAATTACTGGAATAGATATTGCACTTGAGTTGGATTCATTATCTTCTTTCTTTCTCTAGATATTCTTTATTTCAACCTTAACTTCTTCCTTATCGATTTTCTTTGTTGGTTCGGTTGGCCTGACTACATTAGTTTTGTAGAATCTTGCAATGTGTCCAATTTTATTATAATTATAACACATGCTAGTTTTCTTGTTTTGTATTGACCTACACTGGTTAGCCTTATATCTATATGCACAACATGTATAACAATAACCAATGAAATAACTTATATCGATATGCACAACATGTATAATAATAACCAATGAAATAACTTATATCGATATGCATAACATGTATACAACATGTATACCAATAACCAATGAAATAATTGTTTCTATTTGGTTTCCTACATTGATTAGCATTGTGACCATAACCATTGCAATTATAACATCTACCAGAGTAAGATATAGCTTTCTGATATAATTTATTACAATTAAATTAATGACCATTAAAATAGAAGGATTTCTGATGCAGAGTGGCAGGGAAGTAAAGCACACATCCATGAATGGAAAAGACACTCTACACAATGCTTCTTTCAAATACTCTTATGAGGAGTCCTAAACTCCACTATTCCTTCAAGGAATAAACCTCTCACCCTAAGGTTATAAACTTAGACCACCCAAGGGATTTAGAAACACTAAAGCATTTTTACATAGACCAAATCAAGGTTCAACAACCCACCTTGCACCTAGGGAACAACAATTATTCTTCATTCCAATGACTTAGGCCTCTTTCACCTTGAAAGCTTTTAACTTCACTCGGTAGGATAGTCACTTTGAAATCCACATGGAGGACTGTTATGAAACCAAACCACTGAGATTAGGATCCCAACATGGACTCCTACAAAGCCTTAAAGCCACTCTTCTTGACTATTAAAGCATAATCCACAATGGCCTATTCTATTGCTGCTCCAAGAGGCCTAATCCAAAGACCTACACCTGGGTCTTGATTACCTAGGCTCACCCCTGCACAAAAAAGCATTAATTTAGACTCCTATAGGTTATTTACACCTTCCAACATCATCCCTAAGTGCCTCTTAAGGAGATTCTCCAAAATCAAGCAAAAACTCACTTTTTTTTTGCTTATCAATTAGGCTTGCCACATAGAGATGTCAAGCCACAAATCTTACACCACTTCCTTAAATGATGCTTCCATTATCCAATACCATTATAAAATTATTTTACACCCTTATATCTTCCATCCCACTGATATTTATCAATTTTACAACGTGGGAATGGAAGAAATATGCATTTTTCACCCAAAACCTTGATTTTAAGGGTTTTCAGACCACCCGGGAGTAAAATTAAGATATCTCCCTTAATACTCAATAAAAACTCAACACTATAGCACCAAAATAAATATTATTCAGTCCTCTTTCCAACCATTATAGGATTTTATCATATAAAAAAAATGTACAGATCGTACCAAGCACGGGATCAACAAATTCTATAGGAAAAACATGGGGTTTGAGACCACCCGGTAGTAAAATGGGGATAACTCACTCAATTCTCCATGAAATCACACCATTCCAACTCAAAAAGAAATGTTATTCAATTATCTATCCAAAAATTATAGGCTTAGAGAATTGAAAAACACATACAGGCCGTACAGTGTACGAGATCAGCAATTTCTTTATGAAAAACATAGAAAAACAACTTCTCCTTAGAAACTCCTTCCAAACTTGTTCAAAAGCCTTTCCTCAACCAAGAGAGGAATATTTTAAGCCTCCTAACTCCCTCCAATGTCCTCAAACTTCCATTTGAATCAGTTGGCTATTGGAAACATAATTAGACTTCATTTTTACTCTTTAATGCCTAATTAAGATAATTTAGACAATTTTCACCAACTTGCCTACAAAGATGCTTCCCAAATATGTGAAAGGCATCCAATCAACTTAAAATGATCAAGGTGACTCCCCTAAAGTGTTTATTTACATTAAGGCATCCTTATTTCATTAATTTTACAAAATGCACTAGACTTACAAAGGAGGATGGAGACCTTGTTTGTACAAAAGTTGGTCATCAAGACCAAAACTCCACCAAATCCCTAGAATACCTATTACAAAGCAATGAAATTGTTCATGAGACCTTATTCCAACATTAGAAAAGGAAAACAAAACATAATAAATGATTCTAGGTCCCTTAGACCCATGGGTGCTTCTGCACCATACTCCCAAGCAAGAAAAAGATCTCAAGTCCTCTTTGAGATCAGGTCTTCTACAGTAGTTCCATGCTAGGTAATGTTAGTTTCAAACATCCAAGTGGCATCCTCCTTAGGTAGACCTCACCACTTAACCAAGTACTCCTTGTAGACCTTCCTTGTAGTCCTCTTTATCTCCTTGGTGTCTAGGATGCATTCAATAGTTAAAGGTTGGTTGGGGGGTAGGTCCTTTACCCAATCTTCATCCTCCATTGTTGTTGTACCTACTTCATCACCTGCATTCACATGAGCTTTGAAAGGATATAAATTAGAAACATTAAAGATAGGAGAGATTGCCACCCCAGGAGGTAGCTCTATTTCATAAGCATTTTGGCCAAACTTATGGACCACCTTGCAAGGTCCTATCTTCTTCATCATGAGTTTAGTATACTTTCCCTTTGGAAGTCTCTCCTTCTTCAAGTGAGCCATCACCAAATCTCCAACCTTGAACTGAACATCCCTCTTCTTCAAATATGCTCTTTCTTTGTACTTCTCAACATTTTTTATAGAGTTTCCTTCACTTGTTGATGGATATCCTTGATTGTAACAGCAAATTCCTCTCCTTGAGAAATTCTCCTATCAACTTATTGTAGATATCTCAATTCATAGACCCCTCTAGGGTGCATGCCATAGACTACTTCAAAAGGGCTCCTACCAATGCTCTTATTCATGGAGTCATTGTATACAAATTCAACCTGAGGTAAAATCAGATCCCAAGCTTTTCCATGCTCCTTGGTAAGGCATCTTAAGATATTTCCTAATGATCTATTCACCACTGCAGTTTTTCCATCCAATTGGGGATTGTATGCAGAGCTAAAGGATAGATTTGTGCCAAGTTTCTTCCACAAGGTCCTCCAAAGGTGACCTATGAACTTAGAATCCCTAGCAGAAACAATACTTAAGGGAAATCCATGTATTCTAACAACCTCCTTAAAGAAGAGACCTGCTATACTAGATACATCATTGGTGCATTTACAAGGAAGAAAATGAGCCATCTTACTAAACCTATCAACCACCACAAGAACACTATCAAAACCTCTTTGGTTTCTAGGCAGCCCCAATACAAAATCTGTACTTATCCTATGCATTCAAGAAACTCAAAGCATGATTATCAATATAAACAACAAATTCTTTAGGTAACAAGTAGTGCCTCCACTTTTTGAGGGCTTGGACCATAGCATATAATTCCAAATCATAGGAAGAATACTTCCTCTTTTCTTCATTCAACCTCTCACTGAAAAATGCAACCGGTCTACCTTCTTGGCTCAAGACAGCCCCTATTGTTTGGTTACTAGCATCACACTCAATGGTAAAAACCTTATCAAAATTAGGGATTACAAGTATAGGTTGTTGTGCTACTCTCTTTTTCAGATATTCAAACCCTTTATCAGCCTCATTGGTCCAAGAAAACTTACCTTGTTACCTCTTTTGATGGTGTCCAAGATGGGTACACAAATTTGACTAAAGTTCTTAATGAACTTTCTATAAAAGATTGCAAGTCCATGGAAGCTTCTCACATATCCCATGGATTTTGGTGTTGGCCAAGTAAGAATAGCATCCACCTTTGAAGGATCTATCTTCAAACATCCCTTGGAGATGAAAAATCCAAGGTACACTAGTTCTCCTTTCATAAATTCACACTTTTCCATGTTGATCAGCAGCTTCTCCTCTTGTAACCTCTTCAATACCATGTTGAGGTGCTTCAAATTTTCTTCTTTAGACCCTCTAAACACAATAATATCATCTAAATAAACCACAACAAACTTTACAATGAAAGGTTTCAATACCTCATTCATAAGGCGCATAAAGGTGCTAGGGGAATTTGACAACCCAAAGGGAATCACCAACCATTCATAGAGGCCCTCATTAGTCTTAAAAGTTGTCTTCCATTCATCCCCCTCTCTGATCCTTATCTGATGATAACCGCTTTTCAAATCAATCTTGGAAAAGTAGGATCCCCCCGCTAGGCAATCCATAGGGTCCTCCATCCTTGGAATTGGGAACCTATATCTGATTGTGATCCTATTAATGACTCTTGAATCAGTGCAAAGCCTCCAATTCCCATCCTTCCTTGGTGCTAGGATAGTAGGAACAACACATGGGCTCAAACTCTTTCTCACTAGCCCTTTACCCAACAATTCTTGCACTTGTTTTGCAACCTCCTCATTTTGAGTAGGTGTCATTTTGTATGTAGCCTTATTGGGCAATGCAGCCCCTGGAATCAGATCAATATGGTGGCT
Source organism: Sequoia sempervirens (assembly GCA_007258455.2). Classification (NCBI taxonomy): domain Eukaryota; kingdom Viridiplantae; phylum Streptophyta; class Pinopsida; order Cupressales; family Cupressaceae; genus Sequoia; species Sequoia sempervirens. Next base: position 186,727,175 of record VDFB02086081.1, read on the forward strand.
TATATCCCTAATGGGAGGTAGGGAACTAGGTAGTTCATTTACTGTTATGTCCTTGTAGCTTTCCAACAACCCTTGGACTTCTCTAGGTGCATCTTTCTCCTTCCTTGTGGGTAGATCTACTTCACTCTTTGGTTTCATAATCAAGAAGAATCCTCTTCCTCCACCTTCCTTCAAGGTCTTCATGAACTCCTTCTCACCCACCATCAAAACACTAGGCCCTTCATCTTTTTCCTTGTCTTCTTTTATGTGAGGTGTGAGGTTGTAAGTCACCCCATCCTTCACAATGGAGTATGTATTCTTCTCCCCATCATGCTTGGCCTTCCTATCAAACTTCCAAGGCCTCCCAAGCAGCAAGTGACACACATCCATAGGGATAATGTCACATAAGATCTTGTCCTTGTATGGCCCAATGTTGAATTCTACCCATACTTGCTCTTTCACCAAGACCTATTGTCCTTTACTAAGCCATGAAACTTTGTATGGTTAGGGTGAGAAATCCTTTTCAAATTCAATTTTTCTATCATCTCAATTGAAGCAATATTATCAGTTGCTCATGAGTCCACTACTATCTTACACACTTTACCTTGTACCTTGCAACTGATTCTGAAGAGTGCCTTCCTTTGTGGTGGTTCTTCAAGGATTGGTGCCTTGAGCAATGCTCTCCTAATCATCAAGTTCTCTCCAACTTCTGATGTGAGGTTTACTGTAGGTGAGGTCACACTTTCTTCATCTTCATGTACCAATTGATTCCTCCTCTCTCCACCTTGAGAGCTTGATCCTTGCTTTTTAGGGCATTTGAAGGATGGATTCTCAAGCTGGTTGCAAGTGTAGCACCTCCCTGAAAACTTATCAGAACCTCTCCCTCCATTAAATTTTCCTCTACCATTGGGTCTCCTACCCCTGAATCTCCCTCTATTGCTTGAGTCTCCACTTGATTCATTAGGATTAGACTCCTCTTGATGTTTTTGGGACTGATTTCTGCCCCCAAAACTACCTCTACCTCTAAAATTCTTGCATCTTCCTCTACTTTGCTACTCTTGTTTCCTTTTTATCTTCTCTTCATCCTTATGTACAACTTGTATGCAATCCTCCATGGTCTTAGGAGTAACCAAGCTGATCTCATCTTGTCTGTTTATCCTTAGGCCATATATCTGGCCACTTTTTCCTTCTCACTCTCTACATGTTCACATCTCATGCTCAACTTGTAGAATTGCTCGATGTAGGATGAAACATCCATGTCTTTTTGTTTTAGATTCTACCTCATTTTGAACTCTTTCACCTCATAATCAGAAGGAAGGAATTGTTCCTTCAACCTATGAACCATCCTATCCCATGAGTTGATCATGGACTTACCCATCTTCACCCTTTCTCCTTGGATGAAATTTCACCATGTCAAGGCGGATCCCTTCAACTTTGTTTTGGAAAACTTTACCTTCTTATTCACAGCCATGTATTTGTATTCAAAATAGTTATTTAGAGCCTCCATCCACTCTAACAATTCATCCACATCAATCTTGCAACTATACACAGGTAGATCCATCTTCACTTCAGAGGACTCTCCTCTTGATGCTTGCAATGCTTTAAGGATTCTTCTCTCATGAGGGAGTATCTCTTCCCATTGAAGGTTCTCTTCACCTTCTTCATCCTCTAGCTCTTCTTTAGAGGAACTCTCTTCCTCAATGGCCACTCCTCTCCTTCTATTTATTGCTTTTAAGGCCTCTATCTCTTCTCTCAAGGCCTTCAACTCCTTTGCAACCACCAGTCCAGCTTTTGGAGGCATGATGACTTCCTTTTAAAAAATATCTATAATTAGGCTCTAATACCACTATTATGTAGAGTGGCAGGGAAGTAAAACACACAATCACAAATGGAAAACACACTCTACACAATGCTTCTTTCAAATACTCTTATGAGGAGTCCTAAACTCCACTATTCCTTCAAGGAATAAACCTCTCACCCTAAGGTTATAAACTCAGAACACCCAATGGATTTAGAAACACTTGAAAATGTTTAAATAGACCAAATCAAGGTTCAACAACCCACCTTGCACCTAGGGAACAACAATTATTCTTCATTCCAATGACTTAGGCCTCTTTCACCTTGAAAGCTTTTAACTTCACTCGGTAGGACAGTCACTTTGAAATCCACACGGAGGACTGTTATGACACAAAACCACTGAGATTTGGCTCCCAACATGGACTCCTAGAAATCCTTAAACCCACTCTTCTTGACTATTAAAGCATAATCCACAATGGCCTATTCTATTGTTGCTCCAAGAGGCCTAATCCAAAGACCTACACCTGAGTCTTGACTACCTAGGATCACCCCTGCACCCCAAAGACATAATTTAGACTCTTATAGGTTATTAACACCTGCAAAAATTATCCCTAAGTGCCTCTTAAGTAGATTCTCCAATCAAGCAAAAACTCACTTTTTTTTTGCTTATCAATTAGGCTTGCAACATAGAGATGTCAAGCCACAAATCTTACACCACTTCCTCCAATGATGCTGAAATTCTCCAATAAAATTATAACATGATTTTACTCCCTTATATCTTCCATCCCACTGAGATTTATCAATTTTACAACGTGGCAATGGAAGAAATATGCATTTTTCACCCAAAACCCTAATTTTAAGGGTTTTTAGACCACCCGGGAGTAAAATTAAGATATCTCCCTTAATACTCAATAAAAACTCACCACTCCAGCACCAAAATAAATCTTATTCAATCATATTTCCAACCATTATAGGATTTCATCATAAAACAAAATGTATAGATCTTACCAAGCACGTGATCAGCAAATTCTGTAGGAAAAACATGGGATTTGAGACCACCCAGTAGTAAAATGCGGATAACTCACTAAATTCTCCATGAAATCACACCATTCCAACTCAAAAATAAATTTTATTCAATTATCTATCCAACCATTATAGGCTTAAAGAATGGAACAACACATACATGCCGTACAATGTACGAGATCAACAATTTCTTTATGAAAAACACAGAAAAACAACTTCTCCTTAGAAAATCCTTCCAAACTTGTTCAACAACCTTTCCTCGACCAAGAAAGGAATATTTTAAGTCTCCTAACTCCATCCAATGTCCTCCAACTTCCATTTGAATCAGTTGGCTGTTGGAAACATAATTAGACTTCATTTTTACTCTTCAATGCCTAATTAAGGCAATTTAGACAATTTTCACCAACTTGCCTACAAAGATGCTTCCCAAATATGTGAAAGGCATCCAGTAAACTTCAAATGATCAAGGTGACTCCCCTCAAGTGTTTAGTTACATTAAGGCATTTTTATTTCATTAATTTTCCAAAATGCACTAGACTTACAAAGGAGGATGGAGACCTTGTTTGTACAAAAGTTGGTCATCAAGACCAAAAATCCACCAAATCCCTAGAATACCTATTAAAAAGAAATGAAATGGTCCATGAGACCTTATTACAACATTAGAAAAAGGAAACAAAACATAACAAATGATTCTAGGTCCCTTAGACCCATGGGTGCTCTTGCACCAATTTCGTACTTACATGTTGCTTTGTTGAATACTTACCTTTTTCTTCTTTATTGGATTTGGTTTTAGCTTCTTTTAATAGTTTAGGTTCCTTATTTTCATGAGGTTTACTATGTGAGCATTCACCAATTTCATATCCTAAGCCTTTCTTATTTACCAATGATCTTTGAGTTGCTAATATTTCATAAATATTTTCCAAACTTGCTTTGTATTTAACCTCTTTCTTCTTTGATTCTTCTAAATCTAATTTGAGATATACAAATTTTTGTTCCAACTTATTCCATTCATTAGATTTGTTCTTGATTACATTATTCAGATGTTCCTTAGTATTTTCATCTTCTTTACTCTTAGCTTTCAAGTGAAGGATACTTATTCCTTAGTTTGAATTTCTAGATCTAATCTTTCAATTTACAAATGCAATCATTTTGCATTTGAATATTTTCTGAGAGTTCATTATTTTCACCTTCAATAGTTTCAAGATTTTCAAGGACGAACATGAAATTTTTCCAATCCATGGTAGATCTGGGTATCATATGTTCAACCTTCTAGATCTCCTTTGAGTTGTAGGTCTCTTCTACATAATCTGGCTCTGATGTTAATTGTTGAGCATCTAGAATACTAAGAGGGGAGGCAAGAATCAATATTCCTCTAAACATATTAAAACCTTTAAATAGTTGTCCACATAACATAATTAAAATTTTCAAACAAAACAATCTAACACTTAAACCCACATAGCACTAAGATTTTTTTTACATTGAAATCCAAGATGGGAAAATCCACAAAGAGGGTTAACTCTCACATATTAAGTAGTTGGTTTCATAATATAGGGTGGCTCTTTGTCAGGTTGGTTCACTATCAGTGGGATCATTGCCCTAGATACAAAAACTAGCTATTATAGGTGAGATACAACTTAAAACCAGAGTATATATTACAAAATGTAATTGTTATAATTGCATCTGCAAATGCTTGAATATAGTTCTCGCTGAAGCATAAAGATATTCAAAATTCCACAATGTACTACAATAGAAAATATACCAGTTCGCATTATTTATCAACAGATTACTATCATACATCACATATCATATCTTATCATATCACATTATAACATGTATTTGTTTATGCCGCTTCATATATATATACAAGATTTGTATATCCACTTATTCTACTTGCATTAGAGTTAGATTCAAGTGAACAGGCTACACAAGATGCTAGAGATGTTAGCATAGATGAAAAACGATATCCCACACTTTACTTAATAGAGACTAACCAAAATTTGTGGTACAACATTACATAGACCAAAAGCTTATGCTGTTAACACCACTACTAAAACAAGGGAAAAGCCAAAGGTAAGAATACTGGACCGATTGAAATGCCATCAATGACAAATATCAATAGGTATGGTAAAGATGAAAGAAATAAATCATATAAAATATATGGGAAATTTTTTAATAATTGATGTGAAACATCATCAACACAGAGAGGTTGATAGTGGTATCATCATAGGTGCATAATAGTAACAAGGTCTTTCTTTCATTCTTTGTCAATAATGTATAAGAGAAAGACACATGCTAAATCAATAATAATGAATGATCATACAATTAGGTCAAAATTTCCTTGAAAGTTCCTTTTTATCATTTGCATTATTAAAGTTTGGTCAAAGTACAAAATTATCTAATTAGAGTTCTCTTTGGACTATTCCTTCTAGTTATACATCTTTATTTATCCTTGATATACTTTTAAGTTTTTTGATGTATTCATAGCTCATTCAAATGTTTCAAGCTTATCTAAATGATGCTCGTATTATATATTTCATTATTAGTCATGTAATGAAGAGAGAGATAGTAATCAAATCTAAGTCTAAGTGGAACAATAGCCTCTATACCATGTACCACTCAGATTAAAGTGTAAATCTTGTAGGAGGATGAAAAATGCATGTTTAAGAAGCCAGTTCCACAAAATATTAAAAAAGTGGAAGTTTTTTTTCCTAATTTTTAGAATTTTTCACAATTAGACTTGAAATTTGAAGCACTTACATGTATTAAATTTTTAAAAAGTCTAGTAAAATGAAATTTATTATTTTGAGCCTAACTTTCAAATATTTAACTTATTCTAATACCAAAAATGATAAAAATTAAGTTTTAAAATACATGTATAGAAACCACTTTTTAAAAGTTACATTTTTAAGAAAATACCATGCATGTGTATATACACCATAGTTTCCTTTTGGAGAAAAATGTGTTATATATATATATATGATTTTGATTTGTAAGAAGTTGTGGACATGGGGTCCACTGCCATAAATAAAATGATATGAAAAAGAAATAAATGCATCAACCTTCTAATAGGGGTGCATCGAATTAGGTCCCTAGATGGGGATAAATAAAAATAATAGGCCATTTTGGGACAAAGATAAAAGGTTACTTTGCCACCTATAGTAACCAAGTCCTATGATAAGCTATAGACAAGCCAAAATTCCACCTTCCAGTCTATATGATTGAAACAAAGTTATTAAGATTCTACATTCCCCCTTTCTTGGAGGACCTCAAAGTAATATGATGATGAGGATTTTGTTTCTTCATCTTTATCTTTGTCCATCCATTATCTTTTGGATTATAACTCTCTTCTTCTGGACTACAATAATTTTTCTTAACCACAAAATCCTCTAGTGGAATAGGAGAGAAATTTGAAGAGGAAACTATCAATGTAGGAGGTTGTTGTGAGATTTGGGAGTCCACCATGGACCTATTATCATGATAGAAACTACTCAAAGTCAATGGATGATCACGAAGAGGAGGGTAAAAAGCTTTTGAATCCTCAAGAGGAGCTTGGTGTTGATTTATGTCTTGAGGGGAATTAGGAGGAATGATGCAATTGTGGGCACTAAAATTGTACTCCTTTCTTGGAGATAGTATTATTCTTAGTCTAATTTGGACCTATCTTGTGCACCATTACATTTATTATCCTTTAAATCAATATTTATAGGCCCCTAGGACCCATTATTTTGGACCTTGAGTATTATTCCACTTAAAAATCATATAAATCCTTGAAAATAACCCTTAATTCATTTAAATCCTAAAAACCCACCTCAAAAACCTTTAGTGGGACCGATTTTCCACCTTGGGAAAATGTGTCTTGCATTGCATTGTTTAAATTGCATTCTAGGGTTTCAAAATTTGCATTGGTGAAAAGCTCATTTAGCTTGCATTATTGCACTTAATTTCATTGAACAATAGTAAAATTATGCATTTGCATTTTGGATCTACATTATATAGTGTAGAACACATTAAAAAAAAAACCAGAAAACTTAGAAAAAAATAAAAAATACCCCTATTGGGACTCATTCGCCATCCTGAGCAAATCAATTCTAGTGCATATTTTGCAAAATTGTTTTCAAAATCCAATTTCCATTTTTTAGGCTTCTATTTATCTCAGTTACTTTTCTATTTCAATTTTGTTATTTTGTGTTACATTCAAATCATTAGATATAGTATCATTTAATTTCATGGCAATTCTGGATAGCATTAGATTTTTACAATTTTCATTTTCAAGATTAGTTCCAAGTTCAATTAGATTAGATTAATTAGAAAATGAAAACTAAAAACTAAAAACATCAAATTAAACAATAAAAATAATGCTTCAATTTAGATAAAACTATATCATTCAAACCTTTTTGTAGTGATGACTTGGATATGTTAGATTAAGCCCTTCAAGACTTCCTTTCACTAAGATCATCCACTAAGGTTTGTCATGAAAATCCCAAACTAACCCAAGATAACTTACCTCTCAAGCCTTTTAATCATGATGACTTTGACATGTTAGATCAATCCCTTTAGGACTTCATCTCACAAAGCACATCCACTAAGGCTTGTTATGAGAAACCTAAAACAAAAGATGTTATTGTGATTCAATCTCTACTTATCCTTTACTCACCTTCACACAAGCCTCAACCTATAAACCAAATTGAATGCATCCTTTATCCACCTACGCATATTTTTTTGAAACAACCAAGTCAAGATAACCATTTCCCACACATATAATACTAGAAAGAATCTGCAACTACAACAACCAACCCCAACACCCTTACCTTTGCCTAACCCCATATTGCCTAGTTGACGAGGGAGAAAACTTGAGACACAAAAAAACACTTACAGAATAGACAATAATATTTTATTCAATATTATGAAAATATTACATGAAGAGGATCACAAATCCTTGAGCTCTGTGATACATACAAATTACAGACTTACAGAAAATTACCCAGATTCACCTTTCGCAGCATGTGAATTCTTTTTTTCCCAAAAAGTTACCCAAAAATTAGAAACTAGCCCATAAATAGCCCCTTTTATGTTTGGAGCCAAAAACAACATTCAAGATAAGATTTTGGTGGTTTGGCACCAAAAGTAAAATTTGAAATTCAAAAATTGAGTCTTAACTCGAAAATTGGTAATTTTCCAAAAATCAGCCAACTTTTGGAAGCCATAACTTTTGATACATTTGCACCGTCGAAAAGGTCTCAGAGTGAAGAACTCGCTAAGAACCCACTCCGTCGGTTCTGATGATTTATGGGCCCGTACAAGACTATTTAGTGCCTCAAACTAGACTCAGAAGGTTTTTCAAGGAAAAAAGCAGAAACTGGAACTTGAATAACTTTCAAACCGTGAATGATCTTGACCTGATTCTTTCACCAAAGTGCTAATTTTTCCCTCATGAACCTTCCCATAAATTTTTGTCTTCCAACACCTTAAAATTCCCACCTGCTAAAAATAGCAGTTGAGTAGAAAAAGTAGAAAAGCAGTTCTGAAAGTTGGAAACTCTTATTCGACAAACGCGCTAAAAACTCTTATTTGACATATTCTAGCTCTTAGAGTGAAGAACGTGCTAATAACTCACTCTACCAGTTCCAATGATTTTTGGGCCCGTACGAGACTATTTAGTGCCTCAAACTGAACTTGAAAGGTTTTTCAGGGAAAAAAGCAAAAACTGGAACTTGAATAACTTTCAAACCGTGAATGATCTTGACCTAATTATTTCACCAAAGTGCTTATTTTTACCTCATGAACCTTCCCATAATTTTTTGTCTTCCCACACCTTAAAATTCCCACCTGCTAAAAATAGTAGTTGAGCAAAAAAAGCAGAAAAGCAGTTCTGAAAGTTGGAAACTCTTATTTGACGAAAAAGATGTCCAAAAATGCAAAAACATCTACAAAAAGAAAATGAAAGGAACATAAATGGAAAGCATATTTTTGGGTGATGCAATATTTCCCTCACACCACTGGATGCTCCTACATCAGATACCCAGGGTAATTTGAGAAGTGACCCCATCACATCTCAAATGGTTGAGGAAAACCCTAGTGGTCAACATCTGCCTTAGACAACCAAGAAGAATCTTCCACAGGTCTTCCTTTCCATTTCACTAGATATTCTTCATACTATCTGTTTCTGGTACTCCTTCCCACACAGCTATCCAGGATTTCTTCAATCTCCTCCTTCTCTGAAGTAGGTGTTGGAATGCCACACTGCTCCATTGTTGGTACATCTTCTTCGCCACCTTCATGATACTCCGTCAAATATGAAATATTGAACATAGGGGAAATGTTGACTCCATCCAACTATACCTCATACGCATTCCCTGATTCATGCCTCTTCACAATTTTACAGGGACCAAACTTCTTCATCTTCAGTTTGTTATACGTTCCCACTAGAAACCTTTCTTTCCTCAAGTGTACCATCACTTCATCGCCAATCTAAAACACCTTATACCTCCTCTTTTGATATGCCTTAGCCTTGTACTGCATATTCATCTGGTTAATATGTTCTCTTATCTTCTCATGCATATTCTTGATGTGCTCTACAAATTCTTTGGCTTTAGCACTTGTCTTCTTCTCTTGGTCCATCTTCCTCAATTCTGGAGTGGTCCTGGGACTGCCTCCATACACAATCTGGAATGGTGATATACCAGTGCTTCTATTGACATAATTGTTGTAAGAAAATTATGCCTAGGGTAAGGTCAAGTCCCATCCTTTGGGTTTATCTCCTACCAAGCATCTTAGTAGGTTACCCAGACTCCTGTTTACAACATTAGTCTTCCCATCAATTTGTGGATGTTGTGCAGAACTAAACTTCAACTTTGTCTTCAACTTTTTCCACAAGGTCCTCCAAAAGTACCCAACAAAGTTTGTGTCACGATTTGAGACTATACTCTTTGGTAGACAATTTAGCCTCACCACCTCTCTGAAGAGCAAGTCGGCAATGTGGACTGCATCATGGGTCTTCTGGCATGGGATGAAATGTGCCATCTTTGAAAACTTGTCAACTACCACAAAGACTAAATCATTCCCTATTTGTGTCCTTGGAAAACCAAGAACAAAGTCCATACTTATATCCTCCCATGGCCTCTCTGGTATAGGTAAGGGCTAATACAACCCCGTATTCTAGCTCACTCCTTTAGCCATCTGACATACCCTGCAACTCTACACAAACTTCTTAACAACCTATGATAACTAAGGCCAATAATAATGATCACTGATAATGGCAATGTTCTTATCCTGACAAAAATGTCCTGCCATTCCTCCATTGTGCTTCTCCTTTATTGGGTTCTACCTCATGGAACTCCTTCGAATACACAATTGGCTTCCCTTAAGCAACATGCCATCTTGGATTATGAAATCTAGCCACTTCATCTTGTCAACTGTAACAGGATCCTTGCAATCTTTCCAAGCTTCTGCAAAATTAGGATCTTCAAGATACAACAACTTGAGTTCATTGAACCCCACCACTTCAATCTACATCTCTGTCAATAATTTCTACCTCCTACTTAAGGCATCTGCAACCCTATTCGGCTTACCACTCCTATGCTTTAAAACAAAGGTAGAACTCTGCAAAAATTCTACCCATTTCATATTCCTCTAGTTTTATTTTTCTTGACTACTCAGGTACTGTAATGCTTGATGATCAGTAAACAAAAAAAACTCCTCAACAATAGAAAACATCTCCATTTCTTTAATGCTTGAACTATTGAATAAAATTCCTGATCATATATAACATACTTTCTCTTTGCATCATTTAGATTTTCACTAAAATAGGCAATGGGCTTACCTTCTTGGCTCATAACTACTCCAATGGCACAACCATTAGCATCACAATCCACCTGAAACACCTTATTGAAATCTAGGAGGGCTAAAACTAGTTGCTTTGTCACCTTCTACTTCAATAGATCAAAACTCTTCGCTACTCCAATGCTCCACTTGAACTCTTTTCTATCCCCTCTCATTGTTTTAGGTAGGGGTGCACAAATACTACTAAAGTTTCTAATGAAATTTCAGTAAAAACTGGCCAAACCATAGAAAGATCTCACCTCAGTAGCAATTCGTGGGGTAGGCAATTCTAGAATAGCCTTCACATTTCTGGGTCCATCTTGAGACCTTCTGCTGAGACAACAAACCCCAAGTACACTAACTCGTTCTTCACAAAACTACACTTCTTTAGATTAATCAACAATTTCTCTTCTCTCAACTTCTCAAAAGCTCTACGAATATGCATTAAATGCTCATGCAAGGTCTTACTAAAAATCAAAATATCATCTAGATATACAATAAAAAAACTTCCCAAAAACTCTTTCACTACCTCGTTCATGAGCCACATGAATGTGCTCAATACATTAGTTAGCCCAAAAGGCGTGACTAACCACTCATACAAACCCTCTTTTGTCTTGAAGATGGTCTTCCATTCATCTCCCTCACGAATACAGATCTGGTGATATCCACTTTTCAAATCTATCGTTGTGAAGTATTGAGCTTCAATCAAACAATCCATCAGGTCATCCATCCTTGGAAGGGAAAATCTATACTTGATTGTTATCTTATTTATGGCTCGAGAGTCTGTACACATCCTCCACTCCCCATCCTTCTTCAGTGCTAGTACTGCAGGTACTACACATGGGCTTAGACTCTCCTGAATCAAACCCTTTCTCAATAATTCCTAAACTTGTCTATTCAACTCCTCATTTTCTGCAGGAGTCATTTTGTGAGCTTCCTTATTTGGAAAACTGGCTCCAGGGATCAATTCAATCTAATGACTGATCTTCCTCATTGGTAGTAAACCCTCAAGTACATTATCAGAAATAATCTCCTGAAATTCATCTAATAGTCTAGAAACTTCTACTGGAACCTTCTCACTATCTTCCTTTTCCATTCTAGCGATCAATGCATAACACATACACTCATGCTTCATGCCTTCTAAAAATTTCCTTCCATCAACAAAAAAAATTCTAGCACTACTGCATACCTTTTCTTCATCCTTCTTTAGGGGTTTCAACTTATGGTAGACTCCATCCTTCATCAAGGAATAAGTGCTTCCATGGCCATCATCTACAACTCACCTATCGAACTGCCACGACCTCCCCAACAACATGTGACATGCATCCATGGGAATGATATCACATAGTAACTCATCATGATAGCTTCTAATCTTGAACTTCACCAAGCACTGCTCATTGACCAAAAATTTGTGGTCTTTTTGTAACCAGGAAATTTGATATGGATGTGGATGCCTTTCCCTTTTCAACTTCAACTTCATAACCATCTCTTCTGATACTAGATTATCGGTGCTCCCACTATCAGTAACTTCATCACAACATTTGTCTTCACACTTACACCTTGTGTAGAACAGTTTCTTCCTTTGTTCTGGCTCCTTCTCTTCAGTCACTAGGCTTCTCCCCTTTTAGCATCATCTGAATGCTCAGATTGGGCCTCCTCATCTGCATGTGCAACCCTTCCATGACCTTCTAGCCTTTTTGTCTGTCCCTCCTTGGTGTTGTGGAAATTCGTAGGCTCAATGCCCTTCTTCACCACAATGGAAACAATTTTCTTTGAAACCACCTCTTCCGGGTCTTGGCCCATATCTTCCTCATCCTCTACCTCTTTGATCACCACTATTTTGATTACAAGGGTGGTAGAAGTTATCATTCTTCTAGCTTCGACTAGTACCTGCATCTTTATTCCTCCTTTCATCCTCATTTTTGTTTCCAAAAGATCTTCCACTACCCCTTCCACTTTGACCTCCTCATCTTTTTTTCTTGCTATCAAATCTTTTGTTCAACTTCTCCTCAACTTTCACAGAAAACTAGTATACATCTTCAATGGTGGTCATTTTGACAAGGTCTAGCTCCTCTTGAATGCTCGGTCGTAACCCATTAAGATAAAAGGCTACCTTCTCCTTGTTGGCCTCTATATGGCATGTTTTGATGATCATCTTATGAAAATATTATGTGTATTCTTTCACAGATCTACTTCCTTGCTTCAACCCTTGCAATTTCTCCAGTAGATCTTACTCATAGTCCACTAGTATGAATTTCTTCTTCAGTTTCTCCACCATGTGATCCCAATTGCTGATCTTTCCTTTTCCTCTTCGATTCCTCTCCAACTGGACCTCTTTCCACCAAATATTGGCATGGCTCTTCAACTTCATTTTTACAAACTTAACTTGATCTGGGTCCTCTACTTCTTCATACTCAAAATACTCTTCTAGCTTGTTGATCCAGTCGATCAACTCTTTCAAGTTCAAACTTCCAGAATAACTGAAGACTTCTATTCTTGGTCTTTTTCTGATCTTTGGAATGGCCCTTATCAACCGCATCTGATCTTGATCAATCACTTCTTCTTCCTCTTCTACATCTAAATCTTCCACCTCTTCTTCATCCTCACTTTCTTCTCTCCTTCTCAGGTTTAACCCTCTTCTCATCTATTCCTACAATGCATCAATTTGTCTCTAGAGGGCTCTGAAACCCTCGGCTACCAATGGATCTCTTCCACTAGCATTTTTGCTACCTCTGGAACCACCATGCCTACCAGGCATCACTCTTGGAGGAATCTTCAATACCTCAAACCCACAACCATGGTCCTGGTGTGAACTACCTCACAATCGACGATCTGTCCACACACTCAAGAAAACCTCCTATGATACCACTTGACAAGGGAGCAAACTCAAGACACAAAAAAACACTCATAGAATAGAGAAGAATATTTTATTCAATATTATGAAAATTGTACATGTAGAGGATCACAAATCCTCAAGCTCTATGATACATGCAAATTACAGACTTACAAAAAATTACCCAGATTCACCTTTCGCAACATGCGAATTCTATTTTTCCCAAAAAGTTACCCAAAAATCACAAACTAGCCCATAAATAGCCCCTTTTCCATTTGGAGCAACAAAAAAAAAATTGAGATAATATTTTGGTGGTTTGGCACCAAAAGTACAATTTGAAATTCAAAAACTGAGTCCTAACTTGAAAATTGGCAATTTTCCAAAAATTAGCCAACTTCTGGAAGCCATAACTTTTGATCTGGGATTCTGTTTTTCAAACCATTTACACCGTCAGAAAGGTCTCTGAGTGAAGAACACACTAGGAGCTCACTTTTCTAGTTGTAGCAATTTATAGGCCCGTACGAGACCATTTCATGCATCAAACTGGACTTGGAAGGTTTCTCAGGGAAAAAGCAGAAACTAGAACTTGAATAACTTTCAAACCATGAATGATCTTGACCTGATTCTTTCACTAAAGTGCTTTTTTTCCCTCATGAACCTTCCCATAAATTTTTTTCTTCCCACACCTTAAAATTCCCACCTGCTAAAAATAATAGTTGAGCAGAAAAAGAAAAAAAGTAGTTCTAAAAAGTTGGAAACTCTTATTCAATGAAAAGGTTATCTAGAAATGCAAAAACATCTACAAAAAGCAAACAAAAGGAACATAAATGGAAAACATATTTTTGGGTGATGCAAGATTTCCCTCACACCACTGGATGCTCCTACATCACTAGTGCTCCTCATTTTCCTCCACATAATGGGAAGGAGTACGATCTTGTTCAACAACTTAAGAATATTCCTACAAAAATATCCCTTTTGGATCTAATTTATAATTCACCAAACTATCACACTATGCTCCAAAGAGCCTTACAACAAATAGTGGTTCCTCCTAATTCAAATGCAAATGATTTGGTAGCTCTAATACAAAGAATGAATACAGTTAATATGGAAATTACCTTTTATCAACATGAGCTCCCTCCCTTGGAATTGAGAAAGAAAAATGATGCCTTTATGATCTTAGCTCAATTCAATCACATAGGTGTCAAAAGGCCCCTTGTTGATAATGGCTCAACTCTTAATGTGTGCAATGTGAAACTCTTACATAGATTACATGTAGACAAATCCAAAATCAAGTTTGAGTCCTTATCAATAAGAGGATTTGATAATGTTAGAAAGAAATCGTTCGATGTAATTACCTTAACTATTATAGTTGGAATGGATACCCTACAAAATCATGTTCATGTCTTGCTTCTTGACCTTTCATAAAATATTCTTTTGGGAAGACCTTAGATTCATGAGATGCATGTAGTTCCTTCCACCCTCCATTGTATCATGAAATATGTCTATAACAACAAGGTCTACCAAGTTGAAGTATACCCTGAGCCTGAAAGTTTCTTACAACTTGAAAAAGGAAAAATAATCCCTCTAAATATATTAATTACAACATCCCACATAGAACCTCTAGAAGTTGACAAACAAGATGAAGAAACACTGTCCAAATTATTTGATGACGATTGGGGTTCCTTTGAATTCACACCTTCCTTTATAGGAGAGTATATAATCACAAGAAAGGAGGTTGAAAAACAAGAATAACCATTGGTTATGTCCACTTAGAATTCATAAGAACCTTTACAATTATTCACCTTATCTCCTTTGGAAGAAACTACAAGTTACACAACTTATTTTGATGAGATAGATTACCAATAGCCTCCAAAAACAAAATGAAATGGAAAAACTTTATGGGATAGGTTATGAACTTGTGAAAAAATTGTGATACAGTGGTAAAGGATGTGGAAAGAAAGAACAAGGCATTCATTTTCCTATATAACCTAACATGCAAGATACAAATACTAGTTTAGGGTATTCCTTTTCTAAGACAAAAAAAAGAAAACAAGATACCATCATTAAACATCAACAATATCATATGCAAGCCATGAACCAATATTACTATAAAATATCCTAAATTACTTGACCTAAATTTCCCACCATCATGGGAGTATTTTGAAAATGATGAAGCTCTAAAACAAATTTTAGGCATTTATGATACAACATATTCTATTCCTTCAAAGAAAAAGGTTACTTGTGCTATGATCAGTACATAGAAAAAGGATCAAAATAAAAAATAATGAGAAAGACGTGCAAGCATGGAACAATATGACCTTGAATTTCCTATGTGAAATGCACTTCCCTTGGGATATACAATTGATATACCAATGGACATAAACGATAGAGAAAAATTTATTAAGATAGGGAAGTCCCTTGATGGTGAAGAATAAGAGGATACTACAACCTTGATCAATGACTTTCCTAAACTATTTTCTTGGAAATCTTCAGACATGATAGGAATAGATCCAAAGATAGTAACACATAACTTTTTCCTTACTAAATATGCTAAGCGTATTTGGAAAAAGATATGAAAGATGAATCATAAAATAACCTTTCTTGTTAAAGGAGAAATTGAAAAGCTCCTTGACATAGGTTTCATTTGACCTATTTTTTGTTCTCCTTGGATCGCAAACATTGTCATAGTTGCAAAACCTGATAATAATATTAGGATGTGTATGTATTTTTGTGACTTGAATAAAGCTACTTTAAAGGATGACTCACCCCTTCCTAATATCAACATGATAGTGGTTTCAACTGTGATACATCCTTTCTTATCATTCATGGATGGAATTTTTTGATATAATCAATTCTTCATCAACACATAAGATCAATATAAGATAGCATATACAACCATTTGGGGGAAATTTTGTTGGGTTATGATGCCTTTTGGATTAAAGAATGTAGGAATAACATATCAATGAGCCATGACGTTGATATTTCATGATTACATACATAAAATATTGGAATATTATGTTGATTAGATCTTAGAAAAATTATTAAAAATACAAGACAATGTGAATGTCCTTTGGAAGATCTTTGAATGGATGCAAAAATACATGTGACTAAATCTGAAAAAATGTGTCTTTGGAGTAGATAGTGGAAAAAATTTAGGGTTTATCATATCTCATAGAGGCATTGAGGTTGAAACAAAGAAAATTGATGCTATAATCAACATGTCACCTCCTAGAAAAAATTATCATGTATGCTACAAGGGAGAATTCAAACCATCCATTGTTTTGTGGCATCCTTAGTAGATCGAACATTACCTTTCAAAAATCTCCTCAAAAAGGATGTGAATTTTGATTGGAATTAGGTTGTAAATAGGCCTTTGAGAGTTTGAAAGAATACCTTGCAACTCTACCCATTTTACAACTTGTTATGCCATGCAAACTGTTCATCCTTTATATAGCCACATCAACCCATGCTCTTGCAACATTGTTGGCTTAGCAAGACAAAAGCGATAAATAACATTCTATTTATTACATTAGTCAAACTCTAATAGATAATGAAAAGACATACACAATAATCAAAAAACAATGTTTGGATCTTGTATTCACTGGTAGTAAGTTGTGACACTTTACTAAATGTGAAAATACAAGTAATGACAAAATTTGACCCTCTCAAACATTTGTTTAGTAAAAAAAATATTTCAAGATTCCCAACTAAGTGGGTGATGTTGTTGATCGAGTTTGACCTTAACTTTTTTTCACAAAAAGTAATTAAAGTCCGAGCCTTAACTGATCACTTAGCCGATGCTCATTCCCCTTTGGCATTACCTAACACCTCCTCTCTCCCCAATGATAATGTGTTGGAAATTCAACCCAATACATCAGAGTTATCTTTTGATGGATCTAAGTGTAGAACTAGCTCTAGTGTTGGGGTTATACTAATCCAACCCATAGAAAATCCTATTTCTTTTTTCTATCAATTAAACTTCCTATGCACAAATAATACTACTGAGTATGAAGCTATGCTAGTAGGATTATGTGATGCTTTAATTTTGGGAGTAAAATACATTAAAATATTTGGCAATTTTCAATTAGTAATCAAACAAATAAATGGAACATATCAACAAAAACATGAAAAATTATCAATTTAATACAAGGATCTTACAATGCACTTGTTAGAGAAGCTTGAGTCATTTACCATTGATTTAACATCCTATGAAAGCATAATCATCATGTGGATGCAATGGCGAGTGCAACTTCTCTTATATCACCTCAAGATCCTTCAAAATATTTCACATTCAGGGTAAGTGCACCAAGATGGTTCCCAAAAAAGGGGCTTAAGTGGCCACTTTTTTTCTGAAATCAGGAAATATTGACCTTGGACATGAAATTGAGGATAGCTACACTCAAAAAAATTTGATGGAATAAAAACAAGGACCGCAGTGCTCCGAGTCTACTTTCTAAACTACTAATTTATTTTGAAAACGGTTGAGATTAAGGGGTTCAAAAGAGGGACACACACAAATTTTCATTGTTTCTGTCAAAAAAACATAACATAGCAACTCTTGTGTGACCCGAGCACGGTGGACTTTTTTGTAGTATTTTTAAAATCGCTCTAATCAGAAGTTAGATAATAGTATGTAGTAAGGACTGGATATTTTCTAATAATTTTTTAATGAATATTTGATTTTTTATTAATTTTCTAAGTGGGAACTTCCTAAAAAGTAGAATTTTGGCCGTGCTCCCCCTCAAATTTTTTGAAACTAATAGAGAAAACGTAGGAAGAAAATATTAAGGTTGAAATTGTAGCAATTACTCCTACTGAAGCTCATAGAATTGTTAAGGATAGTGCAATTATGCTATTACTAGGATGTACTATCATGGCTTCCATAGCCTATGATGCATTTAGAAGAGATCCTAAAGCTTTTATATCTGAAGATCATTTTGAAAATAAAGTATTTGGTTTCAAGTATAGTCCAAAGCTGCATATCCTTGTAATTTGATCTATGGCACCTAATACTGACAAAAATGAGGTTCATAGGCTAATTTAAGAGGTCATGGATTCACTAGTGGTCAAAAGAGCTATTGACATAACTCCTATCTAGGCAATTGAATTAACTACACATGACACAATGCTTAGTTTGGAAATTGCACATATTTCTCAAAAGAAATATGAATCTTTGGTCTAGGAATATAATAAGGCTTTAAATGAATTGAGTTGAATGAGGGCTACCATTCAAGCTACCCAAAATATAGTGACTTAGCCTTCTCCCTTTTCCTCATTTGACATGTCGACACATGATAGAGAGATTTTGGCCAGGTCAGAATTGACGGTTTAAAAGGAAAGTTAACTACTGAAGAGGAAAATATCAAGCAGGCCAAATTAGAGATAGTCAAGGTGGCCAATGAGATTTTTAGGGATGTGCTTAAGCATAGAGTAACTAAGCTGGTTCACAAAGCGAATGAGGTATGGACCATGTATAAAAACATTCATGAGGAAAATACAAAGTATCTTCAACTACAAGAAGCCTTAAGGAATGACTGAAATAATTGGATTGCTAGAGTAAGTGCTCTGAAAGATATGAAACCAAAAATAAGGGAGGATCCTGAGGCACCCACAAATATTCTTAACATCTTCAAGACTATTGACTCAATAAATGAGATAACCACTTTCCATGTGAAATTGGGAATACAACTCCAAAGCCAGTTGAAAATATTCAAGAAAATGGAGAACCATGGCATGCGTCAAATGTTGAATTTCAAGGGTGAATTACATCTGTTTGACACCTGGAAGGAAGATTTGGGAGGATTTCTTGATGCTACTATGATTCATTTATCTGTCACTGATTACCTCATGCTCAATACAGACATTGATATGATGGTAGAGATTGAGTCAAAAATGGATATATTTGTCAAGGATGCCAAAATTATAATCGATGCAAGGTGCTCCCAATATACTACTAAGGTGTAGGATTTATTGAATGTTAAATGGCCAATTAAGGAGGAGTACAATGTTTGGATGGATAAGTATATAGAGTGAATAAGGAAAATAATGGATAGGAGAAGAATAATACGTAGCTTGAAGACTATACAGATTAGGATTTTCATAAAATATGGTAAAATATTATTCTCTCCTCAATGCTCAAAGTTATTAGCACATGGTGCTATTGTGGATTAAATAATTTTTGACCATTTTTTGTTTTCTTTGCCTTGCTTCATAATTTTTGTTGTTTTGATTTGCTTACAGTTGACATTTGGAACAAATGGAGAATGTCTTCTGACTATTGTAAAAAACTAATGATGTCTTTTAATGTGGGACCCATTTTCCATGAAGATTTAAGGATATTTTTGCCTCATGTTTACTTGCTTCAGCTAAAGACTCAAGCATAACCATGAAGGTAATATTTCTACAAGTGGTCCTATGAGATCATGACATGTGTGCTATCTGGTCTAAGGATTTTTTTGCTCCTTCATCTCTATAATAAGGAATTTAGGACCAGAAGCATGAGAGCTAGAAAATTTTGAGTTCATACTGTTAGTGTTATCAAGAAAATATGAAGCATGTTTTAGGGTCTTTGTTTTATGTTTATTTTGGAGTTCATACTTATTCATGTAAGACTAATAATGGTATAGCATTCTATAATACAGATTAATATCGGTTTCATGGTTATTCTCTCTCCTTGTATGTGTGTTATAAGTTATGATTCAGAGTGATCAAGGATTTCTTTCACTTGTCTCTATCATTATCTCATGGATGCTTAGTTTCATGTTTTCCTATCAATTCAATGAATTGATGTAAATTCTTATATGAGAGTGATAACTTATAATTACTATGTGCTAGGATATTTGTAAGAAGTGATAATCCTAAAAGTCATAGAGAAATGTTGTAATACAATATTTCTTGGGATTATATGTGTTATTGTTTGAATTGTTATCAGTTTATGTCAAAAGATATTGACTCCATGCTCTGGATAAAGACAATGGTTCATGCAAGATATTAGTGTTACATTTACAGTGTTGATTCAATACTACTCAATCTTTTAACCATAAATTTTCAAAAGGAACACTATCATTGCTTGTTCTTTCAGGTGTTTTCTATCTCGTAATCAACTTATATAACATTAGTATAATAAGCTACCAAATTATTTAATGTTTCCTTTTAGTGGTATCATGAGAGCTATATGTTATTAACAATGTATTTGGTTGCAATTGTAAAGGATTTTTAGTTATACATTGTGGGATCACCCTCCTAGAACTTATAGAATCCAAAGAGTAGGAATAGAAGTTTAAGTAGCCTCTATTTGCTTTTTGGAAATCCCTTTAGTATTACTAATAATTGGATATGGAAAAATCCATAGGTATATCTAGAGATTAGTTTGGTTCTTAGAAAATAACAAACAAAAACCAAGGATAGGTGTTAGTAACACCCAACTTGAATGCAACACAAGATTATCAAATTGAGAAGGCATGCCAATTGTTGCCACATGATTGGTGAAGCATGCTTCCCTTTTTGTTTTGTTGCTCCATAAATACAATTTATAGAACACAAACTTTAATATTTAAAATGCATGCACTAATAATGACAAGAGCTACATTACATTGAAGTTCCTACCAAAAAGATATAGGTTGTGTTTGATAAGTTTTAGCAACAATTTTGAAAGAAAAAAATAATAATTAATTAATCAATGAAACTACATTTGAAGGATGTGATTAGAGAAATTTCAATCAAACATGTTTTTACATAAATACAAATCCCTAATGTATATGGGAATGTGTTGGCTCTATAAATGAGATAGTTGACCATTATCTAACCACTTTACCAGTACATGTATATGGGAATGTGTTGGATTTGTAAATGAGATAGTTGATCATTATCTGACCACTTTACTAGCACTTGGAAATGTTCTATTGATGTCACTATAATTGCATTTTCTTGGTCTTCAACCTTAGGTGTTACAGGTTGTGAGGCATCTTAAACCTAATTTTAAACCCTAAAAGAAACCTCATAATTGAGATTAAGATGTATTAGAATATTAAAAGACCAATCCTAAACCTAAACCTAAACTAAGTAGGATTTAGGGTTAAACATATGATATACTAAAATATTAAAAACCATAACCCTAATTTTAAACAATAAAAAAAAGTTTTAAATTGAGGCATACTAAAGCATTAGAAACCCAAACCTCTAACCCTAAAAAATGTGGATTGGGATCTATTCTTAGTAGTGCACTACTAGACTCGAATAAAAAAAAAAAAAAAACCCTAACCTTAACTCCAAAATTTGAAAAAAAATATCAAGGTTTAGGTTTAGGGTTAGGTCATAGTATAATACTATTTTTTAAAACATTGCAATAACCCTAAACTTAAACCTTGAAAAAATCTATGGTTTATGGTTAGGGTTAGCACATAAAAAAATTACTTGTAAATTTAAAAGTAAAACTTAAAAAGTAGTTAAACCCTTACTCGAAGGCTTAAATAATTGATTGCTAAATTTGAAGGTGGTGATTAAATCCATAAGTGTAGCCTCAAATAGAAAAGAAATGTCTCAAATTTGGCCTAAGCCATGTTGAAAAACTATTAAAAGTACATTAAAATAAACAATAATTATATTAAATGAAAAGAAAAACAATTTAAAAAATTAAAAGGAATTGTTTTTATTTTATTTTTTAACATCAGATAAAAATGACTTGAAATTTTGTAGTAGAGATATATACATTGAGAAAATCATGATTTATTTAAAATAAATCTCAATTTATCTACAAAAAATTATGATTTCATTGGTCGAAAATAAAATTCACCAGTTTTTTAAATTGTTACTTATGTGGCTTGTGGTAACTTAAAAAATCTTTAGAAATGTCTTCTATTTTAATTTTCTATACGATTCAAAGTGCACACAATAGTGATTTATCTAATGGAACATATTCACCATATGTGATCCACAACATGGACGACATGTAAAGGGTCAGATAGAAGGATAGAGAGGAAGAGTTCC
This sequence comes from Sequoia sempervirens, assembly GCA_007258455.2. NCBI lineage: Eukaryota > Viridiplantae > Streptophyta > Pinopsida > Cupressales > Cupressaceae > Sequoia > Sequoia sempervirens. Next base: position 186,749,610 of record VDFB02086081.1, read on the forward strand.
TTGTGCAACACAAGTCTACAAGGGATATTTCATAATGGATGAATAGCAATCCCTACTCTCGACATAGACAAAATCACAATAAAATTGATATAAAATTATGCATTCCACATCCTGAAAAGAATTAAAAAGAGTAATCTTGTGGTTGTACAATCCTATTATTTTATTTTGGTTATCTAGAATTGGGCATAGAGACATATTTATGCCTTATTGAATGTCTTTATTATGCAACTTAAATATTTTCACAACTTTGTAGTTCTCTATTTAGGTGTTTAGAATGATCTAATGCAACTCTCTAATACTTTTCATAATGTTCAAATATAGAAATTTGATGTATTTGATGTGCTTATCTGCACCATATGGTAATGAATTAAGTGGACAACATATTTTCTCATTAAATTAAACTATATATTGATAAGTAATAAAAGGTGTATAAATAAATTATATGTGTGGTTGCAAAAAGCTTGTTAGAAATGTGAATTCCATTTTAGCATGAAACAAGTAGTGTTTTCTTCAACTTAAACTCCTTGCTCCATACCACAAAAGAATAAACTAATCAGCGAATGCATATTAGCAAACACAAAAATACACATTTTAATTATATGAAAAATTTTCAAACAAGGAAAATGTAGTCATTATTTATTTGAAGGAACTTTGTATGTGAGACTCAATTTGAACCATTCTAGAAAATAGTTCCTCATTGAATGAAGAAAATAGTTTCTAGAATCCTTTACCAATATTTCTATTGCCCTAGCTCTTGACCTAAAATCACAAGAATATGAAAAAAATAAAAAATTAAATATTTGAAGTATATTTTAGTCCTAAAGGATATAGCTTTGCACTCATTGACACACTCATACTTTATTTTATTAACAATGGATTTGTGGTGTAGACTAGTTCTACATTGAATATTGTCTCCAACACAAACTCTTCTTTATAACAGTGAGTAAGAAATTTAGGAATACAAGTGGTAGGCATAAGGGGAGAGACTCACTATTTTCAAATCAAGGTATGGTGATACATAAATAAGCATATGGTTATCATATTTCCATTAGAAGAGATGTATTTGGTTATGCCAGATTGAAAATGAGTGCATATCCAATCGAATATGAGTTGGAGTTATGATTGAAGAAGCGGTGAAAATTATAAAGATAAATTCAAATGAAACCCAAAAATTTATGCATAATGTGATTAAGGAATGAGATTACAAGGTTGGGCTTAAATGCCACACACTAAGAATTGACTTAGTTGGTCCTTACTAACTGCAATCATATTTTCCCATTTTCATTTTTGCTAATTGGGAATGCACCTACCCTCCATCCATGCATCATGCCATTAACAGTTATCAGTGGGATCATAGCATTTGTCAATCTGTTGTAAAGTACCCATGTTTGTCAGACCTAAAGGAATATCAAGGAACTTTATCTAGCCTCTCAAAAAAATAAAATTTAGCATGCAATGTTTTTAACTTAGGTATATTGTTTTACTTGTTCTTTATTACTCTATTTTTAATTGTATAATAAAATATATTATATAGTTTTATCTTATATTGCATATTACATAATGTGTGCAGAACAATTATATGTGTTAAATTCAAATTCAAATTATTTAATTTAATATTTATTTTTGGTAATTAATATATTTAATAAAATTTATATGCTTTATTCTAATAAAATAAAATGATTTTTTTTTTGAATAATTTGATTAGTTGATGATTTTTGTTTAATGCATTAAAAATATTATATTATATATTATGAATACTATATTGTTATATTACACATAAATACTATAATATAGTATTTAAAATATTATATTATATGTAATAGTGTTATAATATAATAGTTTAAATATTATATTATACAAATAAGCATAATATACATTTTTTTAATGCATTTTAAAAAATCATATAAAATTATAATATATAAACTATTGTATGTGATGTATTATAAGATAATATATTATAATATTATATAATATAAATAATATTATTATTTTATATAATATAATTTAGTTTAAATAAATATTACTTATATAATATATATTAAATTATGTTTGTATTATTTATTATATATAAGTATTATTTATTATATTTAAACTATAGTATTATATATATTTATATTATATAATTATTTTATTATCTTATAATTTATCATATCATATATTATATAATAAAAATTATGTAATATAATTATATGATATTAAAATATAATATTATAATAATATTATAAGAAAATATTTTCATGATGAGAGCTCTTTATGAGAAAAATGGAGGAGCACTCTGTCAAGGGAGTGTAGGCGAATGAAGAAGGTAAAGCAGAAGTAAATCTAGGAGTGTTTCTACAGGGGTTCCATTGTCAAGTAATTGATGTCACAAGCACGATGGCAGACGTTGTAGAGCATTTTAAGAGTTTGGCAGTTATTGCCCGTTTCTTGGGAAAGAGGCAATCAAGGAAAGAGATTGCAGAATGGGTAATGGAAAATTGGCCGGGAGAACCAGTCATCAACTTCATGCCTAAGAATTTCTTTGTGGTTGTTTTCAAGGAGGAATCAATAAGAAATGAAGTACTTGAAAAGGATATTTGGCGGAATGGTAATTCTTTCTTGTTCGTGCAAAAATGGAGAAGAAACTTTAATCCTTTAGATTTTAACCCTCCGGAAGGCCCAATTTGGATAATGCTTTATAATTTTCCATTTGAGTATTGGTCAGGCAATTGTTTAAAAAAAATTGGGAACTCACTAGGGCATGTTCTAGACATTGATATGAGAAATGGCGAATCTCTGATCTATGCAAGACTGAAGATAATATCAATTTAGGAAATTCCCAAAGAAATAACTCTAGAAAATGAAGGGGAGCCCTAGAAGCAACAGTTAGAAATTGAAAAGCCAATTTTTTTTCTATTTGAAGTGTAGAAGGCAGAATCATTTTGAGGAAAACTGTAAGATTTTTTTGAGGCAAGAAAAAAGGATGTGGTGTAAAAAGTGCAGCAAAATCCAAAAAGGGAAGAAGTTGAGGCAAAAAATGATAGAGCAAAAAGTTTCCCACAAGGCAGTAGGAATTTGGCTTTGTTCGTTCTGTTACAAACAATTTTTCTGGGTTCTGATGAGAAGTTGGAAGAGGGAGAAATAAATCCAAAAGTATCACCACTATTGCTGGAATACCCACTGCAGAATGAATTACTAGAGGATGCTCTCTCAAATGATGGATTTACAGTCAATAGTAGAGAGGAGGATACTTTGGATATCTTGGAAGATCGCCACATTTGTCAAACGGAAAAAGCATCATCCTCTAAAGTTGGGAGGAAATCATTGAAACAAAAATGTGAAGAAGGGGCCCAAAAAAGTAACCAATCGTCCATTAGGACATACATGACGAGATCCAAGGGAGAATGTCCCTCCCTTGGACAGAAATGAGGATCCTCACCTGGAACGTTATGGGTTTAAATGCCCCTAACAAGAGGTGACTGGTTAAATGCCAGTTGGAAGTTCAAAATGTAGCAGTAGTTCTTTTGCAAGAAACAAAACTAGGTGTAAATGAAGTAGATTCCTTTATGAAAGCTTGTAAAATTTGGAAAGGTGTCTTCGTGGAGGTGGAGGATCTAGCTGGCGCTCTTGGAACTATGTGGAATCCAAATTGAGTAGAAGTAGAGATTTCTGCAAAAAGTCATTGTTGGATGAAAGCTAAGGTAACAATCTTAACTGATAGGAAAGTTTTCAATTTATTAAATGTCTATGGGCCCATTAAAATTGAAGATAAAAAAGTCCTTTGGGAGGCTCTACTCAAAGAAATTGATCAAGTTAACATGATTGTTGGGGGGGACTTTAATGCAATTTCTTGCTTGAGTGAAAAGAGCAGAGGCAGTAGGAAAGTCTCTCAGGCACAGAAAGCCTTTGCTTCTTTCATAGTCTCGTCCAATTTAATTGATATAAAAATAGAAAATGATGTTTTTACATGCAATAATAGGAGATCAGGCTTTACTAACATTGCAAAGAGACTAGATAGATTTCTAGTTTCAAAATACTGGCTGCAAGTTGGTAATCCTCTGAAGGCGTCGGTTAGGCCAATCTTCATATCAGATCATTTTTGTTTAAAAATAAACTCCTATTGTGGGCAAAGAATGAAACACATTATAGCGGAAGTGTATCAAGGGAAAGAGAGAGATGTACAAGGAGACATAAATATTTTCAATATTCTATTTCACTCAAAAAAAGATTACATTCAAAAAATTGTTTACATATACAAATATTTAGAGCAAAAGCTCTATACATGTATACTACAGAAGCTGTGCGTTTTCTAGTGCATTGATGCTTGTGAGCTATTGCTCCATGTGGGATAGCTTTCGGTGCACGGGCGCAAGGCTTACTGACTTTTGCTGTGGCAGATACTCCTGAATGTCACTGTTCAGATGCTCTTGAACATTCCTTCTTGTGCTATGTTCTGCTGAACATTCCCTCTTTCTATCTCACCTAGAAAACCTTTGTCTGCTTACTTGCACAGAATATACATTCAATGCAACTTTTGGTTTTTCAACCAATACACAAAAATGTTGCTCAAATTTGAACTCAACTACCACAATTAAATTTGCTGCTAGAGAGCAATTATTGAACAACAAGTTTTTCTGACACAGCAGAGGAGGCAGATCCATATTTGATTTTCTCTGACCTTACATTTAATGCAACTAGCCGTAGACTGCTCAAGATTAATTTTTTCAACAATTTCCCGGTGGAACTGTAGCTGGCATTAGAGAAAAGTTCAAGAAAAAGAAATTTCAAATTTCAAAAAATGTGGTTGTGAAAGGAGGGGTTGATAGATCAAATGAAAGCCTGGTGGATCGAGCCTATTCTTTGGAGTGGGATGAAAATGTTTTTTTTTCATAAAAAATTAATCAGCATGAAGGAAAAACTGAAGCAATGGATTAGAGATGTCTTCAAAAATGTTTTTGCAGAAAAGGAAAGGTTGGAATGTGAACTACAATCTCTTGGGGATAAAGTAATAAGAGATAGAATGACAATTAGAGAGTTTGAGGAAGAGAAGAAACTGCTTGAAGACTATAGTGAAGTACTAGCCTGGGAGGAATGTTATTGGAGGGCGAAATCGCGTGAGTCATGGTTAAAAGAAGGTGATATAAATACTAAATTTTTCCATCTTTCATCCAAGATCAAACAGAGTTGGAATAGAATAAGCATGATTAAAGATGAAGATGGCTCTTTATACCAATCTGAGGAGGAGGTTCAACATATTGGTGTTGCTTATTTCAAAAATTTGTTGGGAGGTGTGGGGCTGGCAGAAAATATATCCCAGTGTATGCTCGAAGGTATTCAAAGGGTGGTTTCGTAGGATGATAATGTAATGTTGGAAGCAAAGGTGTCTTTAGATGAAGTTAAAAAGGTGGTTTTTGAATTTGAACTGGAGAAATCACCAGGGCCGGATGGCTTCAGTTCTCTTTTTTATCAAGTGTGTTGGGATTTTCTCGGTGTTGATGTGGTAGGGGTGGTGGAGGAATCGTGAAGGAAAACAACTTTGTTGAAGGATCCCAACAACACAAATATAGCACTAATCCCTAAGAAATATGTTTGTGAAAGTTTTGCTGACTTAAGGCCCATTTCGCTATGTAATACAATTTATAAAATAATCACAAAGGTAATGGCAAACCATTTGAAAATGATTCTTTCGAAGGTGGTGTCTCAGGAACAAAGTGGCTTCATTCCAGGTCATAACATTATTGATAGCATCATTGTGGCTCATGAAGTTGTTCATTCTCTAAAGAAACTAAATAAAGAAGGAATGATGGTGAAATTGGATTTAAGTAAAGCCTATGATAGGGTTCAATGGCATGCCTTGATCAAGGTAATGGAGTGCATGGGTTTTAGTCAGAAGTGGCTAAAGTGGGTGTTTTGCTATATCTCATCGCCGAGATACTCGGTCCTGATAAATGGCACTACCTGTGGATTTTTTTGTGGTGTAAGAGGGTTAAGACAGGGAGATCCAATCTCGCCTTTCCTCTTCGCAATTATGATGGAACCATTGAGTAGACTCATTACGAACAAGGTAAGAAGCAGAAGGTGGCGTGGGGTGGAGATTTCTCCAGAGGTTCCAGCTGTATTGCACCAATTTTTTGCAGATGATACACTTTTATTAGGAAAAACTTCAGTAGAGGAATCTAAGGTAATGAAGGAGGTGATTGAGGTGTTCGAAAAGGAAGTAGGGAAAAAATTTAATGTTGAAAAATCAAGCATGTTTTTCTTTAATACGAGGAAAGTGTTGCAGCAGCGTATTCAAGCTATCCTAGGCTTCAAAAAAGAAAGTTTACCTTCAAATTATCTTGGGGTTCCATTATTTGTGGGTTAGATCAAGACAAGCCTATGGGAGGAGACTATTAATAAATGTAATTCACAGGCTGACTCCTTGAAAGGGAGGTGGCTCACATATGCTGGGCATCTCATAATGGTCAAAGTAGTGCTAGCAACAATTCCAGTCTATATGATGGCATGCTTGGAAATGTCGAGGAAGGTGGCCAACCATTTAATGGCATGCCAAAGGAAGTTAGTGTGGGATGGGCTGCAGGCTAGGGATCGTATCCCTCTGCTTGGTTGGGATTCTCTTATGAAACCAAAGGAGGTAGGTGGAGTGGGAATCAAGGATTTAAGGTTGCATAATGAGAATTTCGAGGCAAAATTGGCATGGAGGCTTTACAAAAATCCTCAGTCTTTCTGGTTGAAAATTCTTCAAGCAAAGTATTTAGATTTAGCTGAGCCTGATTGGATATTTACAATTTCCAATCCACAAAGAGGGTCGACTGTGTGGAATTTTGTGCTAAGGAACAAGAAGTTAATAACATATCATCTCTCTTGGATAATTAAAGATGGGTTGAAGGCATCTTTCTGGCATGATTCGTGGAATGGTTATCCTATGATGGATTCATTGTCGAACGTTGAAGAAGCAATCCAATTGTTGTCAATGGCTTATGGTGAAAGTGTTGTTGATTATGTAATCTTGAGTAGAGCCCGGGGAAGGTGGGAATTCGAATGGAAAAATTTTCAAATGGTTGATGGAGGGACAAGAGCTCTTGTATTAGAAGAATTGGGGAAAAGGCTTGTCTCTTTTTTAGGGGAAAGTGATTCTCTCAGCTGGTGTGCGGTGAGTTCAAGGGAGTTCTCTACCAGATTGGGTTACAAGGTTCTAGAAAATGAACATTTTGAAGAGAAATGGCTGAAGGCCCTATTGTGGGCTAAATTTGTTCTCCCTAAAGTAGGAGCCTTTGCTTGGCTGGCAATGCACGGGCATATTCTATCTGGAGAAACGTTGAAATGGATTGGTATCATTGGTCCATTTAGATGCCCATTGTGTGAGGTGGCAGAGGAAACAACCAACCATTTGTTGCTTGGGCTTGGGTGTGACTTTGCGTAGAGTTGTTGGCAATTTGTGTGTGAAAAGTTGAGTTGGTGCAGTGCTTTTCACCAGGAGATTAAGGAGGTGTCAAGTCGTGGCCATAGGTGGGTTCAGGTTCTGCCTATGTTGGTTTATGGTAGGAGGTTCTAGCAATGGTGATTTGGCATCTTTGGCATGAACGAAACAACAAAATTTTTAATGGGAAGTCCTCAAAGTTGTTGTCAGTGTTTGAAAAGATTGAAAGTGGTATAGTGGAGCATTTCAATGTTGTATCCCAAAGTTACAAGTTTAAGTTCTTTTCAAAATGGGATAGGAAAATGGAGAAGAATTGGCCAAAATTAAAGTTAAGAAGAGCTCATTTGATGAAGCAGAATAGGTGGCGGGATGGGGTGAGATGGTTGCTTCCCCCAAGAGGCAGGTTGAAACTGAACTTAGATGGGGCCTCGAAGGGCAACCCAAGGCCCTCAGGTGCTGGGTTTGTGATGAGAAACTAGGAAGGTGTGGTGGTGTGGGTTGCTTCAATTAAACTCCAGGATGGTTCAAATAATGATGCAGAGGCAGTAGCATTGTTTGAAGGGCTTAAATATTGTGTGGATAATAATCTTTTGAAGCTTGATGTAGAAGGCGATTTGGAAGTGGTGGTTCGGGCAGTCAGCCTAAGGCAAGCCCCAAGTTGGAAGTTGCCATGCTGGGTAAACAAAATAGCTCCTTTATTGGACCTCCTAGAGGAATTCTAGATGGGAAATGTGTATAGGGAAGCAAATTCTCTTGCTGACACTCTGGCCAATGAGGCAGTCTTCCAGACTGTGAGGTTGAAATGTTCGGCGAATTTAGGCTTTTGGGAAAGTTTGGTAGATGTAGTAGATTTTGGGTAGTGTTCTGGAGGCCTGCAAGTAAGTTTCAATTTGTGGCTCTCTGTTGGCCTGTCGCTGGAAGGTTGTGGTAGAAAATTGTTCTTTTGGACCAGCTCTGGGTAGTCTCTGCTATGTTGGAGGCGTTCCAAAATGTTGGGGTAGTGGAACATTCTTCCTGTTGGTCCCTGTTTACTGCTTTTCTTTGAGTTGGGGGATTTGGATTGGAGGTTGTACAAGGTTTTCAATCCGATCGTTCTTTTTATGGCCAGCCGGCGAAAGGGTTTGGCATCAGAGCAAGGTAAGTAAGGGTCTCTACAGTTAGGAAGGTGGTCGAAGTTTTTGCCAATTATGGGCCTTGGTGTCATTTCTATATTTCCTCTTTGGCAGAGTAATATGTGTAATCTATTTTTTGTTGTGTAGGTGTTAGGTCTTTTTCCTTATTTGGCTGAAGCAAGGATTCTAAGGATGTAAGTTTTCTGATTTTAATGTAAGTGTGTTACCCACTTTGGTAGCAGTTTGCCCGAAAAATATATATATATTTTTTCATCTTCTTTTAATGAGGATTAAACTATCATCAACCTTATAAATCTGATGTATTTAATTACTCATAATATTATTTGCAAATTATTCATAAAGGATGAAGAACTCCAACACTCCAAAATACTTGGATAAATTTTGATGAAGGATTTGGTGAGGCTTCAAATCTTTCAGGTGGATGGAAAGATGTAACCAATTAAGTAACAATTAAAATTGTTTTAAAATAATCACTTAGACCTTTCAATAGTTTCTAGGCTTTTTGGATTGGGGATGCTAAAGAAGGCATGGATTTATGGGAAATCCCAATGACCTAAAAAATCTAGAAAACTTAACACACAAAAAATTTAAAAAGATTCTAGGTGAGGTTTCAAGTGTTGAGATTAGGTATTGTACACCTTATATAAAAAAAAATTATAATATTGTAGATTAAATAAATATTTAGTGTGGTGCATCTCATAGGTTTGTTTAGCCACATTAGATATTTAAATTAAATAAGATTAAATCATTTGTTCAAATAAAATAAAATAAAATAACAATACTACTACTTTCTTTTGAGATAATATAAAATTAAAAAATCTGGTAAGTTGAAATTAAACATAAAAATTTAAAATTTCAATCCAACTTTTTCCTTCATATCTTTCTTTTTACCATAGTACTCTATCTTTTCTATAAGAATACATAGGATGAGACATTTAACAATTATATTGTTAATACTTTGTATTTTGGTTAAAATTTAGATTTATAGCCACATGTTTATGAATATAAATGTTTATTATTATTTTTATGATACCCTTTGAAATAAATATTATTATTTTTATTAAATAATTTTATGTACATTAGCTTCACTTTATATTAGTGTGGGTTTGAAGGCTTGATTTTTTTTTCCTATATATTATGCCATTTAGTCTTCATATTATTATAAAAATATATTATAAGGCATCAACTTTTAGTGTCTTCTTAGAAATTTAATATTTAATAGGATTAAATACTTGGTGGCTATAGATCCACTTGTCCATTTATCTATGTGATGAATATCTAATTTTTTGACCTTTTATGATCAAACACTTTATTCTTGAATAATGATATTTTTTGAAACTTTTTTACATAAGAATTTTATGTAATTTTATTTCAATTTACATAATGTAAGTATTCTTTTATTCATAGACTAACAAATATTTCTTCTATTTTTTAATAATTAATCATAAAAATATAAAATCCTAGTCTAAGATTCTTATTCACTTAAGAGTTAAATAACACAATATAAATTTTGTTTTATTTATTTACTTTAAATATTTCTTATAATTTTTTAATAATTAAATATAAAATTTTCAATTTTCAATCTAAATTTCTATCCTTTTTCATAATACCCTTTTTTTTATATAATAAGAATACAATTAAAGAAGGATAAAACAACCCAACCCAATGTTTTCTATGCTTTCTATCGTTACAATATGTATTGCATTATTTTTATTGGACAATTTTGGTTTTACTACCAAGTGGGGTTTGATAGTGTGTTGTGTTCAATCATATTATAAAAAATATTGTAAAATATGAGATGCAAATTAATAATTAATAAGATTAAATAATTGATGGTTATAGATGAATTTTCAATTTAATCAGGATAATAATAAAAAGTAAAATACATTAATTAATCAAATTACTCAAAATTATTTTTAAAAGTTTATTTTATTGAAAAAAAACATATTTTTAATAAAATATAAATATTTACTTAACATAAAAAATACAAATCATATAATTAATTTATAAATACACTTAGTAAAAACCACTTAAACAATTTTAATTACAAGTAATATACTTAGTAAAAATAAATATTTATTTAGATAATTTTAGTTTCAATTTAACACATATAACAAATTTTTTTTATATAAATGCAATATAATATAAAATTGTATAATATATTATATTATACAATTAAAAATAGAGTTGCCTAATAAAGAACAAGTAAAACAATATAACTTAAAAACATTAACTTATATTCTAGGGGCAAGGTAAAGTTCTCGACAATCCTCCAGGTTTGACAAACACTGTACTTTACAACAGACTCAAATGCTATGGACCCATCATATAATGGTTAATGGCATAATACATGTAGATGGACAACTTTAATTTAAAAACTTCTACTATTTATTTTCAAAAACTATAAAATTGTTATTCACATACGTTCTTTCAAAGATGTTCTTTCAAATGCTCATATGAACTATGGAAATATCATTATCTTTATTACTATTTTTCCCTTAAAATAATATATCTACTGGAATACTTCTGCCAAATGACATCATACAAATGTAAAGAAAAATAAAAGATAACAATAATAATAATATTTATAAGAAGAAATTGCCGATTAAATAAAAGAATTTTTTGAAAAGTTTAAAGATTACTCTATAACCAAGAAACAGTAAAAATGATAGATAGATTAATTTTACTTTAAAATTAATTAATTTATTATAAATAGATGCATTTATTTTTATTAATTTTTTGAATTACTTTATTTTATTTTACAATTACTAAAATAATGATTTAGTTTGTTTACAATGTTTATTGATGATAATTTGCTATAATGACGGGAAGCGACTACGTGGCAATTCCTTTATTTCCTAGTGATAGGCATAAACATTAATGATATATTATTCGATGAATAGATCTGTAGAGGAAGCGGTTGAACGGAGGCGCGGGGCGGTTGAGTAACTATATACCGCGATTTACATAGGAGAGCGTCGTGGGGATTCCTGCCGTTGTATCCGTTTGTGCAATGGAAGAAGATATAACTTCTGCAGATGTCAAAATGGAAGAAGCTCAGGTTCGATTCAGAGATATAACCTCTGCAGATGTCAAATTAGTGTTGATGGGTCCAAATAACGAAAATTATGAAAGAAATCCAGTTTATCTCCATTCTGTGATTCTCCAAAGATCGGAGTATTTCACAGTCAAGATGTCGGAGCGCTCGTCATCGGGTACACCCTGCGAAATAGTGGAAAATACTTCTCATAACTTTGATGTGTATTTAAAATGCATTAAACTCATGTATGGCGAGAGTGTGTATTTCTCCAATGTTGAGGAATGCCTGGACATTCTCTCACTTGCTTCTAAATTTTTGTGTGCTGAGTGCATCAACAAATGCATGCAATATTTGGAAGCAGTTCGTTGGAGTGTGGAGCAAGAATCTCAAATTCGAAATGTGCTCTCTTATCTGCGATTGAAACCTTTGCCAGATTTAGAAGCAAGGCTTGATAAAAAGGACGGCGACAATATAACTTTTCTGGAAAAGATTATCACAAATATGGTCGCTCTTGCTAGAGGCAAGCCGTACTCCGTAATAAACCGGGGGACTGCGGAGAAATATATAGCGGGTATCTTGAAAGGAAATGCGTGTAGAGATGTTGTGGAAGTATGCGGGCGTGTGCTTTTGCAAGAGTTCAAATCATCCATCCATTCTGAGTCTTTTGAAGCTGTTGCGCTGCTCTTTAAATATATCGAGCACTTTGATGGAGATATACTAGAAGCTGCATTCATCGCTTTTTGTGAAGATCGAGAGTTTTTAAAGTATGTAGAGAAGATGTGCAGAAAAGAAACATTGCATTGTGATGTCCGACGAAATTTTGAAGATGTGTTCTACATTATAATCTGGTTTATGAAGGCCATAGGAGATGGTAAGATAATAATTTCAAGAGCTTCTCGAAAATTTTTTCTCACAAATTGGCTACCAATCATGGGAAAGATAATCTCCTGTCTAATGCTTCACAAACTTGATGAGTTTGATAGAGCAACGGTTAACGTCATTGAGTGCCTCCCTCTAGTTGATAGGAAAAGTATTTGCCTAGTATGGTTAAACGTTTACAGGAACTGGAATATCGACATCACTACGCCGTTTAGTTTGTTTAAAGATCTGTACGATGCCCATTACAAATCGACATCAATGCAGTAGTAAACACAGTGTTTTACTAAATCTTGGAAAATCTTTTGAGTTTTTAAATTTGGAAAAAGTCTGCGATGTTTAATGGGTTTTGATCACAGAGAAGTTAACATACTCATTTTCTTCTATTTGTCGCTGCCTGATACCGTTAATATGGTGATTAAAAAGATCACTAAAATTTTCAATTATGTCTTGGATAATCTTTAATATTCAATATTTATTATAGCTTTTCACCAAATTCTTCATCATAGCTTTTCGATGGCTAGCTTATATCCATTATAGCTTATCCTTCGTATACTCTTAGCCAAACCCTTCAACACTCCTCTAGAGCGTGGACAAATTCTTGTTCTTAAATTATGCTCTTGCACAACCAAGATTTTTTTTAATAAATGGGAATATCTTCCTTGAATTTGCTACGGTCTGTCTATACTTCACAGGTATGTACTTTCTCATGGACCCTGTAAGTTTTAAACTTTTCTCACAGTTTGCGTGTTAAAACGAGGGAGATGAAAACAGTTTTAATACTTTCTCAACCCATTCCAAACATCATTTTTTCTCTAATGTGATCGTTGTATCCTACACATATCAACTTAGCACCGCAATTTGCATAATTTTATGCAATGTTCACTATTGTGAGAGAAAACAAGGGTCTCTGTGTAACTAGTTAATATATGTGTTTTGTTTGTTAATGTTATTTTTCTTTGTGAAATAATTTTAATTATGTTGATGGAGGATTTGGTGGAGCATTGATTTTGAAAATGTGTAGGTTAGTTTGTTTTTAAGTAATTTTTTATAATTGTTGGATTATTGATAGTGTTAAGAAAGTATTTTTTTTAAATTTTATTGATCAATATTTAATATTTTGTGGAATCTTCATTATTTGTATAATTGAAGTTGAGTTTGATTCTTAAAATGATTACTTGTTAAATATAAATTTAATAAATATTTATCAAATACAACTATAACAATTAGAGATGAATTAATTGGAACCATTACTCATGAAAAATGAGTCAATAAATTTCATTTGAAAATTACACAACTAAATCTTGATATAAGTATTCTAATTAAATAAAATATTTTCTATTTATAATTAATCTAATAAATATTTAATAATGATAATAAAACAAAAAACTTCATATCATAATAGATAAATATTAAATAAATATAATAGATAGCTTGGCTTAAATAGCAAGGTCATAAGATTATAAAAATGAAGATTCACGTCTTAATCCCTAAAGTGACATCTTAAATTAGAAAATTTACAAATGATGACTCTTCAATTTTCATTGTAACAATTTTATGTTCAAAGGGAGGAGATCCCATGTAACCTCCACTAGTGTGAAATTAGTTTAAATAATCCCACACAACAATATAAAAGAACTCTTAAATTAGTAAACTAAATATAGAATAAGTAAAATAATTCTTCCAATAAATAAACAAACAAAAAACGTTTCTCATTTTTAATTTCACACAATTTGATATTTGAGGAGTGGAGACACCTATAATGCATGGTAAAATGCATTCCTATGTATCTCCCTAGCCAATTACGGAGTCACAACTTAGAAATGATAGAAGAAAATCAAAATACAAGAAAATAAATTTGATATTATCATCACGATTCACAAAATTTCAATAATAAATGTTATAAATAATAGGATCTAGGCAATTTAGTTATGACGAGAGCCTATTATAGTCAACTAGTATTTTGGTCTCACCCTTCACAGTACATATACCTATACAATTTTAAAAATAATGATAGACCCATTGAATGTTGGGTGTTGAAGTTGAACAATCACTTTGTCTTTTCCTTCCAATTACATTGTCTCTTCACATTCCTTTCTTTTCAAAGACATTATCCATATTGGATAATGCAATTGTTTATTACATAATTATTGATATATTATCCTGATGTAACTTGTATTCAAACACCATAAAGATTAATGAGAATTATCTTGCTTAAAAGTGGATGTAGCCAAATTGGTGAACCATTATAAATCTTTGTGTTCTCATGTTTTCCTTGTTGTTTTCAATCTTGATTTTATTTTATGTAATCTTTTTCATTCTATTTGTGATAAATTCAGTAATAATAGGTATCAAAGCTTGGCATAAATGTTGTTAAGGAATTGTGATAATTTTGGAGAATAGAGGAAGCAAATAAATGGAAGATAGAGAAGTTCACAGGGTAGAACCTTAGATTGTTGAAAGTGTAGATGGATTCTTTGCTGATTAGATATCTCCTGCTCACATTGGAAGGAAAATCAAAGAAACCAAGTGCATGAAGATTGGGATACATTAGATAAAAAAGCATGAGCTATGATTATTCTTTCTTTATCCAACAACATCCTCTTCAATGTCATAGTAGAGAAGACATCAAAATAGTTGTGGGAAAACTTGAGGGACATGTATAAGATGGCTTCAACCTCCAATCAAGTTTATCTCATGAAAAAAAAAAAAATTTAAAAAAGAAGGAAAAATTATGTCAAACCATTTTTAAAAAATTAATAATTGAATTAATCAACTATTTTCAATAAGTATCAATTTGGAAGATGAAATCAAAGCTATCTTGTTGTTGTGTTCTCTTTCAAATAGTTGGGAAGGTGTTGTTATAGTAATCAAATTCTCCATATTTGGGAAAGAAAAACTTTAAGTTTCATGATGTTGCTACAACTCTACTTAGTAAATATATGAGAAAGAAAAATCAAGTCCCTAAACTGCATCCTATGATGCTGAGATTTTTGGTTTTTTGTAATAGAGAGAGACACTAGGAAAGGGGTAGAAATAATCATAGAAGAAGATCAAAATCAATGAATAGATCAATGTCATGGGGAAAAAAAGGAAGTTGTTGGTTTTGTGGAAAAGGTCATACAAAAAGGTGCAAAACCAATTGAAGGATAGCGAAGTGAAAACCACATATATGAAAAAGATGAAGGTGTTATAGTCTTGTCAACAAGTGAAACTACAATAGATTCATGGGTGTTGGATTTTGGTGAATCATTCATGCAACTTCATGTCAAGATGCTTTCCAAAAAAAAGGTAAATTTGATAAAGCATATACTGGTGATAAGAAGGAATGTACAATTATTGGAAAAGGTATTGTAATGTTGAAGTTTAAAAATGGAAATAAGTGGCTCTTGTACAGTGTATGAAATGTTTTGGAGCTAAAAATAAATATGATTTCTATAGGACAGCTAGATTCTCAAGGATGTAGTGTCACCTTTGAGTCAAGCAAATGGAAGGTGACCAAAGGAGTGTTAGTTGTTACAAGATGTAGTAAAGGAACATTATATGTGTGAGAGAGGCCAGCTGAAGTGGGAGAAATGATGACACATGTATTCAATGAACTAGAACTATGGAATAGAAGGATTAAGCACATGAGCAAGAAAGGGCTCAAAATATTACTCAAAAGGGATAATCTTTTATGTTTTAATTCTATGGATTTGGACCTATGCGAGCATTATTTATATGAAAAATAGAGGTATATTAGTTTCCTAGAGACTAGACATGATAGAAAGACAACACCCTTGCAGCTTGTGCACTCTAATATGCTCGGTCCTACAGAGGTAACCTCATATAGAGGAGCTAATTATTTTGTTACTTTTATTGGTGATTGCACTTAAAAAGTATAGATTTATATGCTCGATAGGAAATCAATTTTTTTTTACCAAATTAAATATTTTTAAAGCTATTGTTGAAAATCAAATAGGGAACAAGATTAAATGTTTGAAAAGAAAAATGAGGGTGAATTTTTTTCTTCAAAGTCTGATGGATTTTATACAGATTGTTAGGAAATATTGCATTTAATCCACATTCTTAATCCATTTCCTACATAACCCCATTAGAGATAATCATGCATACAAGTAAACATAATGCATACATCAAATAGACAAGCCATAAGATAACACAAGTTATACCCTGAGAAAACCCTCAAGAGTGAAAAACCCAACCTCCAAAAGCATCCATAATCCATTATATTATTCAACAATAAAGCAATGCAAGAGTTACAATGAATACCTATGTGTGGAATAGAAATTTGGACACTCTTGAGAAAAGAGGTAATTTCACAATTAATTTAGACCTACTTTTGAGTACCCTACATTATTCATTCTTCAAAACAACATTTATAGGCCCCTAAGACCCATTATTTTTTATCTAGAGGCCCATTTCACTTGAGAAATCACTTAAATCCTAACAAACAACATTTAATTAACTCATATCCTAAAAAACCAGCTTCAAAAACCTTCACTCATATCTTGAACACTTTAAGACGTTGATCTGTGCACTCACAAGAGATAGAAATGTTAGATATAGAAAATCTATTTTAAATCCACATAAACATCATTTCATGTCTCCTTCCTAGCCACTTATTTGTAGGATGATAACTAAAAACTATTACTTTATCGACATTTTGTGTTGAATAGCTTTAGATTCAACTGCCATTCCTCTCATTTGCAACAATGTAAACATAACTAAAATTGGGATCAATATTCATGATTTCACTTTTGAAAGGCATGTAAATGACATGGTGGGGGCATATGAACCTTTCTTTCACCTCTATTCTCTATTTCCTTGGATCGGGTGGTATTTGTAACACAACCAACAATAATACTTGTTTAGTGTATAGGTAAGCTTGGACACTAAAGTTTGGAAACTTTTTTGTTTTAGCCACTCTACTATGAGATAAATGTGTGGATATAGGATTGGGAAATGTACATTTGGCTTCCTCTAGAATGGCCCAAGGGAACTTTTGAAATCTTCAAATCTGATGAATGATGTGTCTTTATGACCTTTAGATCTTTCTCTCAAGTGTTGACTTTTTAAATCGTAGATTGGGAATCTACAGAAGCTATGACTAAAGGTGTCTATAATGGGTAAGGATGGTTGTATTGAATCTCAAGAGAAAAAACCATGAATATGAGATGGAGAATGCCAATCATTCTTGTTGTAAATCATGTTGCATGACAAATGGGCTTTTTCTAAAAAACAACACCTAAAAAGCCAAACTAAAGTGGATCTATTTACATAGATAATAGAAACTAATGAAATCCATTTTAAAATGGAGATCTTGAGAACATGATTAACCTATAAATAGATGGTGTTGTTGTAGGGATAAGCATAGAGAATTTTTTTCTTTTCTTTTAGATGTTATAGTTGGAGTATGCCCAGAAAGATTTAAAAGGCGTTCCAATATAAATGTTCTTCAATACATGCATACTATAAATGCAAAAAGTTCAAATTTGTGCTAAAATCTGAAAGCTAAAATTTGCACTACGTAAAGTTAAAACATCCTGGAATAGTCATCTAAAGTAGATTCATTAGCTTAAGATGTCAAGATGCAAAATCATATAAATCAGGCCCTCCTTCTAGCGCCATATGTGAGCACCCTTCAAATCTACACACAATCTAAACTCTATGATAAAGGTTAGTTCATGAAAACTCACTAAATGTTCCTATGAAATAATGCATAATACTTCATAAACAAAATGATCAAATACACCAATTGAAAGTATCAAAGAAGAACAAATGCATACCTATCCCATAGTGGATTGGTGTCACTTTTTTGTGAAAAGTGACCCTTTCCCAACCCTTGACAAATCAATGTTGCAAATGATAATGGGCTAATTAGCTCTCAATATGAAGAGAGCAACTTTGTATGAAGATTGTGGATGCTAAAATGAGGAATGAGACCTCCAATCTATAGAATATCAAGTTGGAAGAATGCCCAAAAGAGAGAAATGTGGGAGAAAGATTCAACCAATAGGAAGGAGCCACTTGTCACCATGTGAGTGAATGGAGGATGTGCAAGTTTTGGTCAATGTGCCAATAAATGAGATTAGTTGGTCTTTTCAAATTTCAAATTTGACATGTTGGAAGGGACAAGTCAACTTGATTTGAATTCAAACTTGAGGGAATATTCTCCAAAGATGCCTTGTTGAGGGAAAATGAGGATTTAATAAATTAATTAAAATCCTTTATTTGTGCAAGTGGGAAAATCTAGAGAATGTGAGATGCATTAGATTAGATTTAATCCTAATTTAGTTAATTTAAAAGAGGATTAGGTGATTTGACTTATTTGAAATAGTTTTAAGGATTAAACTAAATCAAAAGGAGATGAAAGATGATTTAGATTTAATTAAATAAATATTTGATCTATTTAATCAAAGAGGGTGATGTTAGGATCAAAATAATAAAGTTGATTTATTTAACTTAAATGGATGACTTTAGAGATTGAATTTAATGAAATTGATTTATTTGATGAATGGATGAATATGAATTTAACTAAATGCATGATGCTAATTTTGCATGTCTACAGATGCCTACAAAAATCATGGAGAAATCTAGGTTGAGAAGATGTAACTAGCTATCAAATCACACCTAAAGACTTGTTTTCAAAGTGATTCCATCTTCCATCTTCTCTCTATCTTCAAACTTAATGTTTGCATTACTTTTTGTAGGATATTTACATTCATTTGACATGTTTTAGGGTTTCTAGGGTTGAAGTCTTGCATCATTCAAATCACATTTTCACATCTTATTCTAACAAAATAGACTAGGGTTTTGTCATACATTAGTTTTTTCTAGTCTTTAACACACTTAAGGCTAGGGTTTTATGCATATTTTCATTCATTAAAGGTTTTATTACTCAATTAGGGATTTGACCAAGGAAAACCGCCATTAGACAACATATTTTAAGCCATTTTGTAGGTATTTTCTGAGATCCCAATTTGGATTCCTGTCAAGAAGTGTTGTATAGGTGACAAGGTGCAGGTCTGAGATCTAAGTTTGTAGAAAATTGAAAGTGGATTGATTTTCCATTGATGGAAAATAAGTCCCTGATGAGGTGGCTAACAGAGTTAACCACAAATTCTAGTACCTAGTCAACAAAAACCAGTTTCCAGGCAAAAAACCCTGACCTGGGACTGATTCACCCAGGGTGGCGAATGAGTCCTAGTCAACCTAAAAGTTAGATTTTCTAGATTTCTAGAGTAGTTTCCATTCTTCATCAATCTCATAAGTTCACAAATTTTGAATTACAAATTTTTATTTAGTTCATTTGTGTTTTTATCATCTTTCTAAGCCTTTTGCAAATGTCACTATAGTTACAAACATTACATATTTCATTATTTTTGCATTCATAATCAATCAATTTCATTATCTAGTTGCATTTAGATCATTGAATTTCATCATATTCCATATTAAATTTGTTTATTTGAGTGAACCACCTCAATTTTAGGTTTCCATCTCTCTCCTTTTAGGTGAAAAAACCTAAGACTGCAAGAGAATTCCAGAGAACCACCAAATTGATGGTTCATTTTGGTGAACCCACATATTGAACACTATATTTTTTATTTTCATTTCATTTGCATCATAGGACTCAATTGCATTGTCTTTTGCATTGTTTTTGAATTTGGGGCTTCTTAAAATTGTATTAGTGAAACTATCATTTAGAGGTCATTATTGAATTTCATTTCATCACATCATTCAAAATTTTTGTATTTTTAGTTTTTACTTGCACTGTACATACTTGAACACATCCAAGAAACACAAAAAAAAGAAAAAACTTTTAAAATACCTATCCTGGGACTCATTCCCCACCTTGCGCGAATCAGTCCCAATGTACATTTTGCATCAGTATTTCCAAAATTTAGTTTCTTGCTCTGCACTTTTTTATTTTCTATAGTTCCTTTTCTATTTTAGTTGAATTACTTTCTATTATATCTAAATCATTGGCATAAACATCATTTCCTTTCATGGAATTTATGGATAGTCTTAGATTTTTGTATGTTTCCTTTCTAGCATTATTTCCTAGTTCTTTTAAATAAGATTCATAAATACATAAAAAATAAAAAAAACCACAAACATCAAACCAACCTTTCAAACAAATGATTCAATTTAGAAATACCATCTCATCCAAGCCTCTTAGTAGGGATGATGTAGACAAGTTAGATGAAGTTCCTTAGGACTTTATCTCTCTCACTTCATCCTCTAAAGCTTTGCATGAGAAACCTTACCCAATTGATGATAACCTATCCCTCAAACCTTTTAGTAGTGATGATCTTGACTTGTTATATGAAGCCCTTCATGACTTCCTCTCATCTACATCATCCACTAAGGTTTGTTATAACTATAGACATGTGAAATTAGCATTGTGCACTTAATTAGCATCACATTCATCCACTCATTAAATAAATCAAATTCACATTCATCCATTCATGAGGTAAATCAGGTTCATCCATTTAAATTGAATAAATTAACTTTATTTAATTTAAGCCTATCATCAACCTTTTAATTAAATAAGTCAAACCTTTATTTAATTAAATTTGAAATCACCTTTCATCTCCCTTTGATTTAATTTGAATCCCTAAATCTAAGTCAAATGGGTCAAAACCCCTAATACTCATCTTAATTAATCAAATCCATGACTAATCTAATCTAATCACCCATCACATCCTCTAGCTTTTCCCACTTCCACAAATAAAATCAATTTATTGATTTATTAATTCATCATTTTCTTTCAACTTGGCATAGAAAGGGGAATATTCTCCAATTTTGAATCTCCCCACAATTTGACATGTACATCCAACAAGGCATTTATGATCTCTTACATGTCTCTTGCAAAGGTCAAACTTAGCATTTAACTCTCAAATTCAAATTTGAATCTCCCCCTCTTTGGCACATTGACCAAAATGTGTTCATTCCTCAAGCCTATCACAAGATGACAAGTGGCCTCTTCTCATTGGTGGATCTTTATTCCCACATCCCCCATATTTGGCATTCTTTTATCCTTCTTGGTTATAAATAGAGAACTTCTCTATTGTATCAATCCTCCACAATCTCATGCACAAATGCATCATTTTCATTTGAATCCATATCATATCTTCATATCATTTCACATCATCTTCATCATGGAGCTTAGAAAAGGATTAGGAAAGGGCTTCTTTCCACATCAAAGAAGAACCAATCCACTGTGAGATAAATATACTTCAAGTTTTTTATATGCTTATTTAGCTTTCTTTGGTTATCTTATCATTTGTTTGCATTTGGAAGCATTGATGTATTATTTCATAGGGATGCCTTATTCGGTTTTCTTAAAGTCTACTAATAATTATAATAGTTGTTTATTTTGAGCAAATGTAGAATTTGACATCCATAGAATGGCGTTAGAAGGGGGGGAAACTAATGCATTTCATTTCTATTTTTCTTGTATGGTTTACACATTTTTTTACCTTTCATATGGAGTTTGGAGAATTTTACTTTTGGAATTCTTAGTCCTTTAAAGTTTCTTATAAATCCGTTTGTCTATATTGTGTAAATCTCATCGGTTATCTATAGATGTGCATTATCCATAAATATGAAAATCCTCTCCAGAAAATCAAGATAGGATTGTTGATTAAATATGTTTGCCTATGTTGTTTTCATTTATAGAAAGTAC
The DNA here is from genome assembly GCA_007258455.2 of Sequoia sempervirens. Taxonomy (NCBI): domain Eukaryota; kingdom Viridiplantae; phylum Streptophyta; class Pinopsida; order Cupressales; family Cupressaceae; genus Sequoia; species Sequoia sempervirens. The sequence continues at coordinate 186,771,746 of VDFB02086081.1, forward strand.
AAGAGGGTAGGTATGGTTTCTATTTGAGATTGGTCTCCTCTTACAAATACTTACAATGACATATCCTCAATAACCACCCCTCTTTCATTCCGCTTTTTATGGTTTCTTCCTATCAAAGTTCAAATTTGTTAAATCTATATCACCTTCAATACAAACATAAGAGGGTAGATGTGCATTACTCTGATTGCATTCAAATATTAATGGTTAACTATTAAATATTAAATCCTATCAATCTGTAGTGGTTTACTATGAAAAAAAAAATCTTTGGTTGTGACCAAGACAATGACCAACCTACAACAAAGAACATTAATGTCTCTACAGTTTTCCATGAGCAACCTAAAAAAATTAACAATAAATTACCCATCAAACCTTTTAGTCGTAATGACCTGGAAATGTTAGATGAAGCCCTTAAGGACTTCATATTTTCTAAGTCATCCATTAAGGTTTTTTGTGAACAATCTAAAAATAAGGATGTTAATGTGATTCAACCTGAACTCATTCTTTACCCACCCTCACATAAACTTCATCCTTTAAATAAACCTAAATTCACTCTTTACACACCTAAAGCTGATGTATTTTAGTAATCTAGTAATATTACTAGTGCTCATACATATAATACCTAAAACAAGCCACAACCATCACAACCAACCCCACCCTCTTTACCTTTACCTAATTTTCCTAGTGCTCCTTGCTTTCCCTCACACACAAACGAGTATGATCTTGTTGAACAACTCAATAATACTCCTACAAAGATTTCCCTTTGGGATTCATTTCATAATTCACCAAATTACAACTCTATTCTTCAAACATCCTTACAACACATTTTGGTTCCTTTTGGTACAACTTTGAGTGATGTGTTTAATACTTGGACTGAACAGAGTTAATCTAGACATTATTATACCATAGAAAAATGGCTCTTGGAAATTTTTATGGTATTTGAGGTCTTTTTCTCATGATGCTTGGTCTATTTTTCTTTGATTTAATGTTGTAATGTGACTTTTGCATTCACATTAGGTCCTTAAAATTCAAATTAAAGCATCTTGTTAAGGTGTTGTGAAGTGTTGTAAAACATTTCTACACTTTTCTAGACTCTTTTCATTACAATTCATCTAAAATCACCTTTTCATCACTTATCAAGTCCTATTTTGAAGTGTTGTAAAGGCTTATAACAAGATTTTATGCTTTTGTAGGCTTAATTTCATTATTTACACCTTTCTTATTCTTTATTTGACCCCTTTATGCCCTTATAAAGCTTAATTAAGTGCATTTTTTAATGTAAACTTGATAAACAACATTACATGTGACTTAATTCTCGACACCCACTTTTAGGTCCAAGGTGGGACCCATTCACCATGGCTAGTGAATGAGTCCCTCTTGGCTCCAAATTCAAAATATTTTAAATTTTCCTTCAAGTTTTTATTCAAAATTACCTTATGTCACCCTGTGATGAGGTATCATTAGGTTACTAAGGCACAAGAGTGTATAAATAAGTATTTTTACATCCATTTTATCCCCCATTCATTCACTAATTCATCTGAGCATTCAATCATCCATTCAAGCACTTTGCATCATTTAATCAAGCATTAGTTAAGCATCTTAGAGTAGCTATCGACACATGTTCAGATTTCTTCAACAAGGTTGAGGTGAGTTTAGGACATTTGCATTTTTTTTACTCATATTTCCTTGTTCATTTATTTCCATTTCTTCATTAAGGGTTTGATTACCAAAGTAGGATTTTACTAAGGAAAATCCCTATAACCTAACCCTTAACCCTTTTTCCCCTTTTGTAAGTGTGTTTGCAGACTTGTGTATGTAGATTTTTCAAGCAATTAGGCATTGAAAGGTGGTCAAGAAGTCAAAAAAGTATTTCAATTCAAATCATCACATGTCATTCTTGGAGACAACCTACAATTTGTTTTCTACAGATTTGACTCTGTTAACCCAATAAGAAGACAAGTCTAGAACTAGTGATACAGAAATGTTCCTTGATTTCATAGAATTTTGGGAGAGGACTGATTGGCCATCAATGGAAAATGATTCCCACCTTAAGGCTGGAAAGTTATATTTTGTCATATTCTAGATCCTAACTCTCAAAAACCTATTTTCAAGAGTTTTCATCAAAAGCATGATTGATTCACCATCAATGGTGAATGGGTCCTAGTAGTGATTTTCACTAATTTCTACCAGCATTAAGAACACTCTAAATTCTTCATTCTTTACCCAAGTGAACTCTGATTCACCACTCTCCATTTCTATTTTGCACTTGTTCATACTTTAGTTTATGTTTGCATATCACACCGTTTTTTTCAAAAATCACTTGTTTCTTAGATTTTATATTCATAATCATTCAATTAGTTCATTTAACAACATTTAGATCATCTCCTTTCGTATTAACTACATCATACATTTCCTAATTTGAGTGAACCACCTATATTTTGGTGGGGTTAATCTCTCTCCTTTTAGGTGAAAGATCCTAAGAATGCAACAGTAGCCTATAAACCTCACTCCTAAAAATGTATGGTTCATTTTGGTGAACTTGCATATTGAGCACTTTTCCTTTTTTTTTTTTATTTGCATCTTGCATTCTAGGTTGCATTTGCATCAATATTCAATTAGTTTTTTTTTTTTTTGCATCCTAGGGTTTCTCAATTTGCACTAGTAAAAGATTCATTTAGACTTCATTTTTTCATATTAAAAATGAAAAGTTACATTTGCATCCTTAGTTTGCATCTAAAAAGAATTAGAATCACTTTATTTTTTTTGAAAAAAACAAAAAAAATATCAGACTTGGACTCATTCGCCACCCTTGGTGAATCAGTTCATATGCATATTTTAAACAACATTTTCATGTATTTTCTAGGCATTTCCTACATTATATTTTTTGTAGTTTCTTTTTGTTTTTCTTTATAGATTCTCTATTTTCTGCTATTTCTTGCATCTTAGTTTTCTTTCATTCATTTTCATCATGGCATTTTTTTTAATAAGTTTTGGAATTCATTGAAATCCTTAGTAGACATGTCCAATTTCCTTTGGTTGTGATCCTAATGACATTGAGCTTCCACATGCTCCATCAAATCCTCATGATTGTACTCCTTGTGATGTATACATCATTTGAGAAGATGATGCTAGCATGAACAAGTTCTTAAATGAATGTCTTGATAACCTTGAAGCCAATGCAACCTTTTACCCATCCATGAAGCCACAATATCTTCCTACTATTGCACCTCCTAATCAATTTGTATACTTAAATCCAAAAATCAATGAAGGACCTAAGGTCCCTTCATCAAGTGGACCTAGTTCCTCTAAAAAACCATTTTATGATAAAAAAGTTACAAATACATCAATCAACCTTGAGGAAACATATGGAAAAGGTTTTACTATCCTAAGAAACAAGGGTGTGATACAACAAATGAACATAACATTCATCAACTTCTCAAACAAAAACCAATAGAAGAAAACACAATAGGACTCGGATATCAAGATCCTCCCCATGTTGATAAGCTTCCTTTCAAATAATGGGGACTTTAAAGATGATGGTACAGTGATCTTTGATTATCCTCTTGACTTAAATGTCCTTCCTCACGAGAAATATTTTCCTACTCATCATGACCAAGAGAAATACATCACCCTTGGCCCTACTTCACCACATTCAATCTCACCTATTGATCAGCCTTTTCAATTACTCTATCCCCCATTTGATAATGAAAAAGCTTTGCAAATACTTCTTATTCATATTCTTATCACTCTCCCAACCCCTACTAGAATCAAACATGTTAAAGCCAACACCAAGTATTGTTCTTATAACCACACCCTTGGACATCAAACTAATAAGTGTAAGGATTTACAACATATATTGGACCAGTATAAGCAAACTAGAACTACTGAATTCATCAGATAGAAAATGCACTTCACCAAATCCTCTCCTCATGCTATAGTTGTAGAATTTTCTATTCTCACTATTGCATGATCCTTTCACATCACCCAATGTGGCTCATTCTTTCCCTATACTCAGTGGAGGGAAATAAGTTCTTAGCCTTATACTTGTGATGCATTTTTCTTTGTCTCTTAACTACATTATTCATCTTCCACTTATATTACTTAAGATTGTGAAGTCAATAACTTGGTTAATGGTTGACTTACATTTTCATTATTAGCTCCTTTTTATTTTTCCTTCATGTGTGTATCATGTTCCCCCGTAATGTGCATTTGAAGTTCCCTCTCTCTTTGTACACTTCCTTTTTTTGTACCTCTATTTTTCTATATGTCGTACACTTTTAATTTATTTTTCCTTTTTTTTTGTGTTTTCCTTTTGGGGATGATGCAAAGTGTAGAGACACCCTATGCCTCTTCCATGTTGACCCAAAAAATCATTTTCATTTTTGCCTTGTTGTTTTGTTTTTTCCTTTTGGAGATGGCACAAAGCTTAGAGATATACTATGTCTCTTCCATGTTGACCCAAATGGTCATTTTTCCTTTTTACTTTGTCTTTTTCTTGTGTTTTCCTTTTGGGGATGACACAAGGCATTGAGACCAAAATGTCTCCTTCATGTTGATCCAAAAGCTTTTCCTTTTCTTTTGCCTTTTTGTTTTCCTTTTTCTTTTGTTTTCCTTTTGGGGATGATGCAAAGCATCGAGACTACAATGTCTCTTCCATTATGACCCAAAATGGATTTTTTTTTTTTTTTTTTTGCTCTCTTTGTGTCATTCTTCCAGTTCTATGTGCTTTGGGGAATGATGATAGTTCTAAGCTCTTTAATAAAACAATTGCAACAACCACCATACTGACCCCAAATCCATAGACCCCTTATGTGTTTGGTGTGTTCCTTTCTGGGAGGAAACTCCCTTTCTTTTATTTTCTCTTTCGTTTACATGACATAGCTTTACTCGGGAAACATATGACTTGTTATAGGGGCTTTCCCTTTGCTACTTTAAAGTAATTTCTCACATAACGATGTGTAGCAATTCCTTTGAAGTGGGGGGCATACATTGGAATAATTCATTTGCATTCATGGTTCTTAGTGTAGCCTTTTCACTTCATATGATGTGTTTGTCACTTTGTGGATGATATTGGGTGTGATGTCCTCCATAAGTGTGATCTATCTTAGCATATTACATTCCTCTTAGTGGCCTGATGTGACACACTGCATCCCCTAAGTTGTGAATATATTATTCTTTGATTGGTGCTCTCTTGGAGACATTAGACACAATGTTCTCTAAGTGATAGACCTTGCATGAACTTAACAAGACTCCTTTGAACATCTTTTAGCATTTTTGTATTTTTTCATTTTATATTTTTGCCACCTTGCATAATGCAATTTGCATTCCTATGGTACTATCCATTTTTTTCATGAGTTCTAAGCATACAAAGCTTTTCTTTTCTCATGAAGCACAAACTGACATTTTCCCTTGTGGCACCTTGTTAAAGTTATCAAGAGGTATAACTTTGATATGGTTTAGCGGGAAGCCCATTCAGTGACACGACTTTCCCCATAGCAACCTATGTGTTTGTGAGTGCATACCAACTAGCATATATACTTCACCTTATGGGCTTTCTCACCCGGTGGACCACCATGATTTATGTCACCCCAAAGTGAGTATGCATTTTATGTTTCTCATAAATAGCCTAGATCTAATCCACAACTAGTTGGATTAACAATCAAATATTAATTCGATTCTCCCTTTTCTTCTTCTCTTTCACATGTGTGTTCCTTTGTTCTTATGTTTAGTTTACCATGGGATCTTCATCTTGGGGGCTTGATCATCCCTCTTGTTTGTTGTCATTCCATCTTGCTAACATATTGCATTTGGATCCCTCTCAATGTGTGTGGCTACTTTAGTGTGAGTTAGAAGCAAGCTCATCCTCTCACTAAAGTGGGGGCTAAATGTACCATAGAAAAATGGCTCTTGGACATTTTCATGGTCTTTTAGATCTTTCTCTCATGATGCTTGGTCTATTTTTCTTTGATTTAATGTTGTAATGTGAATTTTCCATTCACATTAGGTCGTTAAAATTTAAACTAAGGCATCTTGTGAAGGTGTTGTGAAGTGTTCTAAAACATTTCTATACTTTTCTAGACTCTTTTATTACAATTAACCTAAAAATCACCTTTTCATCACTTATCAAGTCCTATTTTGAATTGTTGTAAGATCTTGTAATAATATTTCATGCTTTTCTAGGCTTAATTTCACTATTTCCACCTTTCTTATCCTTTATTTGATCCCTTCATTCCCTTATAAGGCTTAATTAAGTGTATTTTTGAATGTAAACCTAACAAACAAAATTAAATGTCACTTAGCTCCTGACACCCATTTTCAGGTCCAAGGTGGGAACCTTTCACCATGGGTGGTGAATGAGTCCCTCTTGGCTCCAAATTCAAAATATTTGAAATTTTCTTTCAGGTTTTTATTCAAAATTACCTTATTTCGGCCTGTGATGAGGTATCATTGGGTTACTAAGGAACAAGAGTGTATAAATAAGGTTTTTTACATCCATTTTATCCCCCATTCATTCACTAATTCATCTAAGCATTCAATCATCCATTCAAGGACTTTGCATCATTCAATCAAGCATCTATCAAGCATCTTGGAGCAACTATTGGCACATCTTTAGATTTCCTTAACAAGGTTGAAGTGAGTTTAGGACATTTGCATGTTGTTTATTCACCTTTCCTTGTTCATTTCATTTCATTTCTTGATTAAGGTTTTGATTACCAAAGTGGGATTTTACCAAGGAAAATCCCTATAACCTAACCCTTAACCATTTTCCCCCTTTTGCATGCCTTATAAAATGGTCATGTCTATAATCTCGGCAATTAATTAAATATTTAATATTTGATTAATTTTCTAAAATCCTCTACATATGATTAAATTTAATTAATTTAATTTTTCATTTATCTTATTCTTCTTTAATTAAATAAATTTGTTTTTTAATTATTTCATATAATCCACTTAATTAAATAAATAAATATATTTTTATTTATTTAAATTAATTATCATTGTTTAAATTTAAATTAAATCTTTTGATTTAATTAAATTTAAATATCCTTTTCTTCTATTTTATTTTCTTCTTCTAATTAATTAAATGTTTCATTTGATTAATTTCATAAAAGTGATTTAATTAAATAAATCTTATTTAATTAAAAATATCTTATGCTTTCTTTCTAAATCAAAATTAGGTATTTTACCTAATTGTGCAATCTTCTCATATCATAATTAAATATTTTATTTAATTATGAGATCTTCTGCTTTTTTCAATAAAACATGATTAAAGCTCTCTTCTTATCACAAGCTTTCTTCTGCTTTTAAAAGCTTAATTAAATATTTTATTTAATTAAGAAAAGCTGAATGTCCTCCACAAATAAATAATTGATTTTTTTAAATTAATTATTTATTAGCTTTAAATCTTTCTTTTATTCTTTTAAAGAAAGATGATTTCTTATCTTCTCTTCTTTTTCCTCTTTCATAATAAAATAGAAAAATCTGGTTTTAGGTTTCTTCTATTTTCTCTTCAATTTCATCTTTCTTCAACCGTTCGATCTGCCAGGAATTATCACAACCGTCAATCGAGACAGCCAATCAAAATCAATTGAAAAACTCTATAAATACCTGTGTGAATCCAAGCATTGGTAATAGGCAATTAATTAGAGTTTATGCATTTAGTTCATTTAGCACTTTAATCTCATAGCATCATGTTTATTTCAAGTTTCTTAGCTCAAATCATTATCATGGCTTAATCTTGCATCATACATCATATCAAAATCTCGTTCTTTAGGAAGACAATTTGTTGAGCCTAGCCTATAATCTGAGAACACAAAGCTGGAATCGACAAAAACACTAAAGATAGAGGACGATAGGATGACAATGGAAGCAGGATACTGAGTTTGCGTCTCTTTTCCTTTTATATTATGTTTTGTTATAATGTCCTATTGGTGTGTTTGAATATTTGTTTCAATTCATTTACGCATCTATTTTTCATACACACATTAAATGGCGCCCACCGTGGGGCCTATGCCCCTATTTTAGACTTCTTTCTTGCAGGTTTTTTTTTTCTTCTTGTAGGTTTGCTTACAGGTTCTCTGACATCCGAAAACGCATCTGGAAGATCCAAAAAAAATTCTTTTTATAGGTACTTCAGCGCATTTAAAGACTATTTCGGCGCATCTGGGCATTTCTGCGGTGCATCTAGGAAACAGAGTGGCGCACACGTGCATTTCTATAGCGCATCTAGGGGTTTATATACTACATATAGGATTTTTTTAGCACATTCAAATATGTTTCAGAAAAATTAAAAAAAAAATTGCATGTAGATTAGCACATTTAGGTTCTATTTTTTAGCATATGGAGTATGAGTAGGCGCTAACTACGTTGTTAGCATTTAGATTACTATTATCGGCGCTGTTTAGATGCTGTTATTCGCAGCATCCATATTATGTTTTTCACGCATCATTACTTGAGTTAGCATTTGGATCATGTTTTAGGCGCGTTTGGGTTCTGAGTTGCACACTTTATTGTAATAGGGTTGAGTCGGCGCTTTCCGTGAGCATAATTCCTTTCTTTTTTCTTCGGGTTTTAAAATGAATCAATCTAGAATTTAGCCACCACACCCCCTTCATCATGCAGTTAAAATGAACCCCATGTCTGTTGTGAAGGAAAATCTTCACTTAGATTAAATCACTTTTGATTTTGGTGCATTTAAAATGAACTTGTCTACTCTTCTTGACTGTGCTTGAAAGTGGTAGGTGATTATGCTCTCACCCCGTGCAAACTAGGTGATCAGAAAACTAGACCCACTTTCCCCTGTGTAACCCTGATTTGATAATCGAAGTATCCTCTCCTTTCGCGCGCAATGCTGATCACGGAGTGCAAGAAAAATGGTTTATTGACTCTAGAAATTGGGCCTACACGGGGGATTTCATCACTAGCAGTGACTCAAACCGACGAAGTAGACTAAGGCCATGCTACCTAACGGTATATAAATGTAAATCTTAAGGGGGAAAACCCTAAGGTTGCTTGTCTTGGCGGATGTGTGTCATCACGGACGGAGTTGTACTCCCTTAAACCTATTGAGCTTAACCTCTTCAAATTTGGAGTGCCACCTTAATGGTGATTAATCTCTTGCCCATGTATGGCCACTTTCGAGCGAAGGGGTCACGAACTAAAAACCATTATTTAGAAAGCCAAAAGCCTTCTATCGCTAGTCGGCACTGGTGGGTGTGAAGCGCTACACTTTTGCGGTCGTGGTAGAGGTGATCAGCTGCATGCATGGGGTTTCATGGAGGTTGGAAGCTTGGTTGGCACGAGAAGAGAGTCAATATGCTGGCAGGGGAGGGCCGTGCGATAAAAATACGAGTTTACCGCGCTCTTGATATGCGGTTGGGGAAACCCACGTGGAGTCTAGCGGATATTGTCCTGGCCTAACCTAGGTTGTGCTTGTCTTATTCTGTGCTTGGTTATGAATCAACTTAAATCAGATTGTTTGATTGTTTGCTGTGCCTTCAAAAATATTAATTCAGATAAAGGATCATCCAAAAAACCAACATGATGAATTTCAGCTGAAAACTGGTCAAAACTGTCCTTAGAAAAACTATTTTAGCGCATATAGGAAAAACTGCAGCACATTTAAACTCTGTTTTGGCGCATGTGTGTTCTATTTCGGCGCATTTAGGGTATTCTGCTGCGCATATGTGCTCTATTTCTGTGCATCTAAGGTATTTTGCAGCGCATTTGACTCTTTCTCCAATGCATTTAGCTTTTTCTATAGCGCATTTAGGAAACAGAATAGCGCTTTTAGATTTCTGTCAAAATTTGTACACAGACCCAAATCTCTGAGATTTTACTCCCATGTTGAGAAAGTGGAAATCAACCAAGTTCACCAAGAAATCAGTTTTCAATAGGATCAAGAAGCCCAAAACAAACTTAAGTTACAAAAAGACTTTAGATCACAGAGAATTCCTATATAAGAGTCGAGATGTCTTGCTCCATTATCGCACATTCCTCCATAGATACCAAGACTACATTAGGGGATTCACCGACGATTATGCTGTAGAACCTTTGGCTACCCAAGCTTATTATCAAAGATTAGCATTGTCTCAACGTCACAATCTTAATCAACCTCTTGAGTTTGAGAATATACCACAACCTTCAATTGAATATTCAACGCGTCCTAATCAAATCCTTCAGTGACCTTTGATCATATCCGAGGATTTCTTACATATGCCTATTTTTACAAGATCTCAACACAACAAGCTAGGAGAAACATCTCAACAAGAAACTTCCACACACAACATTCAAGAAGAAGGTGAACGTGATAGTCCTCTTTTTAGTGTGAGTCACAATCCCCTTTTCAGTGACAACAATATGGCTGATAGAGAGGAAAATTTGTTGCTTAAGAACAAAAACATGAACAAAACTCCCGTAGATAGTGATGATGAGCAAGAGGAAGAACTTCAACTTAGAGAGGCAGAACAGAACCCCAAGTTTCTTAAGATCCTTGAACAAATTATACAACGTGACAAAGAGAAGTACTTTCTTTTCTTGGCAGATCAAGGAGCTAAATTGCCTAAAGACTTTGATATTGAGAAATTAAAAAGAAAAGAAGAAGAACCATCCCCATCTAATTTTGCTTTTTTTGAACAAGAGCTTAAAAAACTCCAAGGAACAGTCAAAGAATTACGAGGGGTAACCACAACCAAGAAATACACTTTGGATGACATATGTCCTTATCCTTTTGATAGAAGTCTCAACATGATTCCATTTCCTAAACACTGTGAAATTCCCAAATTTGATCGTTATAATGGGAAATCAGACCCAATTGACCACGTTAGAGACTTTCGAAACATGACATTGGAGTTTTCCCACGAGGATACTTATTTATTGCGATTATTTCCTCGAAGCCTTGGAGTCAATTCTATGGAATGGTTATCTAAGATTACACCTCCTATTCAAACATTTGAGGAATTGATCAATTTGTTCATAACACAATACGCCTACAACATTCAACACCAAATCACCATGATTGATCTTTGCAAAGTTGCGCAAAAACCCAGTGAATCTTTCACTACCTTTCTTCAAAGATGGAGGAGAATGTTCGCTAGGTACCCACGACATGTTCCTGAAAAGGAGAAAATGGTTACTTTCATCAATAGCCTCAACTCAGAAATGAGCTATCGTTTAAATCTACATTGTCCACCTTCCTTTGAGAAATTGATTGAGGATGCCATCACCATCGAAAGTGCTTTGGTCAAAAGAGGGACAATAAAACTTGATAGGGACAACCCTAGCTCATCTAACCATTACAACAATCAAGACAAGTCTAAATTTTGGACCCGCAACAAGAACGTTGTAAACAATGGTGTTGTAGATGCAAATCATATCACGACTAGGCCATTTGTCCTGAGCACTCCTCGTAACAATAATTACAACAATGTCAATTCAGTCGCGAATCTAGGAAACAACCATCCCCCTTCAACGAACAACAATCAGGGGACTGCCAACAACCAAAACTACCGGGGAAACAACAACAACAACACTTTAGGGAATACCTCAAACACGAAACCACAACGCTTTCCATTCTTCTCCAATAGAAGAACTTTCACTCCACTAGGACAATCCTTAGAATCTGCTTTCAAAGAGGTTATGGAAAAGAATGTCCTTATGTTACCACCACAACGCAATTATGAACCTAGTGTAAAACCTCCATCATGGAATGAGGCCTATTTTTGTGACTACCATAGGTGCAGAGGTCATCACACAAACAACTGTCAAGGTTTGAAACATGCTATTCAAGATCTAATTGACAAGGGCATTATCAAAATAGAAGGACAACAGAAATCCAACGAAGATCACCAAGCATTTTGAAATCCTCTACCAAATTATCAAAAGGGAGAGTTTTCTGACAAAAATGTGAACCAAATTGATGACAATGTAATCTGTCATCTCTATACAGACAATGAGCGAGACAATGTTATAAAAATCAAAGAGAAAGTAGACAATGGACAAGTGAATGTCACAATGAGAGCCCAAGCTAAAGTTATCTTAAAGGGTACCTCTTCAAAATCCACTGAGACCTTCCCTCAACATCAATATGACTTAGTTAACCAACTTCAAAAAACTCTAGCTCAAATCTCCATTTTAGAACTCCTGAAGATTTCCCCTGCACACAAGGAAATTTTAGACAAAGCCCTTTTTGAGACGACTGTATCCACGGATTTGGATGTGAACCGATTTCAAGCCATGGTAGGACATTTGTCCTCACCTACGTGTCTCTCATTTTCAGACAAAGACGATGTTTCCATGACTCATCCCCACAATTCATCTTTATACTTAGAGGTCATGATCCATAAGTTCCATGTTAAACGTGTTCTAATAGATGGAGGGGCTGGTCTAAATATATGTACCTTAAAGGTGGTTCAAGCATTAGGATTTGTAGAAGACTCCATTGATCCTAGAAGGAAGATTACTATAAAAGCCTATGATGATGAGGAGAGAACATCTAAAGGTCTAATCATGCTACCAATCAGAGTGGGACCTGTTATCAAAAACACCTTCTGTCAAGTTTTAGATCGAGATCTTGCATACAACATCTTGTTGGGTCATCTGTGGATCCATGAAATGCAAGCTGTTCCATCCACTTACCATCAATGTCTTAAGTTTCCATATGATGGACAAGAAATCACTATACCAGCTGATAATTCAAACACCCAAACATGTGCCAATGTCAAAGCTCATCAGGATACTTTGGTTCCGAATAATCGAGAAGCACTTGCTAATACTTCTCCTAAGCATGATACACAAATCAGCCAATTAGCCAAAAGCTTTGACAAAAAACTGCAGTTCAAGGAAAGTGGAGTTGGGGAATATTCCCTTTGTCTCGCTAATCTACCTACATCTCCTCGATCATATGGCAGACCTTCTATTACACAACATATATAAGTAGCATCAACATCAGCACAAATACAAACAGAGCCAACTACCAAGTTCAATGGACAATTTGTCAAAGAAAAGTTTCCCATGGGAGATCCTGAGGATACAGCAATTCTGGATTGGCTCTATAAGGATGAAGAAGAAACAGTTCTGAATGTCACCTTACCAATAGATCAATATGGGAAAGGATATTCCATCATGCAAAAGATGGGATATGACAATGGTCCTCTTGGAAAAAGAAAAGAAGGCGTAGTTGAGCCTATCCATCTTCCAGGGCTTGCTGCATATGATAAAACTGGAATAGGCTATGATGCTACCTCATCTAAACAATTACAAGGTAATGTTTTTACACTGCAAGAAGGTTCCGATAAGAATGAGACATGTTTGGCATCAATCCTGAATGTCATAGAAAATAATTCTGATACAGATTCTGCTGAATATGAATGGGATACCATCCACAATGATGAATTTTGGAGGGACAAAGAGGTAGATGTCATACACAAGTATACACCCACTTTAATCAAAGGAGACGGTTCAGGATCCCAACCATAAGAATCTGAACCACAACTCAACTATGAGTCTAGTGATACTGAGTCAGATTTTAACGAACAAGACTATCAGGAGAATAGTACCATCATTGACCTACCTCATACCTCGGATCCTATAGATAACTCTGTCTTGACCCTAACCATCGCCGATTTCACATGACCAAATGACGTGTTACCTTTAATCCACCTTGATCTCATTGACTGGGATCTGACCGAACCTATTGATATACCTATTTTTCCTAATGACGAAGCTATCATAAACTTCCTTTCCGCCGAAGGTGTCGATAATTGTTCCACTAGCAATTTTCGGTATGAAGTCTTTAATCAGGAGAGTGTCAAGTCTCCTAGCTGCAAAAATGAAAATAAAGAAAAATGATCTAGTGGTGAAAACCATAATCTGGCAGTGCTAGATCAAACAAAAGATAAAATAAAGAGCATATCAGATGGTGAAAACCTTTTTAAGGCGCCAGCTGATGGGACTCTTGACACTCTCCCAGAGCACTATCATGAGCGATCGCCCATCTTAATCGAGCCTACAAAGGAAATCAATATTGCAACTACAGAAAATCCAAGGATTTTACAGCTAGCTGAATCAATGACAGATAAAGAAATCCCAGAGTTCATGAACTTTCATAAAGAAAATCAAGTTAATTTTGCTTGGTCATATGCAGACATGCCAGGCCTTGATCCCAATCTCATAATGCATCATTTGTCTATAAAACCAGGAGCTAAACCAGTAAAACAAAAACTCAGAAAGATGAATCCTCATGTAGCATTACTGGTTAAGGAAGAACTCAAGAAGCTCCTCAATGCAGGATTTATAAGATCAATTGCCAATGCAGAATGGATCTCCAACATTATACCAGTAGCAAAACCAGACAAATGTGTAAGAGTATGCACTGATTTCAGAGACCTTAACAAAGCTTGTCCAAAGGATGACTTTCTGCTTCTGAGCATTGACACTATAGTTGATTTGACAGTTGGCCATGCCATGTATTCATTAATGGATGGCTTCTCTAGTTACAACCAAATCAAGATTGCCCCAGAAGACCAAGAGAAAACAACTTTCACTTGTCCGTGGGGAAAATACTGTTGGAATGTCATGCCTTTCGGCTTAAAGAATGCTAGGGCTACTTATCAAAGAGCTATGACTACGATATTTCATGATATGATGCACACATTCATGGAAGATTATGTAGATGACATATTGGAAAAATCATGTACCAGAGAAGGACACCTAGAAATACTATCCAAAATATTTACCAGATTGGACAAATTCAAAGTTCTCCTAAATCCTAAGAAATGTGTTTTTGGGGTCACATCCGGAAAGCTGTTAGGATATATTGTTTCAGAAAAGGGAATTGAAGTAGATCCTGCAAAAGTTCAGGTAATCATGAAGATGCCTCCTCCAAAGAACATCAGTCAATTAAGATCATTACAAGGGCGACTTCAGTCTATCAGAAGATTCATCACACAATTGGCCGACAAAATTCTACCATTCACACATCTCCTACATAAGAATGTTCCTTTTAGATGGGATGACAAATGTGAAATGGCATTTCAACAAATCAAGTAGTACCTAATGAACCCACCAGTTCTAGTACCACCAAATCTAGACAAACCATTGATCCTATATATTGTTGCAACCGAGACATCCTTGGGGGCATTATTAGCACAAGAAGATCATGAAGGAAGAGAACGTGCAATCTATTACATTAGCATAACACTGACAAGTCACGAGCTTAACTACACTTTTATTGAGAAGGCTTGTTTAGCAGTAGTCTTTACTTCACAAAAATTCTGACATTACATGCTAACTCATACAATCAATCTAGTTTCAAAAATTGATCCACTCAAATACCTACTAAGTAAAGCATCACTAATAGGAAGGTTAGCAAAATGGGTCATGATTTTGAGTGAGTTTGATATCCACTATGTTGATCGCAAAGCAATCAAAGGACAAGTTATTGCGGATCAACTAGCAGACACTCCTCTACAAACAGAGCACCCCCTACACATTGAGTTCCCAGACGCTGATGTTTTCACGGTAGACTCTAAGCAACTATGGTCCTTATACTTTGATGGTTCTTTCACTCAACATGGATCGGGGGCAGGCATTCTCTTTGTCACCCCTCAAGGACATACCATTCCTTGGTCATATAGGCTAATGTTTCCATGCACCAATAACATAGCCGAATATGAAGCACTAATCACTGGATTAAAGACAACAGTGGAATGGAGGATTACCAAGCTACAAGTTTATGGTGACTCACAATTAATCATTAACCAAATCAATGATGATTATTAGACTAAGGATGACAAGTTGTTACCATACAAGAAGATGGTTGATGACTTCAAAAAGTACTTTGTAAACATTCAGTTCACACAAATTCCAAGGGTTGACAACAAGGCGGCTGACACTATGGCTATGATCGGCTCATTGATACAACTCCTAGAAAAACAGACTCGCTATGAATTTCTGGTGGAACAATTATTTACACCTGCCTATGACACACCTGAAAGCCAAATTATCTGTCACTTGGTAGGATCCGATTCACCTTGGTATGGTAAGATTTATGCCTACCTAAAAGATGATACTTTACCGCCTGACTTATCCTGCAACCAAAAACGTAACTTTATCCGACAATCCTCTCAATATACCCTTATTGTTGATACCCTTTATCACTGTGGTCTTGATGGTACTTTACTTCGATGTCTTGAACGTGACGAATCCGACAAAGCTTTACAAGAAGTTCATAGGGACATTTGTGGTACTCATTCGAGTGGACTAACCTTATCCAAGAAATTGATTAGAATGGGTTACTACTGGCCTACAATGGAAAGGGAATCATTCACTTTTGTTAAAATATGCTCAAAATGTCAGATTCATGGGAATCTTATTCATGCTCCTGCACAAGAACTTCATTCGTTTACACCCACCTGGCCATTCTCTCAATGGGGGTTAGATCTCGTGGGCAAAATTCATCCTTCCTCTTCAAATGGGCATAAATTCATTATCACAGCGACAGAATATTTCACTAAGTGGATTGAGGCAGTACCTCTCTCTAAAGTCACTGCAAAACAAATCTCATCCTTCATACTCAACTACATTATTTGTCGATATGGTATTCCTAATGCCATTATTACGAATAATGGTCTGCCTTTCAAGAATCAGGATGTCGATGAACTTTGTGAAAGATTCCATATTCAGCACATATATTCCACGCCTTATTATCCACAAGGGAATGGCCAAGAAGAGGCCTCAAACAAAACTATACTAAAGATTTTGAAGAAGACTGTCAATGACTCAGGGAAGGATTGGCATATTCAACTCAATCCTGCCTTGTGGGCTTACAGAACTAGTGTCTGAACGCCAACAGGAGCAACACCTTTTGCCCTTGTCTATGGAGTAGAAGCCATATTGCCTTTAGAGGTAGAAATACCTTCATTAAGAGTATCACTGAAAGGTCTCATAACCGAGGATGAATACAGAGTTTCTCGACTACAAGAGTTAAAACTTCTAGATGAAAAGTGACAAGGAGCAGCTGACCATTTGAATGCATACCAGTAGATGATGTCTCGCAGCTATAATCACAAAGTAAAGCCACGTACCTTCTAAGTGGGATATCTAGTTCTGAAAGAGAAACCACAAAATCAACAAGACCGAGAAAAGAAAGGAAAATTTGAACCAAATTGGCTAGGCCCTTACGTGGTTATTGCAGTCTACGGCTCAGGAGCATACAAGTTATCAACGCCAGAAGGAGACCTATTTGATGAACCCATCAATAGTATGCATCTTAAGAAATATTATGTTTAAGTCAAAAAAAATCCTGAAGAAATCCAAAAATAGCAGAAAAAGTCTTGAAGAAATCCAAAAATAGCAGAAAAAGTCCTGAAGAAATCCAAAAACAGCAAAAAAAGTCCTGAAGAAATCCAAAAACAGCAGAAAAAGTCCTAAAGAAATCCAAAAACAGCAGAAAAATTCTTGAAGAAATACAAAAAAAATCAAAAACAATGTCATAGGGTGAAAACCTGGCAAACAGGTAGTCTATTGACAGAAAAATACAAAAAAATCAAAAAGAAATCAGAAAAATGCAATAAATACGGATAGTGAAAATCTAGCAAACAGATGCTATCCGTACCTTTCCATCTATTAGTTCATGTTTTGCACTTTGTCTTTTCAAAGCTTTTCCTTTTTCCACACCTCTTTTTTTCGCATCTTAGGGTCATAAAATGCATCATCCTGCCGCCATTTGCCTAGAGTGTTAAAACGTCTTACCATGGCTTCATCATTTGTACATATTCCTTTCCACAAGTTATGTCAATCAACGGGGCAAAACTCAACTAAGGGCACTTAACTTTTAGCGCATACTAAAACAGCTAGACCATGACATAGGATTTAATCATGCAAACAAACAACAAACTCATACAACAACTTTATCCGATCATGACACACTTTTCAGCAAGATATCATATCATTGTCTATTGGATGATCCAGAAATCTGAATAATGCATGAAATAACAGTATTACATATTTGACCAAAGTTGTTTAATTTTCGATATCATTACTCTGGAGCACACTCAATGATGTACTGAACTAGAGTGGCAAGGAACGAGAATGATTTTTCTTTGTCTGCTATCTTGAGGTTAACAATCAATCTGATGCAAATATGTCACAGGACATGATGATCAAAGCAATATCATTGATGACAGTTCCACATTTGCATTAGAACAGTGGTTAATCTTTGTCTGTTTATGCAAGAAATGCTCAGGTCATCTCGGTTCAATTATACCTCGATGCTTGTGTTCACTTGTTATATCAAAATTCATGAAAGTTGTACTCTGGTCATCATTGGCGCTAATTTCCCCTCTGATGCTTGTACATACTTCCAACATTTCAAAACGTTCTATGATGATTCAAGAAGGCTTATAACAGGCTCAACATACTGGTTAGTTTCATGTAGTTGCATATTCATTAGATCATTGTATATATCTGCATATTGGATTCATATTAGTATTTTGAAAGGTTGAATGAAGGTATTAAATGGTTATCATAGAGTTTTTGACCTTTTCGTGGAGGACATTTTGACATATGATTCATTGCATCCATTCATTGTTCAATTATCATTTTATCATTCATTCTCATTTTTATCAGTCGTTCTCATCTTTATCTTTATCATTCCCATGTCATTTGATATTCATTATCATTCTCATCATCCTTCTCATATATCATTATCATTGTATCATTATCTTTATCCCTTTACTTCGTCTTATTTATTCTTTATCTTTATCTGACTTTTATCCTTAATATTTATCCATTTATTACCGGAATTTTATTTCATTTATTCCAATTATTTCATTTATTTTACTTATTTCATCACCATTACTTATTTATTCATTTTATCATTTATTTTTATTTCATTAATTTTACCACGCATTTATCTATTTCATTTATTTCTATTACCTTTATTTACTTTATCATCTTTCTCATATATCATTATCATTTTATCATTTATCATTTATCACTTCATTATCATCCCTATCATTTATCTTTTCATATCCCATTCCTTATCTATCATATCACGATGCATTTCATACATGGAAAATTCAAAAAAATTAACATCTCACATATATATATACATCATCACAATACATTACATCTACTCACATCACTAGATCATCCTGCATCATAATGATTAGTCCGCAAAAATAATAAAAACATATCAAAATCCATCTCATATCATACATGCATACAAGTCACATCCATAGCATATCACAAATGCATCCACATAAACATCATCAGAAACATCACCGCTGCATATCATCGCTCATCAAAATAATACAAATGTCCAAATGTCCAATGAAGCTAACAAGGTCAGAACATCATACATAAGACATGATCAAAACTCAATATACATAATGAATCAGCCCCAAATAGCTAACTGGTGGATGCCCCTGAAGGAGCTGGTCCGGAAGGAGGTGGCCTGCCACTAGTCCCAGCATCAGGATCCCGTCGAGGCCCTGTAACCTCTCTACCATGTGTCGATGTCCGTGATCGGGTCCTGGTCCTGCTGTGCGATCTAGGATATGGCTCTCGCCGCTCGGGAGGGCATAACTCCTCATATCGAACTCTATAGTACTCGGCCTCCTTGGCAGCCTCGAACCCCTCTGCAATGGCCTCTCGTAAGGAGGTACTCTCTACGGTACCCATCAGCCTCTGTGCTACACCCTCGGCCTCCTGTGCTCGCCGTCTAAAGGCATCCCTCTCGGCCACCAGGTCACTGAATCGAGCAGGCATTTGAACCTATATCGTGTTCGTGGCTCTCAGCTCGTGCTCGAAGTTCAATCCTGCTTAGCTCTATGTGTTATGCCTATAACTGTATTGTCATGTTTCGAAGCTCGTGACGAATCAATTTATAGTTGTTGCTCCTCGAAGGTTGTTCGGTGACTACCTCGCAGCATCTATTTGTGCTCGCTGTGAGGGATGCGCCACCTTAATCACTATTCGAGGCTTTACCTCAGACGGTCCGCTGAGGGACTTGTGATTTTAGGCTGTTTAGTCTTCGGCTGCTTTCTCTCATTCTCGACATTATTCTACTATTCTCACATCTGAAGTTGTTCCTTCCTTCTCTATCTTCTACTTCCTTTACTTTTCTTCTCTTCCTTTCCCTCTCTCCTCCACCCATAGCCTGCTCCCATCCACCCATAGCCTGCTCCCCACCGGCCACACCCCTCCCTCAGATCCCTCGCCTCCTAGCCGTAGTGCTAGCCCCTAATCACCGTATTCTCATCTGGCACTGTGAACCATGGAAACAAATGTGTATGAAAATACTGGGCATAATCATCTGTCATCCCTACATCCAATACCTCTAGCCTATCTGCCCATACCTCGGGCTGTAATGAGGAGTACTCTGTATATGCTACCTGGTATGGAATGCATGGCCCCCATCCTACATCCCCCTTGCGCCGCCCATAATGAGAAACGCCCTGAGGCATCCCCTGAGTGAATCCAAACTGCCTCAAAACACATAGTGCCAGAAACCTCTCAATAATAAAGGGCGTCCGCCCTATCAGATATCGTGGTCGGCAAACAACAGGCATCTCTAGGTGATCAGTTGCCCATGCCTCGCAGTCTATGTAGGGCCTCCATATCACCGCATCAACATCATCCAAAACTCGCCGCCAGTACTCTACCTTTCCCAGCCTCTGCTGGACAACTGCGCCAGAATATGCATACACATACGGCCTCCCTACTGGTCTCGCTCTAGTGCAAAGTGGCCTTGTGACAGCAATGTGCTCCCACGCCCAGATCTGTAACAATGTAACTCCACTCGCCAAGCTCGTCAATCCTCTGTAAACAATCCGATGTAGATCATGGTACATGTCTGTTAGGACACAGCTACCCCAGGAAAATCTTCGTGTCTAAGTGATCATCCACTCCAGCATCCTCCCCCAACCCACGGCGAATCCCTTGGACCGATGGTCCGGTCCAAGGAAACCTCCAACAAATGCAGCCAACACCGCTACCAGAGCAGGATACCTACTGAAATCATCCCAGTCTATCCAGTAACCATATATACCGGGATCGCCACATATCCGTTGCAATGCCTCGGTCCCACCAATCTCCTTGTGGTCATAAACCACAAGGGCACCAACAACTGGAATCCCCAGAATCCGATACACATCCTCTGGCGTCACACTCATCTTACCCGTCGGCAGGAGGAAGGTGTTATGCTCTGAATGCCATCTCTCAGCCAAGGCCGTCAATAGCCCCCTGTTGGCCCGAATGCCTCGTGGCATAGTCAACAACGGTCCCAATCCATAGTCTGCTATCACCTGTAACTCTACAGGAGTCAGCTCTCCTATCCGCTCCCAACATAGTGGGAACCGCTCTCTATTCTGGAGGCTTTTGAAAGCCTCCTATTTTGTTTGACCATCACAACAAATACATCAAATCAAACCCATATCACATGATCTATCTACCCAACATAACATATCAATGACCCATATCAGGAGCTATATCAATCTATCAGCAAGTCCAATCAATCTACTCTATCATCATTTACTATTGTTTTTCTTTTCAGGAAAGCAAATTTATCAACACACATATCATTTTCTATTTGTATTTCAATCATGAATGCAAATTTTTATCTCCATTTTTACTATTTGTTTTCTATCACAGAATACAAATTTATCACACATCTACTCTTTGTTTTTCAATCGCGAGAAGCAAAGTTATCAAACTCACATCACTCAATCATTCAGTTTACTCTTTGTCGTTCGTCACAAAGTTATCAACTATCTACTCTTTGTTTTTCTATTTTGAAAGCAACGTTATCAGTTCTCTCTCACATTTTCTATCCTATCAACATGATGGCCCTACAATTTATCTATCTATTGACTAAGGAAGCAATTTTAATCATCATTTTTCATCACACAAGCCTTTTGGGAAAAATTTCCTAAATGTGCAACTCTGTTGCCCATATGTGCTAAAAATCCATATGCGCTAAAGTTTTTCTCAATTGTGCTACACTGTTTCCTAGATGTGCTAAAACTCTGTATGCGCTACTCTGTATCTCGGATGCGCTACTCTAACTCCTCGGTGCGCAACTCTATCATTTTTTGGACCAAACCCTAGATGCGCAGTTCTGTGCCCTAGATGCGCTAATGAACCTACCTAACGGATTTCGTCCTAGCTGTGCAACTCTATCTATCGGATGCGCTAAAGGATCATTTTTTACCCTATCCCTAGATGCGCTACAGAATTTCCTAGATGCGCTAAAGGATTTGTCGAATGCGCTAAAACTATTGCTAGATGCGCTAAAACGTGCAGAAAAATTGTAATCCGATTTAAAAATAATCCAAATTCGATCTAAAATGCAAAAATTGACAACATAGATGGTTCGAATCACTCACCGGTGGTCCATACACTGCTAGTCTCTGATATCGTCGCGCTCGCTCGAACCTATGTCTGTGCACGGGGATCACCATCTCGCCAAGTCACTCTCAGAGCTCAATTTTTACTGTAGCAGCAGGGTGAAAATGACACTTCATTTTACCCCTTTTACCTTATAAGGGTCTTTTTAGGGTGGGCATTAATGGCATTTTCCATTTTTCATCCTCTTTTTCACTGGGGCATCAGACACATCATCTATCGGGAGCTAAATCACTGTTTGCCTAACACTATCAATTTCTTCTTCTGTCATTTACCTCCCGAGGGGGCATCATCGACAATAAAAAAATCAGAAACATATTAGGGGCAAAAAATTTATTTTTCTTTGAAGCAATGCATTTCACACATCACTTCAAAGAGGGGCAAATTGTATACGCATAAAAATGGTCATGTCTATAATCCCCGCACTACCAAATATTTATTATTTAATTAATTTTTTAAAATCCTCTACATATGATTAAATTTATTTAATTTTAATTATATTGTTCATTCATCTTGTTTCCTTCTTCCATAATTAAATAAATTTATTTAATTATTTCCATATTCATTTAATTAATTAAATAAATACATTTTATTTATTTAAATTAATTATCATTTGTTTGAATTTAAATTAAATCATTTTGATTTGGATTAAATTTAAATATTTCCTTTTCTTTCTATTTGACCACTAAATGCTCTACGTGACCACTTTATAAAGCGGGATTTAATTAAATAAATCTTATTTAATTAAAAATATCTTATGCTTTCTTTCTAAATCAAAATTAGGTATTTTACCTAATTGTGCAATCTTCTCATATCATAATTAAAATTTAATTATGATATATTTTACTTTTTTTCAATAAAACATGATTAAAGCTCTCTTCTTATCACAAGCTTTCTTCTGCTTTTAAAAGCTTAATTAAATATTTAATTTAATTAAGAAAAGCTGAATGTCATCCACAAATAAATAATTGAATTTTTAATTCATTATTTATCAGCTTTTAAATCTTTCTTTTATTCTTTTTAAAGAAAGATGATTTCTTATCTTCTTATCTTTTCATCTCTCATGAAAATAGAAAAATCTTGTTTTCAGGTTTTCTTCTATTTTCTCTTCAATTTCATCTTTCTTCAACCGTTCGATCTGCCAGGAATTATCACAACCGTTAATCGAGACAGCCACTCAAAATCAATCGAAAAACTCTATAAATACCTGTGTGAATCCAAGCATTGGTAATAGGCAATTAATTAGAGTCCATGCACTTAATTCATTTAGAGTTCATTTATCATAGCATCATGTTTATTTCAAGCTTTTTAGTTCAAATCATTATCATAGCTTAATTTTGCATCAACATCATATCAAAATCTTGTTCTTTAGGAAGACAGTTTGTTGAGCCTAGCCTACAATCTGAGAACACAGGGCTGGAATCTACAAAAACACTAAAGATAGAGGATGATAGGATGACAATGGAAGTAGGATACTGAGTTTGTGTTTCTTTACCTTTTATATTCTGTTTTGTTATAATGTCCTATTGGTGTGTTTGAATATTTGTTTCAATTTATTTATGCACTCTAATTTTTCATACACACAATATCATTTCAATTCGACCATGTTCCCCCCACAAATTTTATATGTCCTTCAAGTCCTTTGGGTCCTCTGGGTCTGCTCTGCTGAATTTCCTTGGTCGGATTTCCCTGCTCGCTCGATTCACTTTTTCCTTCATTTTTGACTTTGGGGACAAGTTTCCTATGGATTTGGGATGTTTTGTGGTGCCTAAGTGAACTACCAAGGTTTTTCTAAGTTTTGGGAAGTTGCCAAAATTTCATTCCAGGATCCAGACCCTCTATGGTCATTTTGAACATCCATCGGCCCCCGGCAACCCAACCTCCAGAACCCAGCCCCTCCGTGGTCGTTTCCAAGACTTCGTCCCTCCTTCACCATTTTGAACATTCGTCGGCCCCCAACGACCTGGCCTCCAGAATCTGGCCCCTCCATGGCCGTTTCCAGGACTTCGTCCCTCCATGGGTGTTTTGAAAATATGTCGACCCCCGACGACCCCGCCTCTGGAACTCGGCCCATCGTGGTTGTTTTCGACACTTCGTACCTCTGTGTCCATTTTGAAAATCCGTCGGCCCTCGGTGACCTGGCCTTCATGGCTGTTTTGGGGGCTCCATAGCTCCGTGTCCATTTTGAACATTCGCAGGCCCTCGACGACCTGACCTTTGGGACCCAGCCCCTTCATGGCCATTTCTGGAGCTCTATCCCTCCGTCGTTTTTCAAAAATTTCCTTCTGGGCTGCCCTGTGCTCATTGTCATTTCAAGGGGCGGTGACCCTCCGACCTTCCCCTTTAGAGCTTCCATTTTCAAATAAGCCAAATCTTGAGGAAGTTTGTCTTAGCACTCTTTCTTCCCCTTTTCCCATGCACTATAATTGAAAAATCTTGGTTTTGCTAAGTTTTATGAGGTTTGGGAACTTCCCTTCTAGTTTTCTATCCCTCGTTTACTACCTACCCTCTTGGGTCCACATTAATGTTTGTGGTCCAAATGAGCTCCAAATATGCATATTATGATCTTTTGATGATGCATGGATGGATATAACAAGGAGTTTGCAAGGTTTGGCTAATGTTTTCCTTGATTTGTGTATGAAAGCACTTACGACACTTCATGTATGCAGGATTCAAGGAGCCTACTGTGGGTTCGTCAGGAGACCCATTGAGAAAGTTGAACAAGGAAAAGTGCATCGCTCCTATCACCATTCATTTCATGTTCGCCTCTCCCCCTAGCAACCACCAATAGGGTTAGTGTTAAAAGAAGGCATGTGCTAAGGAATTCAATGAAAAAAATGCAAGGGGGTGGCCTTAAAGAAAGCATGAATAAGTTGTCCTACTTTTCACCAGATAGTGATGGCCTGTCCTCTAAATTAGGGGCAACCAATCCATTGATGTCAGTCGTCGATGGGACCATTTGATCTAATGAATAACACTGCAAACACATCAAGTAAGAGGGAAACTTTCAGGTAGTTTCAGCTATAGTAAAAGGGAAATTAGCTAAATGGAAAAACTACTACAGCACCTGGGCACTAGGTGACAAAATAGGGAAAGGACAAAATTATATTTTAAAATTACTGGATAATGAGGGGTAGGTGAAACCCTAATGTAATCAAATCTGGGCCACACAATGTATTTCAATCCTGGCCATTCATTTGGGCTTTGGAAAACTATAAATAGGGGCTTTCCCCTCATTTGTAAGAGGTTGGAGAGTTGTTGTAAAAATCATTTGCAGCAATAGAAGACAACATTGCATGATTTTATGGATGTTCTCTTTGATTTTGCTCATCTTTCATGCATGGTTCTACCTTCCATGTTAGTTTTAGTATTAGTTTCTTGAATGGATATCATGATGGTGTTGTTGTTATAGTATTTGATGAGCTTCCAGCCCATACTTTTAGCACTTGTTGATGACAAGTTACTATGCAAAGTTAGTCTGGGCTTCTTTATGTCATTGTTGCAACCTAGTTCAATTGCATGTTCATGATGTGTATGTATAATTTGAAAATTAGTAGACCTTAGAAGATTACACTAGTTTTGTGTAGTTGTAGGTTTCTCTTGGTCAAACAAAACTCAGTTTAGGAATCATGTCTACTGTAGCAGCCACCATCGTTATTGTTCAATCGTAGCTTAGGATTAGAACAACTTTCTTAACCCTTCTCTGTTTGCTATTTCTTTTAGTCCTTTGTTAGAGTAGGATCTCAAGCATCACCATGAAGCTAAATCAAATGAATTTGGTGGGTTTTAGCTTGCTATTTTGAGTGGGCAACCACTATTCATTCACTTCCAGCACTTTAAAACTGCATTTGTAGGCCCAACTTCCCACACTTTGTAACTATCCGTAAATTTTCCTTGTGATTTCAGCAAATCACATAAATCAACTGACATATTCCAAGCACTGTAAAGACCTAACATTAGAGACCTTCGGATAGTGTTCTACAATTTGATTGTGGAAGATTGTCTTTCAAGAGAAGTGATGTACTTGTAGACACCGAAATTTGGTCTAAGCCTGCGACTTCAATATTCTTCATAATTCGTATTCTTCATGGTCATGATTAAATAATGTCAATTATTTAATTATTCATCTTAACACAATTCCCACACCAAATAACGTCACCATTTAATTAATCTCATCTCTACACCAAAATACCCCACTCATTTAATTAATTCACACTTTTCTTTATTCTATCTGATTAATTAAATAAACGCTTTTTATTTAATTATGTTACTAATTAACCTTATCCATCTTGTCAAATTAAATAAATTCTTATTTAATTTATTCTTTATCATATTTCAACTATAATTAAATAAATTCATTATTTATTTAATTATTCATTTAAAATCCTTTCATCATTTAATTAAATAAATATTATCTATTTAATTATTCTTCGAATATCGAGTCTTGAATTAAATGAATTATTTAATTCATTAATTCTATTTTAACACATTCTCTCTATATTTTAGATAATTATGTGAGTTATCTATATTCACTTTTACTCTAATTTCACATCTATTTTAATCGCTAGTTCTAATCTTTGATTTAATGTTTGAGTGGCGTTCTCGAGTAATCCCTTCGTTAGATCATTCAATAGTCCAGTTCTAACTCATTTGCATGTACATGCGGATTAATTAAATATTCTTATTTAATTAATTAAATCTTGTGCATGCATTCGAACAAGAGTTGATTTAATCAATCTTTATCTTTGTCATGCAAAGATATTTCTAATGTTTTCGAATGTCGAACTGAAGATTAAATCATTTATTTAATCTTTAATTCTATTTCTAATTTGAATCACTCATGTCATCACTATCAGTTATCAAAATGCATGTCTAATCAGTCAATCTCAACCGTCCGTTGATCTTTCAATCTTGGCCTGTCGTTCGAATAATCAATTTTCTAAATTGATTTGTCAGCCCTTTCATTCCAATCTCTTGCAAATTTTATAACTTTGAGAGCACTTTGCCTTTGAATCTTCAATATTTGCTAATC
>VDFB02086081.1:186799281-186852713 GCA_007258455.2 Sequoia sempervirens
TTTGGTTATCTTATCATTTGTTTGCATTTGGAAGCATTGATGTATTATTTCATAGGGATGCCTCATTCAGTTTTCTTAAAGTCTACTAATAATTATAATAGTTGTTTATTTTGAGCAAATGTAGAATTTGACATCCATAGAATGGCGCTAGAAGGGGGGGAAAACTAATGCATTTCATTTCTATTTTTCTTGTATGGTTTACACATTTACTTACCTTTCATATGGAGTTCAGAGAATTTTACTTTTGGAATTCTTAGTCCTTTAAAGTTTCTTATAAATCTGTTTGTCTATATTTTGTAAATCTCATTGGTTATCTATAGATGTGCATTATCCATAAATCTGACAATCCTCTCCAAAAAATCAAGATAGGATTGTTGATTAAATATGTTTGCCTATGTTGTTTTCATTTATAGAAAGTACAAGAGGGCAGGTATGGTTTCTATTTGAGATTGGTCTCCTCTTACAAATACTTACAATGACATATCCTCAATAACCACCCCTCTTTCATTCAACTTTTTATGGTTTCTACCTGTCAAAGTTCAAATTTTTTAAATCTACATCACCTTCAATACAAACATAAGAGGGTAGATGTGCATTACTCTGATTGCATTCAAATATTAATGGTTTACTATTAAATATTAAATCCTATCAATCTGTAGTGGTTTACTATGAAAAAAAAAATATTTGGTTGTGACCAAGACAATGACCAACCTACAACAAAGAACATTAATGTCTCTACAGTTTTCCATGAGCAACCTAAAACAATTAATGATAAATTAACCCTCAAACCTTTTAGTCGTAATGACCTGGAAATGTTAGATGAAGCCCTTCAGGACTTCATCTTTTCTAAGTCATCCATTAAGGTTTTTTGTGAACAATCTAAAAATAAGGATGTTAATGTGATTCAACCTCAACTCATTCTTTACCCACCCTCACATAAACTTCATCCTTCAAATAAACCTAAATTCACTCTTTACCCACCTAAAGCTGATGTATTTCAGTAATCCAGTAATATTACTAGTGCTCATACATATAATACCTAAAACAAGCCACAACCATCACAACCAACCCCACCCTCTTTACCTTTACCTAGTTTTCCTAGTGCTCCTTGCTTTCCCTCACACACAAATGAGTATGATCTTGTTGAACAACTCAATAATACTTCTACAAAGATTTCCCTTTGGGATTCATTTCATAATTCACCAAATTACAATGCTATTCTTCAAACATCCTTACAACAAATTTTGGTTTCTTTTGGTACAACTTTGAGTGATGTGTTTAATACATGGACTGAATAGAGTTAATCTAGACATTATTATACCATAGAAAAGTGGCTCTTGGAAATTTTTATGGTATTTGAGGTCTTTTTCTCATGATGCTTGGTCTATTTTTCTTTGATTTAATGTTGTAATGTGACTTTTGCATTTACATTAGGTCCTTAAAATTCAAATTAAAGCATCTTGTTAAGGTGTTGTGAAGTGTTGTAAAACATTTCTACACTTTTCTAGACTCTTTTCATTACAATTCATCTAAAAATCACCTTTTCATCACTTATCAAATCCTATTTTGAAGTGTTGTAAAGTCTTGTAACAAGATTTTATGCTTTTGTAGGCTTAATTTCACTATTTACACCTTTCTTATTCTTTATTTGACCCCTTTATGCCCTTATAAGGCTTAATTAAGTGCATTTTTTAATGTAAACTTGATAAACAACATTAAATGTGACTTAATTCTCGACACCCACTTTCAGGTCCAAGGTGGGACCCATTCACCATGGCTAGTGAATGAGTCCCTCTTGGCTCCAAATTCAAAATATTTTAAATTTTCTTTCAAGTTTTTATTCAAAATTACCTTATGTCACCCTGTGATGAGGTATCATTGGGTTACTAAGGCACAAGAGTGTATAAATAAGTGTTTTTACATCCACTTTATCCCCCATTCATTCACTAATTCATTTGAGCATTCAATCATCCATTCAAGCACTTTGCATCATTTAATCAAGCATCAGTCAAGCATCTTAGAGTAGCTATCGACACATGTTTAGATTTCTTCAACAAGGTTGAGGTGAGTTTAGGACATTTGCATTTTTTTTACTCATATTTCCTTGTTCATTTATTTCCATTTCTTCATTAAGGGTTTGATTACCAAAGTAGGATTTTACTAAGGAAAATCCCTATAACCTAACCCTTAACCCTTTTTCCCCTTTTGTAAGTGTGTTTGCAGACTTGTGTATGTAGATTTTTCAAGCAATTAGGCATTGAAAGGTGGTCAAGAAGTCAAAAAAGTATTTCAATTCAAATCATCACATGTCATTCTTGGAGACAACCTACAATTTGTTTTCTACAGATTTGACTCTGTTAACCCAATAAGAAGACAAGTCTAGAACTAGTGATACAGAAATGTTCCTTGATTTCATAGAATTTTGGGAGAGGACTGATTGGCCATCAATGGAAAATGATTCCCACCTTAAGGCTGGAAAGTTATATTTTGTCATATTCTAGATCCTAACTCTCAAAAACCTATTTTCAAGAGTTTTCATCAAAAGCATGATTGATTCACCATCAATGGTGAATGGGTCCTAGTAGTGATTTTCACTAATTTCTACCAGCATTAAGAACACTCTAAATTCTTCATTCTTTACCCAAGTGAACTCTGATTCACCACTCTCCATTTCTATTTTGCACTTGTTCATACTTTAGTTTATGTTTGCATATCACACCGTTTTTTTCAAAAATCACTTGTTTCTTAGATTTTATATTCATAATCATTCAATTAGTTCATTTAACAACATTTAGATCATCTCCTTTCGTATTAACTACATCATACATTTCCTAATTTGAGTGAACCACCTATATTTTGGTGGGGTTAATCTCTCTCCTTTTAGGTGAAAGATCCTAAGAATGCAACAGTAGCCTATAAACCTCACTCCTAAAAATGTATGGTTCATTTTGGTGAACTTGCATATTGAGCACTTTTCCTTTTTTTTTTTTATTTGCATCTTGCATTCTAGGTTGCATTTGCATCAATATTCAATTAGTTTTTTTTTTTTTTGCATCCTAGGGTTTCTCAATTTGCACTAGTAAAAGATTCATTTAGACTTCATTTTTTCATATTAAAAATGAAAAGTTACATTTGCATCCTTAGTTTGCATCTAAAAAGAATTAGAATCACTTTATTTTTTTTGAAAAAAACAAAAAAAATATCAGACTTGGACTCATTCGCCACCCTTGGTGAATCAGTTCATATGCATATTTTAAACAACATTTTCATGTATTTTCTAGGCATTTCCTACATTATATTTTTTGTAGTTTCTTTTTGTTTTTCTTTATAGATTCTCTATTTTCTGCTATTTCTTGCATCTTAGTTTTCTTTCATTCATTTTCATCATGGCATTTTTTTTAATAAGTTTTGGAATTCATTGAAATCCTTAGTAGACATGTCCAATTTCCTTTGGTTGTGATCCTAATGACATTGAGCTTCCACATGCTCCATCAAATCCTCATGATTGTACTCCTTGTGATGTATACATCATTTGAGAAGATGATGCTAGCATGAACAAGTTCTTAAATGAATGTCTTGATAACCTTGAAGCCAATGCAACCTTTTACCCATCCATGAAGCCACAATATCTTCCTACTATTGCACCTCCTAATCAATTTGTATACTTAAATCCAAAAATCAATGAAGGACCTAAGGTCCCTTCATCAAGTGGACCTAGTTCCTCTAAAAAACCATTTTATGATAAAAAAGTTACAAATACATCAATCAACCTTGAGGAAACATATGGAAAAGGTTTTACTATCCTAAGAAACAAGGGTGTGATACAACAAATGAACATAACATTCATCAACTTCTCAAACAAAAACCAATAGAAGAAAACACAATAGGACTCGGATATCAAGATCCTCCCCATGTTGATAAGCTTCCTTTCAAATAATGGGGACTTTAAAGATGATGGTACAGTGATCTTTGATTATCCTCTTGACTTAAATGTCCTTCCTCACGAGAAATATTTTCCTACTCATCATGACCAAGAGAAATACATCACCCTTGGCCCTACTTCACCACATTCAATCTCACCTATTGATCAGCCTTTTCAATTACTCTATCCCCCATTTGATAATGAAAAAGCTTTGCAAATACTTCTTATTCATATTCTTATCACTCTCCCAACCCCTACTAGAATCAAACATGTTAAAGCCAACACCAAGTATTGTTCTTATAACCACACCCTTGGACATCAAACTAATAAGTGTAAGGATTTACAACATATATTGGACCAGTATAAGCAAACTAGAACTACTGAATTCATCAGATAGAAAATGCACTTCACCAAATCCTCTCCTCATGCTATAGTTGTAGAATTTTCTATTCTCACTATTGCATGATCCTTTCACATCACCCAATGTGGCTCATTCTTTCCCTATACTCAGTGGAGGGAAATAAGTTCTTAGCCTTATACTTGTGATGCATTTTTCTTTGTCTCTTAACTACATTATTCATCTTCCACTTATATTACTTAAGATTGTGAAGTCAATAACTTGGTTAATGGTTGACTTACATTTTCATTATTAGCTCCTTTTTATTTTTCCTTCATGTGTGTATCATGTTCCCCCGTAATGTGCATTTGAAGTTCCCTCTCTCTTTGTACACTTCCTTTTTTTGTACCTCTATTTTTCTATATGTCGTACACTTTTAATTTATTTTTCCTTTTTTTTTGTGTTTTCCTTTTGGGGATGATGCAAAGTGTAGAGACACCCTATGCCTCTTCCATGTTGACCCAAAAAATCATTTTCATTTTTGCCTTGTTGTTTTGTTTTTTCCTTTTGGAGATGGCACAAAGCTTAGAGATATACTATGTCTCTTCCATGTTGACCCAAATGGTCATTTTTCCTTTTTACTTTGTCTTTTTCTTGTGTTTTCCTTTTGGGGATGACACAAGGCATTGAGACCAAAATGTCTCCTTCATGTTGATCCAAAAGCTTTTCCTTTTCTTTTGCCTTTTTGTTTTCCTTTTTCTTTTGTTTTCCTTTTGGGGATGATGCAAAGCATCGAGACTACAATGTCTCTTCCATTATGACTCAAAATGGATTTTTTTTTTTTGCTCTCTTTGTGTCATTCTTCAAGTTCTATGTGCTTTGGGGAATGATGATAGTTCTAAGCTCTTTAATAAAACAATTGCAGCAACCACCATACTGACCCCAAATCCATAGACCCCTTATGTGTTTGGCATGTTCCTTTCTGGGAGGAAACTCCCTTCTTTTATTTTCTCTTTCGTTTACAAGACATAGCTTTACTCGGGAACATATGACTTGTTATAGGGGCTTTCCCTTTGCTACTTTAAAGTAATTTCTCACATAATGATGTGTAGCAATTCCTTTGAAGTGGGGGGCATACATTGGAATAATTCATTTGCATTCATGGTTCTTAGTGTAGCCTTTTCACTTCATATGATGTGTTTGTCACTTTGTGGATGATATTGGGTGTGATGTCCTCCATAAGTGTGATCTATCTTAGCATATTACATTCCTCTTAGTGGCCTGATGTGACACACTGCATCCCCTAAGTTGTGAATATATTATTCTTTGATTGGTGCTCTCTTGGAGACATTAGACACAATGTTCTCTAAGTGATAGACCTTGCATGAACTTAACAAGACTCCTTTGAACATCTTTTAGCATTTTTGTATTTTTTCATTTTATATTTTTGCCACCTTGCATAATGCAATTTGCATTCCTATGGTACTATCCATTTTTTTCATGAGTTCTAAGCATACAAAGCTTTTCTTTTCTCATGAAGCACAAACTGACATTTTCCCTTGTGGCACCTTGTTAAAGTTATCAAGAGGTATAACTTTGATATGGTTTAGCGGGAAGCCCATTCAGTGACACGACTTTCCCCATAGCAACCTATGTGTTTGTGAGTGCATACCAACTAGCATATATACTTCACCTTATGGGCTTTCTCACCCGGTGGACCACCATGATTTATGTCACCCCAAAGTGAGTATGCATTTTATGTTTCTCATAAATAGCCTAGATCTAATCCACAACTAGTTGGATTAACAATCAAATATTAATTCGATTCTCCCTTTTCTTCTTCTCTTTCACATGTGTGTTCCTTTGTTCTTATGTTTAGTTTACCATGGGATCTTCATCTTGGGGGCTTGATCATCCCTCTTGATTGTTGTCATTCCATTTTGCTAACATATGTGCATTTGGATCCCTCTTAATGTGTGTGGCTACTTTAGTGTGAGTTAGAAGCAAGCTCATCCTCTCACTAAAGTGGGGGCTAAATGTACCATAGAAAAATGGCTCTTGGACATTTTCATGGTCTTTTAGATCTTTCTCTCATGATGCTTGGTCTATTTTTCTTTGATTTAATGTTGTAATGTGAATTTTCCATTCACATTAGGTCGTTAAAATTTAAACTAAGGCATCTTGTGAAGGTGTTGTGAAGTGTTCTAAAACATTTCTATACTTTTCTAGACTCTTTTATTACAATTAACCTAAAAATCACCTTTTCATCACTTATCAAGTCCTATTTTGAATTGTTGTAAGATCTTGTAATAATATTTCATGCTTTTCTAGGCTTAATTTCACTATTTCCACCTTTCTTATCCTTTATTTGATCCCTTCATTCCCTTATAAGGCTTAATTAAGTGTATTTTTTAATGTAAACCTAACAAACAAAATTAAATGTCACTTAACTCTTGACACCCATTTTCAGGTCCAAGGTTGGAACCCTTCGCCATGGGTGGTGAATGAGTCCCTCTTGGCTCCAAATTCAAAATATTTGAAATTTTCTTTCAGGTTTTTATTCAAAATTACCTTATTTCGGCCTGTGATGAGGTATCATTGGGTTACTAAGGAACAAGAGTGTATAAATAAGGTTTTTTACATCCATTTTATCCCCCATTCATTCACTAATTCATCTAAGCATTCAATCATCCATTCAAGGACTTTGCATCATTCAATCAAGCATCTATCAAGCATCTTGGAGCAACTATTGGCACATCTTTAGATTTCCTTAACAAGGTTGAAGTGAGTTTAGGACATTTGCATGTTGTTTATTCACCTTTCCTTGTTCATTTCATTTCATTTCTTGATTAAGGTTTTGATTACCAAAGTGGGATTTTACCAAGGAAAATCCCTATAACCTAACCCTTAACCATTTTCCCCCTTTTGCATGTGTGTTTGGGGCATGTGCAGGATCATGATGGGCCAAAAAGTGGCAATATGATGGGTACGTGGCTAATGACTTTTTTACCCAAAATTGATGAAATGAAAAGGGTTTTTAAAGGAGGTTCTCAGCTCTCCAACAATATAAATTATGCTATACTTTTAATTTAATAAATAATTATTATTCATTTTCTATTTGAATTATGACAAGTCTTGATTGATGGGCTAATTGAAAATCATCTATAGCTTTCAAACGGTATCACATTTTTTGGATCCAAAACATACGTCACATTCTATGCTTCGCATACTATAGGATTTAAAAAAAGAAATTGAATTTCATGAAGTTTTGACCAAGTTAAAGTGGTCAGACATATGAGTTTTTATATATTTTTTAAAAGTTGTAATAAAAAATAATAATTAATTATTTACTTGGAAAAGAATTTCAAAAATATATGCATCACATTGGGACATGAGTCCTATAGTTATATCTAAAATCTTATAAAAAAATATTATCATTTTATTTTGGTTAGGGTGGTCAGACAGACACCTACTTCTTATTTTTTCCATGAAATTTAAGTACTACTGCATTGAAATTTCAAATTATCACCAAATAGATTTTTATTTTTTTAAAATAAACCTAGTAGTTTAGAAACTAAATTCAATTTGATAAAAATTCTATTCTTACATATTTTTGAAATAATATAGATAACATATTCAAATTTTTATGTCAAGTTTCCTAACTCTGATTTTTTTGAATTTTTTGCAAATTAAGGGCCTAATTTTTCCATGATGATCCTGCACATACCCTTTGCAGATTTGTGTATGTAGATTTTTTAAGAAATTAAATGTTGAAAGGTGGTCAAGAATTCAAAATATTATTTCAAGTCAAATCAATCACATTTCAAGATTGGAGACAACCTATAGTTCATTTTTTATAGATTTGACTTCATCAAACTGACAAGAAAAGTCCAGATTTGGTGCTATAGAATTGGTTCTTGATTTCATAGAATTTTAGGAGAGGATTGATTCACCATCAATGGTGAATGAGTCCCACCTTAAGGCTAGAAAGCTATACTTTGTCAAATTCCATATCCTGACACTCAAAAACCTGTTTTTAGGAGTTTTCATCAGAAGCAAGACTGATTCACCATCAATGGTGAATGCGTCCCACTAGTGATTTCCACTTATTTCTGTCAGCATTCAAGACACTCCATATTCTTCATTATTTTCCCAGGTGCATTCTGATTCAGCCTTTTTCATTTCTATTTTTCATTTTTTTATACTTTAGTTTATGTTTGCATATCACACTATGTTTTTCAAACATCACTTGTTTTTTAGATTTTGCATTCATAATTAGTCAATTAGTTCATTTATTAGCACTTATCTCATCTCATTTAGTCTTAAGTACATCACACATTTCCTAATTTGAGTGAACCACCTAGATTTTGGTGTGGTTTATCTCTCTCCTTTTAGGTGAAAGATCCTAAGAGTGCAAGAGTAGCCTATAAACCCCACTTCCAAAAAGTTATAGTTCAATTACTTTCCATCAACATGACCTCCCTCCTTTAGAGTTGCACAAACAAAATGAAGCCTTCACAATAATTGATCAATTCAATCGCATAGTTATCAAAAGAACCCTCATTGATAATGGTTTTTCCCTTAATGTGTGTAGTGTGAATCTCCTTGATAGATTGTGTGTTGAAAAGTCACAAATAAAACTTGATTCCTTATACATTTGAGGATTTGACAATACAAAAAAAAAAACCACTTGGTGTAATCACTTTTCCTATTACAGTTGGGGTGGCTACTATGCAAACTCCTATTCAAGTCATGCCTTATGATCTTTCATATAATCTTCTTTTAGGTAGACCATGGATTCATGAGATGAATGAAATACCTTTGACCCTTCATTACATAATGAAATATGTCTATAACAACATTTATGAAGTTGAAATAGACCCCAAGCTTGAAAGTTGCTTACACCTTGAAAAAAGAACCACAAGTCCTGTGATGACATTAATTCCAATATCTAATATATAACCTCTTGAAATTGAACAACAAGATAAGGAATCAGTGTCCAAATTATTCAGTTATGATTGGGGATCCTTAGAATTCACACCTTCATTTATGGGAGAAAACATAATCACACAAAAGAAAGATGAGAAACTAGAACAACCAACCATCATGTCAACTAAAAATTTTGAAAAATATTCTCAAACATCTATCTCTTCTACTTTGGAAGAAACTACAACATACACATTTTTTTTTATGAGATAGATTATCAACCTTTGCCTAATCCAAAATAAATGGAAAGACTTTATGGAAAAGGCTATGAACTAGTGAAACAATTGGGATATAATAGAAAGGGATGTGGAAAGGATGAATAAGGTATTTGTTTCCCTATAAAACCTAATACGTGCAAGAGATAGAAAATAATTTGGAATATTCTTTTTCTAAAATGACAAAAGCTACTCAATGACCATCTTTGAACATCAACACTATTACATGTCAACCAAAACACAAACTCAAAATCAAACATAATGAATTTCTTGATATGAACTTATCACCATCATGGCAGCATATTCATAGTGATGAAAATCTAAAACAAATGTTAGGAGTTTATGATAATGCATCCTCTACTATTCCCATGAAATGGGTTACTTGTGTTGTGATCATTACTAAGAAAAATCATAATGATATCACTAAAGAATCATATGATCCTAAAGTTCCTAAGTCTAACAGACTCCCATTAGGAGATACAATTGATGTACCAATGGACATAGATGATAAATACAAGGTTATTAAAATTGGGAAATGCCTTGACGATGAATAACAAGAGGACACTACAACTTTACTTCATGTCTTTCCTAAAATTTTTGCTTGGAAATACTATGATATGACAGGAATTGACCCAAAAATTGTGACACACAAAGAAAATGTTAAACTCATTTGCCAAAAGATATGAAAAATGCACTCTAACATAGCCTTGCATATTAAAGAAGAGCTTGAAAAACTCCTTGATGCAGACTTCATTCAAACTATTGATTATTCTCCTTGGATCTCAAACATTGTCACAATTGCTAAACACAAGAATCGTATTAGGGTATGCATGGATTTTCGTGATTTGAATAAATCCTCTTTAAAAGATGATATTCTGCTTCCTAATATTGACATGATCATGGATTCAACTATTGGACATGCTTTGTTGTCATTCATGGATAGATTTTCTGGTTATAATCAAATCCTTATCAACACTCAAGATCAATACAAAACTGTGTTTACAACTATTTGGGGAACATTTTGTTGGGTTATGATGACTTTTAGTTTAAACAATATTGGCACAACTTATCAATGAGCGATGACCTTGATTTTTCAAAATTACATACACAAAATCTTGGAAGATTATGTTTATGCGTCCATAGAAAAATGGTCCCTTATCATTTTCATGGCCTTTTAGGTCTTGTTTCATGGTGTTGGAACTATGTTTCTTTGATTTTATGTTGTAATATGGCTTGAACATGCTTATTTAGGTATTAAAATTCAAAGAATGACATCTTGTGAAGGTGTTGTGAAGTATTGTAAGACATTTCTACATTATTCTAGACTCTATTTAATGCATTTCACTTAAAAACACCTTTTCATCAGTAAACAAGTCCTATTTTGAAGTGTTGTATAGTCTTGTAACAAACTTTCACACTTTTCTAGGCATATTTTCACTATTTACACCTTTCTCATGCTTTATTTAGTATCTTTATGCTCTCATATGCTTAATTAAGTGTATTTTTGCATATTATCCTGAAAAACAACATTAAATACAATGTATTTCTTGACACATGTTTTTAGGCCCTAGGTGGGAACCATTCACCATGGGTGGCGAACGAGTCCCCCTTGGCCCCAAATTCAAACTATTTTAAATTTTCTTTTATGATTTTACTCAAAAACACTTGATGTCAGCCTGTGATGAGGTATGAACAGATACTAAGGCACAAGAATTGTATAAATATGTGATTTTCACCTTATTTTATATCTCATTCATTCAAGCATTCCATCTCACATTTTAAACATTCAAGCATTTTACATAATCTTTTCAAGCACTATTCAAAATAGAAACTTTTAGATTTAATGACTTAATTACATTTCTCCTAGCTATACAATTCTACCCGGATCTTCTGCCTAACTTGTAGAGCTTTTAGAAATTGGAATCTCAACCTTCTTTTTCTTACAATTGAGAGAAAAAGAGAATAAAAGAGAAACAAGAAAATCCCTAAGATCAATTTGATCCATAGATTCCATCCGAAAACTCAATCCACTGTCAATCAACAAGCTACTCAAAAACATCTCTCATCTCTCTGTAACTGAATTTTCCTCTTTATCTACCTTTGTTGTTAGTTGTCTTGCAATAAAAAACTAGCCCATGTGATGGAATTCCATTCCATTTAGCAACTACGTGAAAATTCTCCTTGTGCCCGTGAAAATTTCTATTTCAGCTCTTTTCTTTTTGTTGCTGCACATAATGTTTAAAACATTCTCTTATAGGCTTTAATTTTACTTCATAAAAAGTGAGAAAATTTACCAATTTATTGGGCAAAACAATTTTACCCGTGCACCTATATTCACTATTTCACCTTACATTTCCAGCAAAGACACCCCACTTTTAATAGTGAATATTTATCCATTTTCCCCGTGAAACTCACCTTCATTTTACATTCAAATGAAAGTCCACTTTATTTCACAAATAAGAAAACATTTAAAATTATATCGGCCCCCCTTTTAAAAAATTTCAAAACCTCATCATGGGAAAATTTTTAACCTTACTCTTGAACTTGAGTAAATGAGCTTTCAAAAACTTTTAATATTTTACCGAGGCCACATAATAAACAATGTTTATTATAAGCATTAAAGCCCCTCATATACTTTCCACCAGCCTAGGCCCACCACGAGCCATGCGTCACAAGCCCGCAATTTCGTGGATGTTAACCCGCGAACCGCGATATAGTCAGCAATGGCTAACATCTGGCTGCATTTTATGTTTATTTCTGACCGTTGATTTCATCTCCAGCTTGCTTTGTTCATGTTTTTCCCTAAACTTCATGATGCATTCTTTCTGCTCTATTTCTCATGCATTGATCATGGTGGCCGGTTCTATCTACAATCACCATTTTCCTATCCTCTGCACCAATTCTCCATATGATGTGTGAGTGATCTAGTGCATTATTTCCTTTATTGCATTGGCTGAAAAGTTCCTGAGGGGTTTCAATGCCTTCATTCCACACACTAAGTATATCCTACAGACATAGTGTTCTCTCCATTTGCATTTCTTCGGAGTTTCTATGATGAGCAATATGGTGCCATTTTGTGTACTAGCTGTAACCAATGTGGCATGACCTCCTTTTCTAAAACCATCGAACCCCTTGCTCTAAAGATTCTAAAGGATTTTCAGTATACAAATTTTGTATATCCGACAAGTGATGGCTTTCACGTTCACCGTATTGAGTCGATCTTATCACTAGTGCATGGCTGCCATTTTGATATTCCCTCTATCCACATTTGCTTTAGAAGTATTTTTTAGGGCACATTCATTGTGTTCAGGCTTCCCTCTCTCTTCCATGCACACGCCTCTGACAATGCTCTTGCATTATGTTGGCATTGCAAGAGATCACATTTATTTGAGGATTTTATCAAACAATTTATATGCCCAGTCCATACTTATGCCTCCTCGTTTGCTACTTTGATCATAAGGAATTTTTTGTTGCCTTTCATAAAGAATGATTCTCATTTATTTCTAAAATCCTTTTGCTTTTGTGTGTGGTGCGATGGCTGGCCTGGCGTGGGATCTCGCGTTGGGTGCATGGCCTTCAAAAAGTTCCTGAAGTTTTTCAATATGAATTTTGTTTCTGATTGGGGTTTCATTCTTCCTGATGTGTTTTTCTTGGGAGCTTCAAAGACATCTTCAACATATAGATTTTGAACATATCCCTATTGCGTTCCTTTTCCCTCTGTGCTTTATGGGATTTCCATGCGCCTTCTTCATACTCTGATGGATGAGAGTACCCCTGTTAAATACATTTGAGTGGAGTTTCTATTTCATTTGCAACAGATTCATATGTGTGCAGCCCTACCCTCATCTTATCTGCGAGATTCATTAGCCATTTGCATTCTTTTCTTTTTTTAATCAAGTGGTTGCATTTTCTTTCACTCCTTGTTTTCACTTTCATTTAATAAAACAAAACCTGCCCCTATTTTCGGTGCATGGCATTCTCCTTGCAATGTGTGCTTGGTTGTGGTTGCCCCTACGCAGAGCTCCATGGTATTTCCTGTTACCATATTTTAATGAGGCATTTTTTTGAAAGTCTAAAGACTTTAAATAACTCCATTAACGTACATTGCATGGAGCCTTTTTCACTCTTTTGTTGTGTGGGATTCTACCTTGTTCATGCTTTCTTATTTTACTTCACATGGCGCAGGATTGAAATCTTTGTTGAAGCATTTTTAATAAACTCATTATGTAATGGCTTCCACACAACCTTCCAAATAATCTGCACACATTCCCTCTCAACAACCTCTTCTCACAATACGTTACCTCCATGCTTTGGTGGATTTTCTTACCTTGTTGAATGCCCATTCCCTATTCACTTAGCCTACATTTAATTGAAATTTCAAAAGATTCTTTAGTGAATCCTTTGTGTATGTACATCCTCATGGTATTTGTTTGAAATTTATTGAAGTTTTTATCACCATCATTTTGTGTATCTACCCTGCTTTCATTTTATTCAATGAATTTTACTCATATTACATGCATCCCCAATGTAAACCTTTCATAAAGACTAGCTTCAAATCTACCAGAAGATGTTTTTTAACACCACAGAAATGCTATTCAATCTCAGCCCTTTTTGACATATTCATTTTGTTCTCAAGCTGAAAAGTCATTCTCACTGTCGATTACAGTTTTGGCCTTCCTTATTTCATCTATAATAAATTTACTAGGGTCCACACCATCTGCCATCATATCAAAGTTATCATAATTTAGTTCAATCTCTTTGTCATTTTGTTTAACATTCAAATACTTAGGAAGGCAGTCAATGCCTCGTATTTCAACCATAGTTGTTGCAATGTATTTAAAATTCTTCCTCTGATAACTCCTATGATGAAATGAATCTTCAATTTCTCCTCTATCTAGTGTATTTTCAGGGAATGAAACACAATAGATGGAATTATTTAAGTAAACTACTTTCCTCAATTTTTTTCTTTTTACTGCACATTCTAAAAATTTGTCTGTGAATATTGAGCCTTTTCCTTATACACCATGATTCTCAAGTATTAAAGAGGACTCAGTGCACTTGATTCTCATGAAATGCTTTGCTGATGATAGATGACAACTAGCTGATAGATCAATGCTATGAAATTTATTCGTTTCATAGTCAAGGCGTACCTCAACAAATTGCAATGGAACACTTGTAACTGGTAGAGCATGTCGGGTCCCGTGTGGGCCCGAGTAAAAAAAAATCGTTTTGAAACAAATTTATCCTTGAATTGAACAAACATAGCCTCAGAATACTTCAAAAGTTGAAAAATGAACTGGGTTGCAATTAGAATCTATTTCTGGCTCATTTGGACATTGAGCGAAACTGGCCAAGTTGGCTCTGGAATCGCCTCTAAAAACTAGGCAAACAACCTCCTAGAGATATAAAAACTTGCAGGCATGTAGCCATTGGTCTAGAGGATACAATGTAAAATACAGCTGGGAAATAGGAATCACGTGGTTAAAGTTATTCATCCTCAAATTAGCTCAATTAAACTTTCTGAAACTATAGTCTTTATAAACCAATTAAAATTGGCCCACTCACCAATTTGCAAAAATAGCAAATTAACTCTTGGCGAGCTGCCACTTGACATAGTAGTTCATTTTGGTATAGAGAACACGTTTGAAAAAGGGTTTAACTTGAATCATCACCCATCAAAAGTTATTGACACTCAAAGTTGGCCTCTCAGAAAGGTTTCAGGCCAAAAATGAAGAAACTCCATTTGGTTTTGATTTGGTAAAAATAGCAATTCAACTCCTGAGGATTTGAAAACTAGCATGCGAGTTCAGCTTGGTATGGAGAATGTAGAGAAATAATCATTTTGACATGACGATGAACTAGTTGCAAAATGCAAGCTCAAACGGGAGGGTACTTTGCAGAACAAAGAATTTGCAAACAACAGAAAAGTGCCCAAACCCTCCAACTTCACTTTTTGAAACCCTAACAAAACTCATCGTGGGAAGCTAAAAATTGACATGTACACTCACATATGACACATGAGTGTGCTTGCAAAGAGATTTTGTATTAAAATCAATGGGCTTCAGATTATGACCCTCCTAAGTAGGTCATTCAGGCAAGTTGATCAGGTGCACTTATGAAAGTGTAGAGGAAAATTTTTTGATATGGGAATCTCAAATTTGCAAAATTTGAGAGTGCCAATAGTGGCTCCGACTGGGGATGTATGTCCCTTGTGGGCATAACAAGATTCCAGATATCTGGGGAGTAGACCAAAAATTGAGTCCATGAGGTGTCCTCAAATTGCTCCTTAATTCAACTTTATTTTTCAACTTCATCAGGTGACCCCAAGCCACCAAATGAAAATTGGGAGTCAACACTCACCTCTATCAAACACAATTCTGCAAAAAGAGCTGATCTCCCTCAATTTGTGCTTGCATCTATCAAACCACAACAACATGTGTAACTGCACATCTGCAAACACAAGGATTAGGCTACCTTCATGCAAGTGGAAACTTGCTCTCTGTTCAACTTTTTCATCAATTGGAAACCAAATCAAATAGGTTTCATCATTGCCACTCTCTTCATTCATTGCTTTTGCATTAAGTGGCAAGATTTTAAAATGGGGATCAAGACCATATGAAAGCACAATTTGATCGCAACCATCTGCCTGATTGAACAAGTTGGTACCTCTCAACAGGCCATCATACACCACACTATCAACATGTTTATAATCACTATGCATTTGAGAGTCAGACATACTTTCAAAATGTTGATTGTCGTGTGGCAACAATGGATTAGTACGTTCATCATGTAAATCACTCTCAAGCTGAAAACAACTTGTTTCAATGTTTTACACATTGCCACATTCAATGAAAATTTCTTCTAGCTAACAAAAATAGCACTCATAATCTACTACATGGCTGAAACTATTATGCTCAATCTGATCATTAGTTTGCACATCAAAATTTATACCATCACAAGAACTTGCCAAAAGATATGGTTCATCATGTAAACTATCTTCAAGTGTATTCAAAGAGATGCACTCATCCTTTAACACACTTTGTACTTATTCTTCATCATGCTGGTAGTGAGAGTCATCATAATTTTCTGACTCATCATTTGTAGTCATACAATCATCTTTAGTATCATAGGCTTGCCCAATAACAAGCAATTTTGGTTCCGAAA
The DNA here is from genome assembly GCA_007258455.2 of Sequoia sempervirens. Classification (NCBI taxonomy): domain Eukaryota; kingdom Viridiplantae; phylum Streptophyta; class Pinopsida; order Cupressales; family Cupressaceae; genus Sequoia; species Sequoia sempervirens. Next base: position 186,815,906 of record VDFB02086081.1, read on the forward strand.
GACAATCTGATTTCTCATCAAAATCAACCTCTACATCCACATGAAAAGACTCATGGCTAGGCTCATTCAAATCAACAAACAAAGACTTGTTTAAATCTGCATCAAAGTTTTCAAAACTTGGCTCATTAGATGCACAATCCTCATAGTCATTTGCTTCTTCAAACTCATTAAAACAAATCCCTGAGTTTGCATTAGCATGCTCACTTTCATAATCATCATAAATTGCACATTGCCATCATATAGCTACTTGTATTCATCCTCATTATTATCATCATGATCATCTAGTTCATAATTTGAAGGAGAATCAAAACCACTTGCACCATACCTTACACCATGAAGATCATCATCATTGTCAAAGATAAAAGATGCATATTCAATAGATATGATATTTTTTCACAACTTAATAGATCATTGTTCTGATTTATTCCTTCAACTATTTCCTCTTCTTGATCTTCACTTGAATTGGATACATTATCAAATTGCAAATCAGGGTATGCCAAAACATCATCATCATCAAAGTCTGAAAACTCAATGGGTTGATCATAAACAGGGTCTCCCCAATCATAGGAGATTGAATTGCTAACAACATTGTCAAAAACATGGTCACAATTTGTCATAGAGAACAAACCATCCACTTGTCCATCCTTACTCACCACTAGGCTGTCATAACAGCAATCCACATCTCTTTGTATTTCAACATTGGACTGGATGTCCTCATTGAGTTTTTCATTTTCATCCTCTTGAGGGTAGACATAAACATCTTCTCTATCAAACTAAAAACCATCAATGATTTCCTCATCGCAATTGCTTGTAGTTGATCTTTCAAACTGAAATTCATCACATACTTTGTCATTTGTAGCTGGTAAACTAATGTTCTCAAGAGAATTCCCTAAGTCAGGAAATTGAAATCTCTTATCATAGAGATTTATACCAAAGCTACATTCAACCCTTGTATGATTGGCATGGTCAACTATATTACAACATTGTTGATTGCACTTCTCTTCTTCAAAGAATAAGTCCAAGTGATATCCTTCATCATGTTCGTGGCTCGAAAGACTCAGTTGTTGATTCTCAGTTTGGTATAATTCTTCTATAAGTTGTTCATTAATAACTTTCTCATCATTTGATGATGCATCCTTTTCATCTTCTACCTTCTCAAATATGCACTTGTTTGAAGACCTTTGAATGTTCACATTCACATAGTTTCTAATTTCATTAGCATGTTTACTAACCATTACAGACAACAAGCTTTGCATATATTCATTCCTCTGCTTCTCCATACAGTCTAGGACTATGTAAGCCATCTGCAGACTCAATATTTCAAAGTCTTTTAATAATGCACTATATCCTTCTTCATAAGCTTCAAAATACATATGAATACAATATGATGTGCTAGGTCTGAAATTGTTTGGGATTAGTGACAAGGCAGCAGCAAATCTATGACTGCAATCAACACTTGACTCTTCATCTTGTTTCTTGATCTGCTTTAACCTTATGACAAGGTCATAGAGATATCTTTCAAACTCTTTTCTATAAGCATTCACTAATTCATCCCAGCAAGGAAATGACTTCTCAGGGAACTTTAGATACCAATCCCTAGCTTGTGCTTCAAGAGATCTAACAAAGAATCTCATCCACATATCTTGATATTCAAATGAGTGTTTCTAAATGAAGATGGAAAAACTTTTGACATGTGCATTTCCTTCACAAACATTATATCCATCAAATCTAGGCATCTTCTTGTAGACTTGAGTTGGCATACTTTGAATTTTATAATCAACCCATCACAAATCTAACTGAGCATACAATGGATCAAAGGAATTGAAATAAGGTGCAACAACTTGACATGTAGACACAGTTTGATGGTCTCTTAATTGAGCTTGTGAAAAAATCTTGTGTCTTTCATCCATCTCTTTAGGCCTCCTTTCAAGACTGAACCTAGGCTTATTAACTCTTGGGTTCTTACACTTTGGGGTATTAGATGCTTGAAGATCATTATACTTTTGACATTTCTTAACAAGTCGAATCAAGGTCTTTATAGGTATGGCTACTTTACCTTGATGATCCATGGGTATTACAATTCAAGGCTCTCTAATTATGCATAATTACAATCATGACCATATGAAGGATTACAATGATGATTAATGAAATAATGAAAAATTGGACTTGAAATGTATGACAATACAAATGGATGGAAATCCTTAAGATGTACAAATACATTCTAACCATCCAAATTAGCAAAGATTTGAGCACTAGACAAAATTATTTCAATGGAACAGTAACTACATTCAACAGATCTAGCAAATGGAAGTGTGAAAACTTAAATTCGCTATTCTTTCCCTCAATTAGTGCTAAATCACTTAATAGGGAACCACAATTTCTCTCTAAGATGTTCAAATATGTGAAGAATACCTGGAAACATTGCAACTACTACAAAAAAATTTGGAAGTATTGTAGATCTAGAACTATAATCACCTCTTCATTAGGTTCTTCTTGACAAATTCGACACCTCTCTTCTTAGAGGACCAAACTTCAAACAATAGGAAGTTCTTTCACATGTAAATTTATTTCCGAATTCCTTCCACTAGCAGAGCACCAAAGATCTTGAAATTAATCAGGTTCACTACAACAATTATCTCTCCAGGATTTAAATCCTCCATTATTTGAACTAAATTCAAAATGGAAAACAATAATATGACTCTATACAAATGATATGATTCTATTTATGGATTCTTTAGTGAGAATTTTCTCAAATTCTCCCCAGCAGGGTCGCCATTTTTTTTGTTTGTTTTTACTACTAACCAGGTTGGTCTTCTAATCTACATGTGGAATTGCTAATTCCAATCTAGGGCAGCTTGAAGGACCTAGACCAATTGATGAGGACTTTAAAAAGCCTCCTATACTTTGAGCTCTGCAAGACCCAGGAGGGTGATCCCTTTAATCCTTTTACAATCTTTGCAATGTTATCATAAACAACATTAACAACAACAGATAATCTCATTTAATAGCTCAACATTATAGGATAATACTGAATGGAATTGGTTGTTCATTAGTAATATCAACTATTTGGAGCATGAGATAACCACAACACAATAACACATAGGGATTTAAGATGGTTTTTAATCTTGAAGATTTGGGACCAAACTGAAAACAATAGAAGTATAATACTTGACCAATGCCAGAAAATGGGCTATGGAGTCATATAACCATCATTCATCCTACAATGTTGAAAATGTTATGAAGATCCTTACAAATGTTATCACATTATGACAACTAGACCAATGAATTTTTATCTAATAACTCTTCTTATAAATCCACCTGAAGTATAGTACTCCTGTCACATGTGTTGAAGCAATTACACTATCCTTTGAACAAAAGGAAATAATAAATGCAACTTGTGCTTCATTAAAGAAAATACATTATTCTCATAATAGAAAGAAACAACATATATCACTCTAATGTAGAAAATGTGCATAAAAAGACTTAGATAATCTGATTATTGAATCAAAAAGAGTAATACATCTCAGAAATGGAGAAACTTGTCAAGTAAAATATAAACATGAGAGCACAATTCAGAATAGAAACTTTTAGATTTAATGACTTAATTACATTTCTCCTAGCTATACAATTCTACCCGGATCTTCTACCTGACTTGTAGAGCTTTTAAAAATTGAAATCTTGGCCTTCTTTTTTTTACAATTGAGAGAAGAAGAGAATAAAAGAAAAACAAGAAAATCCCTGAGATCAATTTGATCCATAGATTCCATTCGAAAAACTTAATACACCGTCAATCAACAAGCTACTCAAAACATCTCTCATCTCTCTATAACTGAATTTGCCTCTTTATCTATCTTTGTTGTTAGTTGTCTTGCAAAAAAAACCTAGCCCATGTGATGGAATTCCTTTCCATTTAGCAACTAAGTGAAAATTCTCCGTATGCCCATGAAAATTTTGGTTTCAACTCTTTTCTTTCTATTGCTGCACATAATGTTTAAAACATTCGCTTATAGGCTTTAATTTCACTTCACAGAAAGTGAGAACATTTACCAATTTATTGGGAAAAATAATTTTACTCATGCATCTATATTCACTATTTCACCTTACATTTCTAGTAAATACATACCACTTTTAATAGTGAATATTTATCTATTCTCCCTGTGAAACTCAACTTCATTTTACATTCAAATGAAAGTCCAGTTTATTTCACAAATAAGAAAACAATTAAAATTATATCGAGCCCCCTTTTAAAAAATTTCAAAACCTCATCACGGGAAAATTTTTAACCTTACTCTTGAACTTAAGTAAATGAGCTTTCAAAAAAATTTAATATTTCACCCAGGCCACATAATAAACATTGTTTATTATAAGCATTAAAGCCCCTTGTATTCTTTCCACCAGCTTGGGCCCACCATGAGCCATGTGTCACAAGCCTGCAATTTCATGGATGTTAACCCGTGAAACATGATATAGCGGGCAATGGCTAAGTTATGGCTGCATTTTATGTTTATTTTTGACTGTTGATTTCATCTCCAACTTGCTTTGTTCATGTTTTTCCCTAAACTTCATTATGCATTCTTTCTGCTCTATTTCTCGTGCATTGATCATGGTGGCCGGTTCTATCTACAATCACCATTTTCCTATCCTCTGCGCCAATTCTCCATATGATCTGTGAGTGATCCAGTGCATTAGTTCCTTTATTGCATTGGCTGAAAAGTTCCTAAGGGGTTTCAACACCTTCATTCCACACACTAAGTATATCCTATAGACATAGTGTTCCCTCCGTTTGCATTTCTTTGGAGTTTCTATGATGTTGCAATATGGCACCATTTTGTGTACTGGATGTAACCAATGTGGCATGGCCTCCTTATCTAAAACCATCAAACCCCTTGCTCTAAAGCTTCTGAAGGCTTTTTAGTGTACAAATTTTGTATATCCGACAGGTGGTGGTGTTCAAGTTCACCATATTGAGTCAATCTTATCACTGGTGCATGGCTGCCATTTTGATATTCCCTCTATCCACATTTGCTTGAGAAGTATTTTTTATGGCACATTCATTTTGTTCAGGCTTCCCTATCTCTTCCATGCACACGCCTCTAACAATGCTCTTGCATTATGTTGGCATTGCAAGAGATCACATTTATTTGAGGATTTTATTAAACAGTTCATATGCCCAGTACATACTTACGCCTCCTTGTTTGTTTATTTGATCATAAGGAATTGTTGGCTGCCTTTCATAAAGAATGATTCTCATTTATTTCTAAAACCCTCTTCCTTCTGTGTGTGGTGCGATGGTTGGCCTGGCGTGGGCTCTCCCTTTGGGTGTGTAGCCTTCAAAAAGTTTCTGAAGTTTTTCAATATGCATTTTGTTTCTGATTGGGATTTCATTCTTCCTGATGTGTTTTGCTTGGGAGCTTCAAATACATCTTCAACATATACATTTTGAACATATTCCTATTGTGTGCCTTTGCCCTCTGTGCTTTATGGGATTTCGATGCGTCTTCTTCATACTCTGATGGATGAGAGTACCCCTGTTAAATACATTTGCATGGAGTTTCTATTTCATTTTCAACAGACTCATATGTGTGTAGCCCTACCCGCATCTTATGCACAGACTTCATCAGCCATTTGCATTCTTTTTTTTTAATTGGGTGGTTGCATTTCCTTTCACTCCTTTTTTTCACTTTCATTTACAAAAACCAAACCTATCCCTATTGCCAGTGCATGGGGTTCTCCTTGCAATGTGTGCTTTTTTGTGGTTGCCCATACATAGAGCTCCATTGTATTTCCTATTACCATATTTAAATGAGGTATTTGTTTGAAATTCTAAAGAATTTTAAATAGCTCCATTAACGTACATTGCATGGAGCCTGTTTCACTCTTTTGTTGTGTGGGATTCTACCTTGTTCATGATTTCTTATTTTGCTTCACATGGTGCAGGCTTGGAATCTTTGTTGAAGCATTTTTAATAAACTCATTGTGTAATGGCTTCCTCACAACCATCCAAATAATCCGCACATATTCCCTCTCAACAGCCTCTTCTCACAATGCGTTACCTCCATGCTTCGGTGGATTTTCTTACCTTGTTGTATGCCCATGCCTTGTTCACTTAGCCTGCATTTAATTGAAATTTGAAAAGATTCTTTAGTGAATCCTTTGTGTATGCACATCCTCATGGTATTTGTTTGAAATTTATTGAATGTTTTTATCACCATCATTTTGTGTATCTCCTCTACTTTCATTTTATTCAATGCATTTTACTCATATTACATGCATCCCCAATGTACAACCTTTCATAAAGACTAGTTTTAAATCTACCAGAAGACTTTTTTTAACACCACAAAAATGCTATTCAATCTTAGCCCTTTCTGACATATTCATTTTTTTCTCAAGCTGAAAAGTCTTTCTCACTATCGGTTATAGTTTTGGCCTTCCTTATTTCATCTATAATATATTTACTAGGGTCCACACCATCTACCATCATATCAGAGTTATCATGATTTGGTTCAATCTCTTTGTCATTTTGTTTAACATTCAAATACTCAGGAGGGTAGTCAATGTCTTGTATTTCAACCACAAATGTTGTAATGTATCTAAAATTCTTCCTCTAATAACTCCTATGAAGAAATGAATCTGCAATTTCTCCTCTATTCAGTGTATTTTCAGGGAATGAAACACAATAGCTAGAATTATTTAAGTAAACTATTTTCCTCAATTTTTTTTTTATTGCACATTCTAAAAATTTGTCTGTGAATATTGAACTGTTTCCTTATACACCATGATTCTCAAGTATTAAAGAGGACTTAGTGAACTTGATGCTCACAAAATGCTTTGTTGATGATAGATGACAACCAGCTGACAGATCAAAGCTATGAAATTTATTGCTTTCATAGTGATGGTGTACCTCAACAAATTCCAATGCAACACTTATAACTAGCAGAGCATGTCAGGTCCCTTGTGGGCCCTACTATTTTTTTTTTGTTTTGAAACAACTTTATCCTTGAATTGATCATACATAGTCTTAGAATACTTCAAAAGTTGAAAAATGAAATGGGTTGCAATGAGAATATGTTTCTGGCTCATTTGGACATTGAGAAAAATTGGCCAAGTTGGCTTTGGAATCACCTCTGAAGGCTAGGCAAACGACCTTCTGGAGACATAAAAACTTGCAGGAATGTAGCCATTGGTCTAGAGGATACAATGCAAAAGACAGCCCAGAAATAGCACTCACGGGGTGAAATTTATTCATCCTCAAAGTAGCTCAATTGAACTTTCGAAAACTGCAGTCTTACTAAACCAATTAAAACTAACCCACACACCAATTTGCAAAAATAGCAAATAAACTCCTGGCGAGCTGCCACTAGACATAGTAGTTCATTTTGGTATAGAGAACACATGTGCAAAATTGATTATCTTGAATCATCACCCATCAAAAGTTATTGACACTCGAAGTTGGCCTCTCAGAAATGTTTGAACGCAAAATTGAAGAAATTCCATTTGGTTTTGATTTGCTAAAAATAGAAAATCAACTTGTGAAGCTTTGAAAACTGGAATGTGAGTTCATATTGCTATGGATAATGCAAAGAAACAATCATTTTGACACGATGATCAATGAGTTGCAAAATGCAAGCTCAAATGGAAGGCTACTTTGCATAACAAGGAATTTGCAAATAGCAGAAAAGTGTCAAAACCCTCCAACTTCACTTTTTGAAACCCTGACAAAACTCATCGTCCGAAGCTGAAAATTTACATGTACAATCACATATGACACATGAGTGTTCCTACAAAGATATTTTGCATGAAAATCAATGGGCTCCAAATTATGCCCCTCCAAATTAGGTCATTGAGGCAAGTTCATCAGGTGCACTTCTGAAAGTGTAGAGGCAAATTTTTCGATATGGGCATCTCAAATTTGCAAAATTTGAGAGTTCCAACATTAGGATCCCTATGGGTGCTTCTCCTCTTTCTATTCATGAAAAAGGAGAACCTAGTAAACAAAAATGACCTTTCAAATTGAAGAAAATCAAGTTTCCTACACATCCTCCACCTGAATGTGAAAGGAGACTTAAACTAATTTTAAACAAAGGTCTTATACTATTACCACCTTCAAATAGGTTGGTCATCCATCCTAACAATTCCCACATCTATATTGCAAATATCATCACATTCTTGGACATCGAACAGAAGCATGTTGAACATTGAAGGAGATACTGGATAAGTATCACTTCACTAATACGAATTGCTTTCCTCAATCCCTTAAAGCACCATTTCCTTATAATTCTCACTATCACATGATCCTCTCCATCATAACCTTTGGCTCACACTTGTTTTCCCCTTTGTGGACACAAGTAGTTGTTAGCCTTGTCCTTGTAATGCATTCTCTTTTGTCTCTTAACCATGTTATTCCTTTTCTGCTTGTCTATTCAAGATTGAGAAACCAATAACTTATTTAATTGTTGACTTACATATGCATTACTTATCCCCTTTCCTTTCATGTGCGTATCTTGTTCCCCTGTAACATGCATTTGATATTCTCTCTCTTCGTACGCTTATTCTATTTGTACCTCATTTCTTGTATTTGTTGTGCATTGTCTTTTTCCCCTTCTTTTTTGTTTTTTGTTTTCATTTTGGGGATGATGCAAAGCATAGAGATGCCCTATGTCTCTTCCATGTTGACCCAAAAATTCCTTGTCTTTTTCTCTTTTATTTTTTTTTCCTTTTGGGGATGACACAAAAAGATGCCCTATGTCTCTTCCATGTTGACCAAACTGTTTTTCTTGTCCTTTTACTTTTCTTTTCTTTTGTTTTTCCTTTTGGGGATGTGAAAGCATTGAGACTAAAATGTCTCCTTCATGTTGACCCAAAATATTTTTCATTGTTTTTTCCTTTTTTTTTTTCTTTCTTTTCGCTTGTATTTTCCTTTTGGGGATGATGCAAGGCGTTGAGACCGCAATGTCTCTTCCATGTTGACCCAAAATAGACTTTATTTTTATTTTATTTTTCTCTCTTTATGTCATTCTTCTAGTTCTACGTGCTTTGGGGAATGATGACAATTTCGTTCTCTTTCATAAAAACATTGCAACAATGAGCATATTTACCCCAAATCCATAGATCCCTTATGTGTTTGGTGTGTTTTCTTTTCTGGGGGGCAACTCCCTTTCTTTTTTTTTCATTTTTCCTCTACATGACATAGCCTAACTTTGAAACATATGACTTTGCATAGGGCTTTCCAGGTTGGCTCTCTTGTCTTGTTTTCTTTTTTCATTCTCCTTTTCTTCTCTACTTTAAAGCAATTGCTCACTATGTATCAATTCCTTTAAAGTGGGGTCCATACATTACCAATAATTCATTTGCATTCTTGGTTCCTAGTGTATCCTTGTCATTTGTGTGATGCATTTGTCACTTTGTGGATGAGATTGGGTGTTATGTCCTTCATAACTATGATCTATCTCAGCATATTACATTCCTCTTGGTGGCTTGATGTGATGCACTATATCCCCTAAGTTGTGAATATACTATTATTTGATTGGTCCTATTTTAGAGACATTAGAAAAAATGTTCCCTAAGTGACTAACCCAAGGCTGAACAAGACTCCTTCGAACATTTAATACTTTTACACTTTACATTTTTGAATTGTTTTCACCTTTCATAATGAAAGTTGCATGACTATGGTGCCTTTGTCTTTTTTTTCATGGGAATTTTTCCTTGTTATGCCTTGTTAAAGTTATCAACAGGTATAGCTTTAACATGGTTGAGTAGGAAACCCACCTAAGAGCATGACCTTTCCCCATAGCCACTTTTGTGTTTGTGAGTGCATACCAACTAACATATGTATCTTACCTTTTTGGCTTTCTCACCCTAAGGAAAACTAGTTCCGTAGCCCCAAAGTGATTATACAGTTGGGCCTTCTCACACCATAGACCACTAGAAGTTTTGTGGCCCCAAAGTGAGTAGACATTCTCTTTTTCAAAACAAGTAGCCTAGATCTCTTTTCACAACTAGTTGGATTGACGATTGAAGCATCATCCAATTCTTTTCAACACTTGTGTGTTCCTTTGTTCTTATGTTTATTTTTTGTGGGATTTTCATCTGGGGGCTTGATCACCCCTCTTGATTGTTGTCATTTCATTTTTCTAATGTAAGTGCATTTGAACCCTCCCCTTGATGTTCATGGCTACTTTAGTGTGATTTTGAAATAAGTTCATCCTCTCATGAAAGTGGGGGCTAAATGTGCCATAGAAAAATGGTCCCTTATCATTTTCATGGCCTTTTAGGTCTTGTTTCATGGTGTTGGAACTATTTTTCTATGATTTTATGTTGTAATATGGCTTGAACATGCTTATTTAGGTATTAAAATTCAAAGAACAATATCTTGTGAAGGTGTTGTAAGTGTTGTAATACATTTATATATTCTTCTAGACTCTATTTAATGCATTTCACCTAAATATCACTTTTTCATCACTAAACAAGTCATATTTTGAAGTGTTTTAAAGTCTTGTAACAAACTTTCACGCTTTTCTAGGCATATTTTCACTATTTACAGCTTTCTCATGCTTTATTTGGTATCTTTATGCTCTCATATGCTTAATTAAGTGTATTTTTATATATTATATCCACAAACAAAATTAAATAAAACATATTTCCCAACACATGTTTTTAGGCCCTAGGTGGGACCCATTTGCCATGGGTGGAAAATGAGTCCCCCTTGGCCCCAAGTTTAAAATATTTTAAATTTTCTTTCAAGATTTTATTCAAAAACACTTGATGTCAGCTTGTGATGTGGTATGAACGAATACTAAGGCACAAGAATTATATAAATATGTTATTTTCACCTCATTTTACATCTCATTCATTCAAGCATTCCATCTCACATTTTAAACATTCAAGCATTTTACATCATCTTTTCAAGCACTATTAAAGCACTTTGAAGCAACCATTGACATTTCTTCAATTTTTTGTCATTAGGGGTTAGTTATGTTGATAGCACTTCCATGTTATTAGTTTATCTTTCTCTTTCGTTTCATTATACTTTCAAGGTTTTAATTACCAAAAGTGGGGTTTGACCAAGAAAAACCCCTATTCACTAACCCTTTCATTTTCCCCTATTGCATGTTTCTTTGTAGCTCTTTGTATGTAGATTTGATAGGTTATTAGGTGTTGAATATTGATTTCCAAGTCACCTAGGTTCTTCAATTCAACTTTAGTCTATTTCAAGCTTGAAAAAAGTTATTTGTATGTTTTCTACAGAACTAACTTTGGCAACCTGACAAGCAGATATTTCAAAATCTGGTGTTACTAAGTTGTCTCCTAACTTTTTGGAAATTTGGGAGAGGACTGATTCACCACCTATAGTGAATGAGTCCCTCCTTAGGACTAAAAATATGAATTTTGTCATATTCCAAATCTCGACAGACAGAAACCAACTCCCAACTCTTTTTCACTAGGAGGAGGACTAATTCACCACCTTTGGCAAATGAGTCCCACTGTGAAAAATAAGTAATATCAACCAGCATTCTAAACATTCCAAAATTATCATACTTTTCCCAAGTGCACTTTGATTAGACCCATCTTTTTCTAGTCTTCAAATTTTATATATTTTCTTCATTTTTTACATATCACAATGTGTTTTCAAACATAATTGTAATTGCACTTTTACATTGATTTTCATTCATCTAGATCAATCAACTACATTCATTTAAGTCCATTTACATTGAACAGCATTGCATACATTTTGATTTGAGTGAATCATTAGCATTTTTGGCCCTCTCTCTCCTTTTAGGTGAAAAACCTTAGAAGTGCAAGAGAAACCTTTAGGGACTCAAAAATATATGTTTCATTATGATATCCTTGATAAATACTTTACAACACAAGATAAATTAAGTTTTCTTTGCAAAATATTTGAACACATAAGTAAACATAACATGTGACTAAATCTAAAAATTTTGTGTATTTTGTGTAGATATTGGAAAACTTTTGGAATTTTTCATATCTCATAGAGGCATAGAGGTGGACACAAAGAAAATTTATGTCATTATTAACATGACACCTCCTAAGAAAATTTCTCAATTTCATACGTTACAAGGCTAAATTCAAACTATCTATCATTTTGTAGCATCTTTATCCAATCACACATTACCCTTCACATATCTCCTAAAAAAGGATGTATACTTTGATTGGAATGAGGATTATAAATAGGCTTTTGAGAGTCTAAAGGAATACCTTGCAACTCCACCTATTTTACAACTCATCATTCCAAACAAACCATTTATCCTATACATAGTTGCATCAACCCATGCTCTTGTAGCATTGTTGACTCGACAAATCGATCATGGAAAAGAACATCATGTTTATTACATTAGTCAAACTTTTATTGATTATGAAAATTGATACTCACGAATTGAAAAACAATGTTTCTAAATCTCTTGTATTTGCTACTATTAAATTTTGATATTATTTAATAATGTTGAAATACAATTCATTTGATCCCCTTAAGCATCTTTTTAATAAAATCGACCTATCTGGATGCTTAGCTAAGTGGGTGATGGTGTTAACTTTGTATGACCTTTAGTTTGTTTCTCACAAAACAATCAAAGGAAAAGCCTTAACCAATCACTTAGTTGATGCCCCGTCTCCTCTCGCTTTACCTAATCATGACTCCTTTCTTGATGATAATTTCTTGACCACAAATGTTAAAACATGGGAATTATATTTTGATGGATCTAAGTGTCGAACAGGTTGGTGTGCTAGAGTGGTATTAATTCTGCCTGATGGAAAGCCTATTCCCTTGTTCTATCAATTAAATTTTCTATGCACAAATAACACAGCTCAGTATGAGGTATTAATTGCAAGATTGTGAGTTGCTTTAACTATGGGTGCTAAACATATCAAGATATTTGATGATTCACAATTAATAATAAAACAAATCAATGGGAAATATCAAACTAAACATGAAAAATTATCAAAATACAAGGATCTTACAATGAAACTATTAGAGAAGTTTGAATCATTCACCAATGATAACATCCCATGAAAAGACAATTGACATGTGAATGCAATGGTAGGTGCAACCTCTCTTATATCCCCACATGATCCTTCAACATACTTCACCTTTGTTATTCACCCAATCATGGAACATTCAATTGATACCCACCTAGAAGACATTTTAACCATAACTCAAGAAGCCTCGTGAGAATGGTAGGATACAATATACAATTATTTAAAAGATGCTACCATTCCTGAGCCCACAAGGACAAACACTCGAAATTGTTTATGCAAACTAACAACCGAGTACGTGATCCTCGCTGGTGTGTTGTATAGAAGATCCTTCAATTGTCTCTTACTAAGTTTTCTTAAGGACTCTCAAATTCTTATAGCCCTTGAGCAGGCTCATGTTGGTGCCTGTGGAGGTCACTTTGGAGGACAGTCATTAGTACAAAAACTCATCCGTATGGGATATTATTGGAGATATATGGAGAAAGACTACTTTTCTTACGTTAAACAATGTCACAAATGTTAAGAACATAACAATATGATTCATGCCCTTGCTTCTAAGCTCCATGGCCAAATTCCCATTTGGCCATTTTTTAGTACGAGGATTGAATCTCATTGGAAAAAAATAACCATCCTCTTCTGCTAGACATAAATTTATAATAACCGGAATAGACTACTTCATAAAATAGGTCAAAGCTATTCCTCTTTGATCTACAAACACTAAAGTAATTTTTTGTTTCATATTGGAACACATAATTGCTCACTTTGGCATTTCATCTGCAATCATTTTAGAAAATGGAACCCCATTTAAGAATAATGAAGTAAAGAAATTTCTTGAAACATTCAACATCCAACATCAATTTTCTATATCATACTATCCACAATCCAATGGACAAGTTGAAAGTACTAACAAGATTCTTAAGAAAATCCTAAGGAAAAAAACTATTAACAAACATCATAAGGATTGGCATACACAATTATATTATGTGATTTGGGATTATCAAACAAGTGTTAGATTATCCATGTGAACTACACCCTATAACCTTTTTTATGGTACTAATGTGATAATTCCCATGGAGTTAGAATTTCCTATGCTATGAATTGCTCTTCAAGACCTTATTGGTGATGCCCACTTATAAAGATCAATTATTGTACCAAATTGAGATGCTTAATGAAAAGAACATTAAATATCTTGAACATATCCAAGATTACTTTAAATAATTACAACTAATACACAATACTCATGTCATTCCTCAAAAAAATTGTAAGGATGATTTTGTTCTCTATGAGAATAAACATAATACTAATGTTGACCATGGGGACAAAGATAAATTCAGCACTAATTGGTAAGGACCTTACATAATCGATACTGGTTATGGGTATGGTGCTTACATATTAACTGAGCTCGATGAAACAACCCTTAAGGAACCTATTAATGTCATGCATCTATGTCAGTATTATCTTTATTATTCTTGAATAGAATGATTGATAAAGGAGTGTTGTCTAAAGGAGTGTTGTCTAAAGTTATTTGGTTTTTTTCTCACTAACTTTCACATTGCTTCATTCTTGATAATTGATCATGTGTTTGTCTTGAACACTAAGGTAATTATTTAATTTCTTTTTATAATTACTTTAGATTTCATACTATTTGAACCCTTTTGTTATGTTAAGTTTGATCCTTATATGAATTATAGGTGTATCTAATTTAACATACTCTCTTTTTCATATTAACAATTTTGTATCTAAAGTGAAACTAAAATATGTTTTACATTAGATCACATCACTCATGTTAAACCATGTAGACATTAATTAAATACTTTTAACTAAGTTATTTAGTTAATCACAGTATCATTTAACATTTAAACACATTAAGAAAAATTATAATAATATCAAATGCTTATATATATATTTGAAAAATTTTATACACATCTCATCATCATATACAAAGTCACCAAGGTTTGTGAGAACTAGACCCCTTGGGATCCGGTGCCCATGATCCAGTCCTGAAACGTCATGAGGCAGTCGTGTGTGATCATGGACATGACCTACTAACTCTGAGTGTGTACTCCAAATCCTATACTTGACCAAGAGAAACAAGACACTCCTCTACCATTTGATCCCTCTCTACTTGTAGTTGTGCTAGATCTGCATGCATTATCTCAACCTTTGCTGAAGAATTTGATGAATCTAGTACACTCTAGCTTGACAGAGTCATATTCTCATGCTCTCATAAGCTACCCACAACCTTGAGAAAGATTTGAGTGACTCTGGATCCTCCTCCACAATCAGTGGGGGCATGTAATCATGGTCTATCACTTCATTTTCAATTGATGCAAGGACTATCTCTACAGTAACTTGATGATATAACTCTCACTAATATCTCATCTCTCCTACAAGGTAGAAACAATACATAATAAATAAACATCATCATGAGATATATATATATATATGTATATTAACCATCAAAAACAAAGTACACGTGTAAAATCAAATATCATCACCTATATCTCCATTCGAGTGAGGGATATTAACCTCATCCTCTCTGGGGGGCATGGAGGACATGCTAGCCTCTCTTTGACCATGGGTCCCAATGTCTATTGTAGCTACTACATGTGATCTGGTCACACGAGTGTGTGAGGAATCTCCTCGCTCGTGATGATCCTCAGTCGCTACCTCATCACCCTCACTCAGGGGTGGATCCTCCTCATACTCCTCCTCATCATAATCATAATCATCCTCCTCTCCTGCATCCTTGTCCTCATAGTCAATATCAGCCTCTAAATCATACTCATCATCAATAACATCAATAAATATATCTACTAGCCTGTATCATACATACTTGGCCCTGTCCTTTAGCTCATCTCCCTCATCTAGTGCTTGTCATTGTCATGCATCACCTATAGGGAAATTCATGGGAAATACTAGAGCTAGTCATGTCACTGACCACCACTCCTCATGCTCATCTTTGTTATTGACATCATCAGTGTTCGAGACTAGTGGTTGATCATGATCTGAATCATTAGAATCACTCTCACAAACATGATCTATAGTAAGTCAAACAATATCACCTGGCCTCCAAGCACTCTGCACTAATTGCCTAATGAAGGGGCATTCCCTCAGTGGTCATTGCACCTACCCAAACTTTCATATGATTCACCCATAATACAACATAGTCATGTCACCTAGCCAAACATCTATCCATCTACATCCTCCTTAGCAATCTTATGGGATCTTGCCACTACAGTGTGAGTAGATAAGGTCTCCATAGGATCTCATCCTCCTCTAGCTAGTCAAATATCACTCTCCAAAAATGTAGATCTCCATACTACCACAAGTGTCATAGAGGATAGTCAAAGGATCATGGATATCCTAGGGCTATAGCATAAGGGAACCCGAAAAGCCTGGTGCATGTAATATGCTCGAGGCACCACACCTACAAAAATGTGTAATGCACCATATTGTCAATCTCTTGAAACACAAATTGACCAAGATCATAATAAAGATGTGCTAGGATGTAGCATTCCCAAGCATAAACTATCCTATGCTCTACCATCCCATGAATCAAGTGTACCAATCCTCCATCTAGTTTTTTCACTTGTGTATTAGGATTGAGAACAAGAGCCACTATATGCATCATAATCCATCTCACAATGGGGGCTCACAAATATAGAAGCATAGGAAACTCAATTTGCACTCTCATGCGCTTATCATGAATAGGTCCATCCAATTAGTAGTGCATGTTTTTCTTCTTCTCACGAAATGTCCAATCCCCTTGAAAAATATACCTTCTCTCCCTGAATAGGAACTTAGAGAATACATTGTGCATCCTCGAGATGATGGTCATCTCCCTAGTCAAAAGGTGAAATGTACATGTTTTGGCATCCCAACGCTTGCATAGGGCCATCAACATGGCATCATGGTATCTCATAGGTGGCATTAGATATGCCTAATAGATTCCTACTACCTGTAGATACTCTATCTCTGCTACTGATAGTGTTGGGGGTAAATCTCTAAGAAAGCTATTCTATCTCCCTTCTAGCTATTGTCATGACTGGGCTAGAACCTATCAAAATCACAATAATATGCTTTAAAAAATTATCTAATATCTTCAATTTTTACATTATTCATCATGCAATTGTGCTAAAGTTCCTCTAGTGTGCTTTCCTAAAGGCCCTAAACACTTTAGAACCCTTTTGGGATACTTCTCGAAGAAATGAGAAACTTTTCAAATAAACGAGACACTTGGCAAAGAAACGAGACAATTTGTGAACAAAAGGGACATTCTACAAACAAATGAGACACTTTGTGAAAAAAGGGACACTTTTCCAAAAAAAATTCCAAGATCCTAAATTAACCTATAAATACATTATAGATCATTCAATCATTACAAAATCACTAAGTGAAAGTTGTAGAATTGACTCACCTCATAGTACAACTTACTGTGCGCCACCTGCTCTCAAAGCTCATCTAGTTGTGAAGGAATGTAATATTGTTTACCTGAAATCTTCTCATCTCACTCATCAATTTCAAGCTACAAGAAGGTAAAATGCAATACTAAGTGACAAAGTAGTCTCCTCTACCTCTTTTAACCTATTTTCATCACTTTTACTATTATGCATTAAATTAGGGTTATTTCCTTAAATTAAGAGTTAATAAAGCCTCTTTTCTTCAAAAAAACATAATGAGAGATAGGGAACTCCATTTTTTATGTTGTTTGATGTGCTGGAATCATGATTCTGCGCCTAACATCACCAATCATCTATTGTTACATGGAATGGTACTTGGAAATTACCTAAGGTATGATGTTCTTTATTCGATGTGGCTAGATTGCTACCTTGATTCCACCACTGTAAAACAAGTGAAATCAAAGGGGGCATACATCTACCATTGAATTGGATTCCTAGGAGCTAGATAAAAGGATTTTTTGACAATTAATGAATTTGTGTTGTAGGATGCTAGTGTAGGGGCACCTACAACCATGTTCCAAAATTTTCTTTGGTTACATTTTTTCATGAGGAACTCTAGATGAGTTTACGGGTCTTTAGGTGTTTTAACATAACATTTATTGTAAATAAGGTCAATTAAGACCATTCATAATGTAATAAGGTGGTTTTGGATCATATAGTTCTAAGTCTCATAAGTTGATCAATAATGTGTTAAGTGCAATAATAAAATTGTTTAAAAAATTGGATAAAGGGTTATCAAAGATTAGCATTTTGAGGGACAATTGAGGAATTTGGTCATTATATTGTGATCCAAAAATGCACTTAAGGCCACAAGAAGGCTCGAGTGAAGGTTTACAAGAATTTTTATTGAATATTGAATGAAGAAAACCACATTTACTCTTCTATTTCTTGGTGTTTTTAGAGTTTTTTGAACTTCTTTCATTATGTACATACTATACAGGCTTTCATTTTATCTAAAACCTTTTGTATGTGGTATTTTATTAAATTTAATTTCATTTGGCTCAAGTTTGATGTCCTAACACCAAGTATTATGAGAGATTTAATATTTGTACTATTGCTCCCCTATAAATCACAGTTTGAGGGTCATTTAAAATGCATAAATTACCCATTCCACTTTTTGTTTCTCCTATGAATTATGGAATGGGTTATGAAAGGTGTAATCTAATTGTACATAAGTGTAGGTAGGTTGGGAGGTCGATTGGAGTGATTTGGAGTGATGCCCTAGGCTGGGAAATGATGTTTTTTATGTGAAAAAGGTGGTTCTAACGTGGGTTTTTGTGAGCCAAAGATGGGAATGAGTTTTTAATAGTGTATAAGGTCTGTGTAGACCTAAATAAAGGTTTTTTATACTTTGGTTTAGGTTTTGAAGCCTGAGATTGTGGAAATATAGAAAACCCTAAGGTTTTGGGTGTATTTTGGAGGGTTTTCCGTAGTAGCACCCTAGAAGCCTTGAATCTAGAAACAAATCATGAAACATGGTGTTTTGATACATCAATTTTGACTTATTTTTTTGTTTTTGTGAAGATCAAGTGTTTGAGAGGTAGTTTATTTGTAAAATAGGGCTAATCTAGTAGCCTTTTGAGCTGGGCAACCTATAGAAACTCGGTGATGAACCAAAGAAACCTTGTGTGATTGGTTGGGGTATTGTATTTGGGGTCTAATTGGATGCTTAATTGATGTTGAGTTGGCCTTTTTGTGGCCTTCTCTAAAAGATAAGCCTATTGGTTGTGTTGGAAGGCTAGAAGCTGAGTGTGATTGTTTTGGGTCAGTTTGAGGGAGTGGTGTTTGAAGGTTATTTCCTTGTTTGTATTTGATCCAATTGAGTTGGGTATTGTGTTCCTCCACCTTTTCTACATCGAATGTAGTTCCTAATGTTGTGGTTTTGTAGATAACTACACTAGGGTCTTCATCCTCTTTTCTTTTGAATGAGTATCCCTTTATGTAATAAAGTGCACTATTTAGAGTCCTTTAGCTTACATATGCACGTAGAGTCATATGGGTGCTAAAGTGGGGGCTAAATGTGGCATAGAAAATTGGACAATCTTGAGAAAAGAGACAATTTCACTCTTAATTTAGACCTACTTTTGAGTATCTCTACATTATTCATTCTTCAAAACAACATTTATAGGCACCTAAAACCCATTAGTTTTGATGTAGAGACCCATTTCACTTGAGAAATCACTTAAATCCTAACAAACAAAACTCAAATCACTTATATCCTAAAAATACACCTTCAAAACCACTAGTGGACCCATTCACCACCTTGGGTGAATGAGTCCCCTCTAGTAGGACCCATTCACCACGGGTGGTGAATGAGTCCCTTTTGAGGGAAATTTCAATTTTGAGTCAGAATTCAATCAATTCAACTTAATTTTTTGGTGGATGTTGGCCTCTTAGGTTTAAATAATGGTAAAATTAGGTGTTGATGCCTATAAATACACATTTTAAGCCATTTTTCACATCTCTTGGTCATTTTTACAAAGCAATTTCAAAATTCAAGTATTAGGAGTCTTCCATAATAAATTTTGTTTGCATTTTCTACAACAAAGTTGAAGCATAAGGGTAGAAAAATAGGGTTTTTGTAGGTCTTCAAGCTCACTTTTCATTTCAAGATCAAACATTTCAAAGAGTTGATGATGGATTCCTATGGTGAATCATGGAGAAATCTAGGTTGAGGAGATGCAACTAGCCATCAAATCACACCTAAAGACTTGTTTACAAAGTGATTCCATCTTCCATCTTCTCTCTATCTTCAAACTTAAGGTTTTCATTACCTTTTTTATGATATTTCCATTCATTTCGTATGTTTTAGGTTTTCTAGGGTTGAAGTCTTGCATCATTCAGATTGCATTTGCACATATTATTCTAACACAATAGAATAGGGTTTTGTCATACTTCAGATTTTCCTAGTCTTTAACACACTTAAGACTAGGGTATTATGCAAATTTTCATTTATTGAAGGTTTGATTACCCAATTAGGGGTTTGACCAAGGAAAACCCCCCATTAGAAAACATATTTCAAGCTATTTTGTAGGTGTTTTTTGAGGTCTCGGTCCAGATTCTCGTCAAGAATTGTTGTACAAGTGAAAAGGTGCAAGTCTAAGATATGAGTTTGCAAAAAAATGAAAGTGAAATAATTCACCATGGATGTTGAATGAGTCTTGTTACCTAATTTTTAGCTTTTAGCTGAAATTAGGTAACTCAGTGTTTATTCTTTTTTGTGTTTTTTGAATATTTAAAATACAAACCATAGTCTACTAAGTGATTAATATGCATCATAGGATTGTCAAGGAAATAGATTACATTTTTATTCCAATGTTGCAATTACAACAAATGAGAAAGAGAACCATATTTGTCACAAATGAAATCTTTATTGATAATCATGAAAGTGCATATTTTTCTCAGGCTAGCCATGAGACTAACTTTACTTATTCAATGAAAATAAAGGAAAGCATATACATGAATAAGTAAACAAATATAAATGTGCATATAAGGAGAGAGACCAATCATTGCCTAAGAATGATTAGTTCAAGGTGTGTTGTCTCTCATTGCTATTGATTCAAACTGCTTGTGCCTCCTAGCTCCTAATTGTTCCTAATTCCTACGTATGGCAATAGCAATGCTCTAAGCAATGAAAATTCTCAAACCTTACATGAACATACACCTATGCATGTATAAACTAATCTCTAGATGAATTAAATAAGTAGAATACCATAAGTGTCCCTAAAAACAAGAAAGAAGTGATCAAAAACACCTATGATATGCTTTTTTTATCTAGATATTTGTTCCTTATGTAGATTTATGATAAGTCTTGTTAGTGTTCTAATTCGGTTAATTACAATATGTGAGGTAAGTGTGGTTCCCACAAGGGTAGAGCTCAACATGCTTCCCTCTAATGTTTTAAGAGGGATGGTAAATTGAGCAACTTGATCAAATATATGCATGCAAGTAATGTATTAAATTAATATGAAATCACACCAGTTGATCAAATTTCATTATCAGATTCAAAATATGCAACACATAATGTGAGTTGTCATGAAATTAATACTCCATAATGAATCAATCATAAGGCTGCCATCATGTCAAAACGAAGGTACTGTCATGTCCCTCTCACCCTAACCCTATTGGACAACCACACATCACATAGGGTGGTGAGCTTTTAGGTCACCAACATAGGTGACATGTTTCTTCCCACTAGGATGAAAGTGAGGATATAGTGTTTACATGCTACACGTGATCAAAAGGTAAACAATTGTTTTAGAAACCAGGTAGCAAACTTATGGGGAAACAAGCATTGTTGTGGAAAATATGAAGGTTAGGGCAGTCCTAAAGAAGAAATGCATGCTACATGTCATGAAAAGGACAACAATAATAGATAAAATCATGATCTCATGCATATGGGTAGAAATCACAAATGTATGCTACATGACAACAAGGGTAGTGATTACATTCATTAAGGGAGCAAGTGAACCATGTTTTTACTTTGGTAGTGAATGATAAACTATGAATAAGCCATGAAATGAAAAGTTCACTTAACAAACAACAAGGAGTAGCCTCATATGCATTAATGAGTTCACATTCTGACAAGAATCATGAAACCTAGAAGATGTGAAGCTTTAGAGTCATGAAAAGTAGAATATCCACATTACGATGTTGTGAAGAACACCTATAGGAATGAAAATAGTTCCTTATACAATGTTTATTAAAATATCATAACAGGGATGTTGGAAGAGTAGCTATCATTGATGCTAATTGCACTAGATAAGAGACCTTCATGAACATGACAATGTTATGTAATGGTATCCTGTAGGGGGAAAAAGTGCCTCTTATGGTGTTGAATTACTAATGCTTATCATTGGAAGCAAATGGGATATTTTTCAGTCACATATATTATATAATAGTTTGTGCATGAGGTCTTCAATTATAATTTTCTCAAGGTAATGACATCATATATAAATTCATAGTCTTGTCTTATGAATACAACTTCTAGTGCAATCTCTCAGAGGTAATGAAAGCATTGGGCACTATTACTGAAGTTAGTGCATGAATGGTTTGGGACACTAGTATCACATACTAGTCTAAGAAGGTATTCATGATAGAGCTACTTGTTTTCATGGAAAAGGAACAATGGCTACTTGTTTTTTCTATAATCTACCTATGAGATCATGGCTAGAAGGGTGAAATGGAAAAATCAAAGGATCCATGACTTGCTTCCCTCATGTGTTTGGAGGGGTGAATATGCTTACACTAAGGTCATTCATCATTATTCCTTGAGGATGTTAGTAAAACATATCAAAAAATGAGATAAATGAAAATCATGTAATATCTTATGGATTATGAATATGATAAGCTTGAAAGCATTCCAATCATGTCATGTAGGTTATGCAATAGAGGTAGAGGTCATGACCAAATCCTCTTGTGTTAGAGTTCCATGAGTTTATAGCTACAGGATAGTTCCTTATACATGGAGAAAAGATGATGCAGCTAGATCATCACCTATGAAGAGAATGGGGGAAGCCTTATGAGATATGAAAAAGATAATATAAAAGTTAGATCTTAGTCATTAATTGTTATAGTGCAATGCATGGATAGCACTAGAGAAAGTGAACTAAGTTCAAATGAAAGACAATCAACTTGAAATATGCAAAGGTGAATGGCCACAAAAGATGAAACATGACTACCATCATGAAGACAATCCTCATAAGTGTGAGGCAAACCAAAAGGAGATGATAGTAATTTTAAATTTTCAAATGTTGGTACAATACTAAGGTAGTGTAATCCACTAGATGGACATTCACCATGTTGAAACCAATGACCTCATCAAAGAGTACTATCATGAGAAATATAAAGAAAAGATAGTAGGGAAGTTAAGCATGATTGAATCCTTGCAAAAGTAATGATAGTGATTTCGGTGAAATGGTAGTGTTGATGCATGGTTCTATCTAAAAGGAATAGATTTATGAAGTGTGCAATATCATTGGAGGAGGACATTGCTTATGAAATGTTGATAGAGGGTAGGTCTTTATAGAAAATATCAAGTTGAAGCAAACTCACCTTTTAGGGTTTCACGAGGATTCAAATATTAATTTGTCTATCCAATGAGGAGTTGAGGACCATGCCACAAATGAAGGTTACATGTGACAACCAAGAATAAGGTTTCCAAAGGAAAGCCCTATAAGAAGGGCAGAGTTATCAAAGAGGGAAGTCATACATTTGAGAAAATAAAGAACTCAAAGAAATGTGACCTAATCCAAGGGTAGTTTTGAAGAGTATGTGACAAAGAATAAGGAAAACAATGGTAGTTAATAAGTGGACAATCATATCATCAAGCATGAAAATCCCTACAATTCTTATTCTTGTGTGTAGTGACAATCATAGTCATAAATGATAGAGGGCATTCAGTAATAGTCCAAAGATAGTCTTTATGACTATCATGATAGTCCTTGGCTAAAATAAGGTCATTGATGGTTTTCAAAAGGGCAGATGGGAAGGGACTATCACATGACATGAATTAAGACAAATAACATGATCAAATGATAAATTATGAAGAAGTTGCAAGATGTATGGATCCTTTTGGTTATACATATATTATACCTTGCCATTGAATCATGTAGCATTTTGTTCTAAAAGGAGAAAACCAAAAATGGATAAACACTAGTTTATTCCTCATGGCCTAGAGTGGAAGAATTGTTTTCCTCTGAAAGTAGGAAAACCCACTTGGGGTTTTTACACAAAAAATTTGTATGGACATAAATGAAACAGTAAAAAGTGATGAAGGCGCAGCCTGAGACAGAAAATAACCCACAAACAAGAGAATAATTTTATTATTCAGAAAATGGAGCTTCTTACATGCAGAGGATCTCAAATCCCCAAGTTCTACAACACATGCAAGTTACAGAAAGCTACAGAATAACCCTTTCGCAATATGTGAGCTTGTCCCCAAAAAATTATCAAAAATTAGAAACCCGCCCATAAATAGAGCTCCTTTTTAGTTTGGAGCCAAACAACATTAAAATTCCTTTCTTCAAAAAGCACAAAACATGATTAGGTTTTTTACAAAAATCGCAAGCTTGCTACAATTTGAAGAAACCCATATGGGGTTTACACAAAATTGTAGAATACAAAGTGTTTTTATTTAGAAAAAAACCATCATGGAGTTTTTAAAAGAGAACATAAATATATTAAAAGTCATTTCATCTCCTACAACCATGGCCTAAATGGTAAAATTTCCTTCATAAGAGCAATTAAATATGATGGGTTTTCTTCTTTCAATACAAAATTCATAGAGAACCAAATTTTCTTTGCTTTATTCTTCAAGAATGTAGGCTTGAAGTGAGCTCTTTTGCTCAAAATTTGAGAAAAAATGGGTCTGAGTGGAGCTTTTCTAAGTAGAGAATCACTCATTTGTATTGATTGTGCAATTTTTGTCACTTAGGAATCCTTCATTCAAGCTTCATAGAGCCTCAAAAATGGCAGCTAAGGAAAAGGAATAACAATAGAAGAGAAAAATGATAAACAAATTAGTTAGAAACACTCTATAGGCTGCGACATTTTGCCCTCAAATAGCTCCACAAAAGTGAAAAACACAATTTTGATTCAAAAGAATGCATTTACATGCTATTCCATGTGTTTCTCATAAAAAACATTACCAAGAAACTAGTCAAGATCACCATATTTTGTGCAAACTGTAAACCCTCATGGTGGTCAGGTGAATTTTCCAGAATGCTTGAAGTGAAAAATGAAATGTTTCTTCACATTTTTTCCCATCTTTTATGTTTAGGATTAAAACCCTATCTTGTGAATGGCTGATGGGATTTTTCTCCCATTATTTTAAAAATTTGAAACACATTAAAATGTGGTGTGGGTTGAATGGTGACTTAGGCATTTTATGCCTTATGTCTTTTTTTCATTTTCCCTGTCAAACAATTGCTAAGTGTTTCAATATGAGACATGTAAAATGTCCCAATTCCCACATGTATGCCTTTGACCTTTGGTCATTATGGTGCCTTGAAAATTTTGTGAATGTTCCTTCCAAGATGTGTGGAGTCCCTAATGCGACATAGGACGAAATTTGAACATTTTTTTTACTTTGGAAAATCATAGATGTTGACCAAGTGTGGCCTTGGAGTGCAGAATGAGGTAAGTGAAGATGATAAAATGCCTTGGAGTTCTACTTTTTTTAATGATTTTGGAAGCATTTTGATATTACATTATATTTTTCATTTTGTTTCAAAGTATAAAAACATCATTTGAGTGATTTGTTAATCACTTTGATATTATTCAAATGCAAATATAATGTAATTTAATATTGATGGTGGGGCCTTTTGCATTGCTCTTTGAAATGTAAAGTGATTTGCTTAAGTGATGGATTATAAATTAGTTAAATAGATTATCTTGTTTTAATGCAAATTAATGCCTTGTGTTTTCAAAACACACATATTGCATGGGTGAAGGTTGGGAGACAAAATGATGACTTGTAGACATGAGGAGAGTGTGTGAGTGGTGCATTTGACTATTTTGGAGGTTGTTTTGTCAAAATTTTGGCATAACTATGGTCTTGGCTTGACTTTAGACCACTTGGAGGAATTTTGGAGTGATTTTAGAATGCCTTTTTTTGGATTTTGTGCCTCATTCCACCAGAATAGATTCTAGATGGGCAGGCATGAGAGTTGTGTTTTCTTTTGCTTAAGTAGCTTCATTTTTGTATTTTGGAGGGAGTTATTTCTTTCCAAGGGTAAACCCACAATAATGGATTACAATTTTTCAAATGAAGAAAAATTAGAAATTCCCATCAAAAAATTTAAAATGGTTTATCCCTTCTAATGAAGGGGGTTCGAATGAACCACCCCCCTTCTAATGAACCCCCTCTTGCACCATATAGGGTGGGTTCAAATGAACCCCCTTCTAATGAAGGGGCTTCATTCGAACTCCCTTCATTAGACCCCTTCTAATGAAGGGGCTTCATTTGAACCCCCTTCATTAGAAGGGGGGTTCTAATGAACCCCCTTTTTTCACCTTCCCCTTCACCATTTTAAAATTTATTCATTTTGTTTACTACTGAAGTTTGGGAAGGAGGTGCGAATGGAGTCAACTTGATAAACTAAGTTGATAATTCTAGTGATTGAAAAGATGCTCTGCAACAACTATAAATTTAATATATTTTGTTTTTATTTTGTATTTTATTTTTTAGTTTTATTGTGTGTACAGTTGTGGTTTTTTCAATCGGAAATCACATCGTAAGTTTGGATGAAAAATCATTGAGGAAAAATAGTAAATTTGAGGAATTTTTTTTTTAAAAATATATATCCACTAGGTATTGATGTCCTCGTTCTAACAAAAAAAGAAAAAATGAATTGCAATACATACCAAAAAAGTTATGCGAGCCGAAATGCACCTATGTCTAAATTCATATAAACAAGACTTCAAACTTAATTAAAGAAAAAAAAATATTCAACAAAAATCTATGAAACAAAATGAAAGAACTAGATAATTTGTGTTAATAAATTAAACTAGAAGAACCGTAATTTTATTTTCCAGGTGAAAAAAGTTATTCAAGCCAGTGCATTACACCACTTTTAAAATGTTGTTTTACTATTAAAAACTAGTTATCAAAGGATTACGCCAAAATTACAATTTAATTTAATTAAAAATAATAATAATTTAAAATATACAGAAAAAAATCTCACAAATCACTAGTTTACATCATTTTCAAATTCCTAATAGTTTACCTACTATAAGTGTCAGAAAGTGAAGTTTTCTCTAAAAATGTTGATTTCAATGTCAAGTTTGGCCAAAAAGTGCAACCCATTATTGTAGGATGACCCCCAATAGAGTGATAGATTTGTTTTTTGGAGCTATTTTTCATCATGGAGCAATATTGTAACTTAGATGGATTTTTGATATAGTATGCACTTTGAATCAATAAAATAGAGCATTTTACCTTCTCATTGCGTGTTTCATATTATGCTGCTAGTGATTGATCAGTTTGTTTTGTGCAATTTATCTTTCCTTGCAAACTTGTCTCATGTTTAGGCATCTTCTTAACAAATAATGGATGGTAAAAAGTTATAAGCTATGTTATTTAATAATTTTTTTAGTTGTTAAACATTTCATTTTCCTTCTAAAAGCCCTATTTAGAGACCTTATAAATTACTTATGTGAACTGCATTTGAAAATGAGTTATGTAAGCTAAGTTTTATAATATTGTTTTGAATGTGATAGCTTGTTATCAAGTCCTAGTTGGTTTTGGTGTATCACATTAGGTATTTTTAGTTTATGTTCATGTTTTATGCATTTCTTACCCTTTAGCTAAGAAATCAGTAGTTAGGTGTCATCAAAAGGGGAGCCAATGCATAATCTAGAGGTCTGCTTTCAAACAACACACCCACAACCTGAAAGAAGTCCCATGTTACATCCAAACCTATTAATTTTTTTCATAGCTTTCCATTAAGGGTATATATTTGGATCACTAACAAGTCCCTCATGAGGTGGCTAATAGATTTAGCTATAGATTCTAGTACCCAATGAGTAGAAACCAGTTCCCAAGTAGAAAACCCTGACTTGGGATTGATTCACCTAGGGTGGAAAATGAGTCGCGTTCAACCTAAAAGTCATATTTTCTAGATTTATAGAGTGATTTCCAATATTCATTAGTCTCATGGGTGTAGAAACTCTGAATTATAGATTTTTGTTTAGTTTCATTTGTGTTTTTTATCATCTTTCTAATCTTTTTACAAATTCCACAGTGTTTTCAAACATTGCATATTTCATTAGTTTTGCATTCATAATCAATCAGTTTCATTACCTAGTTGCATTTATATCATTACATTTAGTCATAATTCCATCTTACATTCCTTTATTCTAGTGAACCACCACAATTTTAGGGTTCTATCTCTCTCCTTTTAGGTGAAAAACCCTAAGAGTGTAAGAGAAGTCCATAAAACCTCAAAATTGATGGTTCACTATGAAGCATCAACCCTTTCAATGCAACCTCATGTTTCTAATCATGAATCCACACATCCCATGCAATGCTTCACATATGCACTCCTCAGAAAGAATCAATAATGACATCCCACTCACCCAGCTGACCTTAATCAATAAACATGTGCTTGCTTTTATAGATTCGAGATCACTCAAATAAAACCAAGTGGTAAGATAAAACCATGTGTCATGAAACCACTAATCCTTTACTTAATATTTGGTACTAATTTTTCACTTGGTAAATATTTTCCCAATATTAAGTCATTATCACATGTCTTCCACACATTAAATGATAATACAATGTTACAATACAACATAAAGTTGTCCCCGAATAATTAGCTAGTGTGATTAACCACACCAGCTAGGTGCATCACAACTAAATAATTATTTAGTTATAACATTATAATATATCAAATTCTACAATAGTGTACAAAACCATATCCCAACATTCTCCTACTTGTTGTATATATTGCATAAGGGATCAATACATAAAATACATCATCATAGCTAGCCCTAGATGAAACCACATGAATCTCCAACATGCTCTCACACTCCATAAAGGTACCTATAATAAGACCAAAGTGACCACCATCTCAAGAAATAAATCCCATCATCCTCCAACTTGCCACCTATGGAAGAAAACAAATTGTAGTGTAGGAAAAATTATCTCATTTTCTCACTTAATTTGGGAATAACTAATAATAAAACGAGCCTAATGTTTCCTTAATTCAGTGTTGTAATATGTCTTTCATATTCACATTAATTTGAGGGCCATTTTAAACTAAATTGACTTAATTGTGCCCTATTTAGGGTGTTGTAAAGTGTAGATATTTACACTTTCACACTAATTTGGGGTTTTATTAATTAATTGAGGTTGTTTTTCCTTAATTTCCCCCTTTAATTCAAATCCAAGCCTAATTAAATGAAAATTTTGAGGGATAAAACTTGACATTCATAAGTGTTATTTTGCAGTACTCAACTTTGGAAGATGTGTGTCCTAGGTAGGTGACCTAGGACCCATTCACCACATGGTGAATGGGTCCTCATTTAGTTCTAGGACCTTGATTTTGCATAACTTTTCACCTTGTCTGATGTGTGTCCTAGGTAACCCACTTAGACCTAGGACCCTTCTATGAAATATGTTTTTGGTAGTATTCTAATGATTTCAAATCCATGATTGAATTTCAGCTTGTGATATTTGAATTTCAAGAATTAATTATAATATATGTGTAAATACAAGGCTATTTCACATAGCTTCACCTAGAAAGTTTGATTCAAGCATCCTAAAACTTCATAGGAGGATTGATAGTTCATTCAAGAGCATTTCTAAGGCATTCAAGAGTAGAATTATAGAAGATTATTGGATCAATCAAGATTCATCTCATCATGTCAAAGATTTAGTGCATCATGCATGTTGTACGAGCTAATGTGGTGATGCAGTGTTAAAGATATAATCAAGCATATCAAAGGAATTTATTCAAGACAAGTTCATGATCAAGATCTACATTCATTGAGTCCACATCATGCTAGTTTTCCTATTTATCCAAGGTTTCAAATAAGGTATCATTGTTTCATGTTTCATTGTTCCATCACAAAGTTTAATTACCAAAATAGGGTTTGACCAAGGAAACCCATATTCCATAACAAACAAAAATTTTCTCTCTTTGATGTTTGATTATAGATTTAGATGGAAGATCTATTGACAATAAAAATTTGAAGTTGTGAAATTTGTATGAAAAGTTGTCAAATCGTGAAAACTGAGCTACAAGTTTTATTTTTTAATTTTTGATAGTGATCAACTTAAATTTGAGAGTGTAAACCTAGTAGAAAAAACCTAGAAACTAATTTTTAGGAGCCCTAGCCAAGACCCATTCACCATGGGTGAATGAGTCCTTAGTGATGTTTAAGAAAGAAACTTTCATGATAGGTACACAACATTTTACCCTTTCTAGATATGCATTTTGACTCTTATTTGGGTTAAATTTAATTACTGTTACTCATTTGCATATTATAGCTCATATTTTGAATGAAATTAGATGAATAGGTCCATTCATTTTAACACCAAACAAACCCCCACACACACATTGTATTTTCTTTTTTAGGAACATGCCAAGGTCAAGATGCACCAATCTAAGAACAAAAGCATCAAATACAAGTGATGAAAAGGATCAAAACAAGTTGTCATGAAGAAAAAAATGCACATGATCAGAAATAGAATCCACAACACATACTAATACATCCAACCATACATACCTCCAAGTTATCAAATACAATACCAAACTCATTCCAAGAACATATGAAACCCATAAACCACAACCACAAGCTCCTTATATCAAACCCATCAATGAAGAACATACATATCTAGGTATAGAGAAGGGGATTCACTACTCATGAGTTCTCTTCATTTAGAAAGCTTCATGGTGAAAACTTCCCAAAACTACCTCAAGGAACAACAACAAAAGTTTTAGAATCTGAAAGAATAGGTAAAAAAGAATTTTTGGATAAACTGGAAATCTCTCAGCTAAAGGATGACAACATGAAATAAGGACAACATGACATGCTAGTATCTAAGAGGTTTGTTAGCATCTCATACAAATCAGAAAGCAAGTATATCAAAGAAAATGACATAGTGGATACTTTTGTTCTAACTACTAAGAAATATTAGAACATGATAATGTAACAAAAAGTAGTAAGACTCAAATAATATGAAGTAAATGATAAAGTAAGAGAATAGAGAAAGAGAAGATACTCACAACCATGCAAGTGATGAAGCCTCCATTAGATGAATGTCTTTAAAACTTGCATGTGTAATGTCTAGAGAAAATTTTGGTGCTATATAGGAGTTTTCCTTAGTCAAACCCTTGTTTTGGTGTTTACACCTCCACAAATAGCGAGATAGAAAGAGAGAGTGTAACTAGAATGGAAAAATTGTGTGGTGAAAGAAAAACCTGCTTCAAGATTAGAACCCACACCACCAAGTATGAGTGATCAAATCAATCCCCACTTGAGGAGGAAAACTTGTATAACAAAGTAAAAATAAAATAGAAAGGAGATATGGAATCCCAAGATCCTCACAAGTATGAGATAAGGGATATGAAGTTGCAAGAGCCAAGAATGTTGCAAAGAGTGTTGTAGGAGCTTGAGAATGCTACAAAGAGGGCTTGAAAAGATGTAAGAATGTTGGTGTAGCAAGCTATATGAAGTTATGCAAGCAATAGTTGGAGAGTAGAAGGCTAAATCCAAAGCAAGAGAGGAGATAGAAGCATAAGAGATTTGCAAATGAAGTGAAAATATAGCATTTAAGGAGGGAAAAGAAGCTTCCTGAGCTGTTTCTGGGCATTTCGAGCCATTACTACGTACCAAGGGAGGTGACAAGTGGAAAAAAAGGATGAAAATGGTTGTTTGAACATTGAAATTTTGCAAGATGTCAGCATGGAACATAGATATCTGCATGGCATGCTAGTGTCTAGACATGTCACACTTTGAAATGACAAGAATAGGAAAAGTCCAGGGTTTGAAACAAATCTAACACACAAGGGTAGTTGTTGAAAAGGGGTGTTGGAGCATCCTTAGAAGGGAAAAAGGTTGCTCCAGGGGCTAAAATGAGCCTACATAAGAAGCTAATGGAGTGGACACTAAAGAAAAATGCAAGAATTTATGTGAAATTGCAAGGGGTACAATTTTACACCATTACACTAGGAAATCCCATTACATGGATAATATCAAGGAATATCAAGTCTACCAATAAATATTATACAAAGGTATGATAAATAATCGACAATGAAGTACCAAGAACAATAACCATGAAGAGAATACCTATAAACATTAACATTTCCATGCCTACCAACACCTCAAAAAGTGTAATTTGTGTCAAGTATGATCTCCTTAAAAAACCAAATGAGAAGCCTAAAAAAACCCATAATATCATGTAATCTCTTAGATCAAAAAAAATATATGAATCATGTAATAATTCCAACATGGATTTAATCCTCTCTAATCAAGAAGATCAAACTCAAATTAACCATTCCCAAATCTATAAATCATCCCATTAATCATCTCCTAAACTCTTCATCAATGAATGATAACATAAACTCAAATTCACGAGGAGATAATCATGCTAAGCATCCCTAAAAATGAATCCTCTAGAACTAAATATCCATATCTCAAGATCCATATCAATGAAAGATAAAGTAATATGAACTCATGCTAAACAATCCACAAATGAGTCTAAAAAATTAATCACCATGAATCTACTCAACCCCATGAGAAATCAAAGCACAAAACATAACACATCTTAAAGAAATAATGGGAATATCTCTCAAATGATAAATCATTGAGTAGACTACGAGTGGGGAATTATAATGCTCCTCTAGGATAACCAATTCACTATGAATCACTCCAAGAACATTCTCCTTAATTAGTCCATCCTAAACACATCCATTTCCATGTGAAATATCCTCAGTCTTCCTATTGAAATATACAAAGAGTAACCATCTCAAGAAAATGTCTCTAATCCAAAGAGAACTCTAAACTCACCCACATCTCCAAGTATCGAGGAGCAACTCTAACTAACCAAATGCAACATAGCACCAACATGAAGTAATCGAGAAAATCATCAATGTACTCAATACAAAGAGAACTGCCAAGATCAATGTAAAAGATCCAAA
This sequence comes from Sequoia sempervirens, assembly GCA_007258455.2. Lineage (NCBI taxonomy): Eukaryota > Viridiplantae > Streptophyta > Pinopsida > Cupressales > Cupressaceae > Sequoia > Sequoia sempervirens. The sequence goes on from VDFB02086081.1 coordinate 186,849,006, forward strand.
AAAAATTAGGAACCTATCATGATGATATGGCCTAACCATCTCCTCCTAGGATATCACATGCATTAATGCATAAACATCTTTATATCAAGAGAACATGTATCACATCAAAACTCTAAACTAGTATCAAGAGTAAACCATGAAAGAATACCATAAAAACTCTAAACCAAGAAACTACATCTCAAACCACATGAATATAACCATCACCAATGATGCATCCATGTCACTACCACAAACTCCCACTAAACTATAATATCGAGCTACACATGGCATCATGACAACCATCTCCTCCATGAAGATCATTCAGGCCTACACACACAACTAAAATGTCAATAACATACAAGTGAAATAGAGATCTCTATGCCCAATAGATACATACAACTACAATCAAACCATCAAGAACAAAACCTACACTACCATGTCATCACTACAAAATCTCCCACTGAAAAGTGTTGAAACAGAGAAAAATAAGAATAAGGAAAATTTCCCCTAATATGGAAAAATAGATCCATAGAGGGAAAATAGGTCCTATTTATCTTATTTCATTAGGAAATAAGATCCACATAAAGAATTGACTTACAACCCTTAGGTGAGTTAGCTCAATGTATGAATCTTTATATTTTATTTTTGTGCAAGGATGGAGGTCTTCGTGAAACAATATAAACTTCGCTGCATGTGCTGAATCTTTATATTGTTTCAAGGTAAAGTGTTATGTTAAGGCATTAATGAATATTGGGTTTCCTATTCAGAAAATGTAATAAAATAGTCTTGGAAATGAATTAAAGGGCCAATTAAGGCATAATTAAGCTCAATTAATTATAGGATCCCTAAATAAGTGTGGAAGTGTAAAGGGATATACTTTACAACACTAAAATAAGGCACAATTATGTCCAAATTAAAATGTATTCCAATTTAAGTGTGAAAATATAAAAGGGATACATTTTTTACACTACATTTAGCCCTCACTTTAGTGAGAGGATGACCTTGCATCAAACTCACACTAAATTAGTCATTAAAAATATATGTATGCAACAACAACAAGATTACTCAACCATAGAAAATCGAAACCTAAAAAGAAAAGTAGAAAAAAAATAGGCAGATCAAGCCTCGACTGTCCAATGTGATGTGGAACATGCCTTAGTTGTTTGTTGAAAAGAAAAAGGTGGATCAAGCCTCAACTATCCAATGTGATGTGGAAAATTCCTTTATTTTTTTCAAAAAATGTTCACAAGTGGAACTCAATGTCCATTATGCAAACAACAATGCATGCTCACTCTTGGCTAATGGAACCTTATTTTTTCTACTAGGTGAGCACCTAAGGGTGGAAAACAAGAGAATTTTATTAAAATCCATACCATACTAAAGCTATCCCTCTGATAACTTCAATAGGGCACCAAAAAACAAGAATAAAAACTTTGATCTTCATAAGGCATAATAAGTTGTGTTATCCTAAGAACTTATGAAAAAGCAAGGCAAGTCTCCACTAGCATGAAAAATGTGTTATGCTTGATGGCCTTGAAAATGGGTTCGAGCTTCAAAAGGTTAGCAAGCTACATTATGCTAAACACTCATGAATAGAAAATGCAAAAAAATATGTTCAAATGGATTTTTTATAGTTTGTGTAAGGTCTTCAACTCAGGGAACATTATGCATAATTTCTCCAAGAGAGGATAATTCAAGGATAAAATATTCACAACCTATGGAATGCAACGAGTAGCATCACCACTAAGAGGAGAGTTATACGCGAAGAAATATAACACTCTCAAGTACATTAAACCTAGTGACACCAACAAGAATAGGACACAATGCAAGAAGAAAGAAAATTGCACAATGAAACATAAGGAATGTTATAAATTTCAAAAATCATAATGCCAATGTATGTCCCCACTTAAAATAAATTTCTAGCACCATTGTTGTGAGAAATTACTTTAAAGTAGAAAATAATCAATGCTAACAATTGTAATGTATGAGAATAGGGTCCCACCTTTTTGGAAGATGGAACAAGGGAGATGAGATCCTCCTATTTTGCTATCATTTCACTCAAGGAAATCTTAGAGATATCAATCAAAGGATACAAAGGAGAAAGAGATCTACAATAGGGATGTCTTGGGATATGTTTAGAGATTAAAAGAGGGTTCACCACCAAGCTAGGCACTAGAAAGACTATTAATATGCAATATCTAATGATGAAACCTAATGATATGAAAAGCTTCACTAAATGACCTAGAAATTAATGCAAATTAAAATAGAAATATGAAAAACTAGAAATGTGCACCTAGAAATTTATAAAATATTCAATGGAAACCTAAAATGTTGAATATACTAAAATTAATGCACATTGGGACTCATACACTAGGCTAGGTGATTTAGTCCCAGATTAAAGGGTTTCTGGGTAGGAATGGGAATCTGGTAGAGACAAGTCTAGAACACCTAAAATCTGTAAAAGTCACTAGACTAGGACTCATACACCAAAAGTGGTGTATCAATCTTGCTTGTCCTCTTTGGAGGATCAAGATCTAAATCTTCTCTTCAATCTCTTCTCTATCTTTTGAACTTAATTTTCATGTCTAAAATGTCAAAATTTTCTCTATAAATTCCTTTTAATGATCTTGTAGATGATGTGACAACTTTGGTAACTTTGAACAATGACAAATTTTCTCTAATATTTCTCATTAGAGGGTCTTCAACCTAGACCTACAAATCACACACTAAAGAGAGGGAAAAATGTTGTTTTGTTAGTAGAAAGGGGTTTTCCTTGGTCAAACCTTGTTTTGGTAATCAAAAATTTTAATGAAATGAAATGCAATGAAGGAATATTGAATGAATAATATATAATGTTGTAACTCACCAAATCGTAGAAATAAAGTGTTGCAAACATGAATGAAATGCATCCAATGGATGTAGATCTTGAATCTTGCTTGAATGATTTATATATTGAATTGGATGCTTGTTTGAATCCTAAAACCCTACATCATCATAAATGTTAGCTCAAAAAAAAATGATGCATCATGAATTTTACATGATGCTTGATACTTGTATAATGCTCTAAACACTTGAAAATTAGCTCTTGAATGCTCTTGTGAACTCTTCTCATCACCAAATTTATGTAATGTAGGAATACTCAAGGTGCTAGGTGTAAAATGAGTAAAATAACCTTGTATTTATACTTATTTATTCCAAATTTCCTAAAATTAGAACACTACAAGCCAACATCAAATCTAGGAGAATAATATTCTACCAAGAATTTTAATTTAATTTAATTTTAATTAACATAGGCCTCATATGCCAAAAGTGGCATATGAGTCCCACTAGGCTAGGCTTTGGGAGACATTTTTCTAGAAATGCTTAGGTTCATGTGGAATCCAGATCATGGCCTCAAAACCTAGGTGGGACCCATTCACCCAATGTGGTTTATGAGTCCTAGATCACTAAATTTAGGTCATATAATCCAAAAACACATGAATTATGATTAGATGTTCATTTATGTTGGGATTATCCTCAGAAAGATGGATTAATTAAGGCTTGTGGATGCGAAATTAAGCCAATTAAAGCATAAATAATCCCAATTTATTAATGAAGCTCTAGATTAGTGTGAAAGTGTCAGTATACACTTGACAACACCCTATATAAGGAACACCTAAGTTCATTTAGTTTACAAGGTCCAAAGACCTAATGTGAATGTGTTAAACACACTACAAAACTAAATCAAGG